>OX438817.1:19168352-19759127 GCA_949316475.1 Hypomecis punctinalis
AGTCCCTATACTTAGCAAAGCCACATCTAGTATTTTCTAGGCGTCTAGCATTCTAGCCTATTAGAGCGTGTAATGTATTAGAAGACTCCCAGGATTGCGCTGGATACAAGCCGCTCGCCGGTCTTATTGGAGATCCGTAGGGGAGGACTATGTCCAGCAGTGGACGTCCCATAACCGATGGATGGATTAGAAGACTTCCTTTTTGAACTTGAACCCGTACTGGTTACATTTGAGCTTGAGGGTCCGGCCGAGCTGTGGCGGGCCGCAATAGAACACCGTCACTGGACCCTGTGGACCACACAACACATACTGTTAGTAAAATGTTAATAATAAACCGGTTGATATATCATAGATGGGCGACTATTATATTAAGTGTGTGATTATTTTAAGTTAGCCGGGTTTAAGTTAAACATAAGAGCAGCGTTTTATGAGCTCATGAGCGTTAATAATATTGTTACATACAGTTTCCTGCAAGTTAGAGTACACACGCTCACTGACTACATACCCATAAAATGGGGCGTGCGACAGGGGGACAACATATCTCCTAAGCTCTTCACTTCGAGTTTTGAACACGTACTGAAAACCATCGATTGGGAAAACAAAGGCATTAAAATCAATGGTGTCCACCTGTCACATCTCCTTTTTGCCGACGATCTCATACTGTTTAGCGAGAATATTCAAGATCTCCAAGATATGCTGCAAAACCTATACGATGCGTCCCTTAATGTTGATCTTAAGATGAACAGATCTAAGACAAAGGGGATGAATAGCACAGTAGGGTCTTCATCAACAGCAATCACTGTGGGAGGAAAACTTATAGTGCTGGTAGATCGTTACATTTATCTTGGACACTGTTTATCTTTTGACTCTGAGCTGCGCAAAAAGGAGATCTCACGTCGCATACAACTTGGATGAGCTGCTTTTGGGAAACTCGAAGACATATTTAGGGATCGAAAGATACCGCAATGCCTGAAAACTAAGCTTTACAACCAATGCGTCCTGCCCACAATGACTTACGGTGCTGAAACATCGACGTTGACTAAAGAGGCTTTTTACAGAATGAGACAAAGGGAAATGGAGCGTGCCATGTTAGGTATCAGTTTAAAAGACCGAGTTCGTAATAGGGAAATCCGACGAAGGACGAAAGTCACAGATGTTGGAAACCGTATTACGAGACTCGAGTGGCTCTGGGCAGGACACGTAGTTAGGCGTGTTGACGCCCAGTGGAGTAGATCCCTGACTGAGTGGCTCCCAACAGCAGATATAACAACAGCAAGCGTTCTATAGGCAGACCCCCAGCCCGATCATCGACATCAGACCCATCGCTGGTCAGGCGTGGATGAGATTGGCCCAGGATAGAGAAAAATAGCTCATAAGAGAGGAGGCCTATACCCAGCAGTGGGCCGACACAGGCTGATGAAGATGATGACGGATTCCTGCCTTTTCGAGAAAAATAGAATCGAGCAAACAGTGAAATGTTTCACTTTGACCATCAACAATGAGCAAAGTGTTGTATGACAACGTTTCATTTGGTAGAATTATTGTTTATTATAATGACAAAAAACGTCTGGAACATTTATCATTTGTCAAATCTTTCACTAGACCAAACAACTATTAGACGAATAACATTTCGTCGAATATCTTTTAGAAAAGACTAAGAAACCAAGCGAATGCTACTGCATAATATACGTATTGTTTTGCTGTCTAGAGAAACAACCTGTACATAAAAACGAGTGGATACATACCGGAACACATTTTATTATTGTATAGTAAGCATTAGTAGGCTAATATAAAGATAGAGTAAATAAAAAAAATATCTTGTACAGTTACTTATTTATTTAAAAAAAATATAAAATGTAATCCAAGTTCAATATTTAAATAAATATAATAGTAAACACACAAAATATACTTATAAAGTAAATTACAACTAATCAAGTCAAATGTAATAGGTAAATTCGGAAATAATAATTTCCCGTAAAATTAAAAAACTATAAATACGTAATACCTAACTATAAATGCATAATAATTTATTTCATAAGCATAGCAACCTGACTTAATATTTTATAAGGATATAACTAGATATACAATAAACATTTATTGACATTTATTTATAGTAGTTAATACGGCCACTATGTTACAATTTTACAATTTTTATCCCTGGTGCAAAGGTCCCATGACGCTAGCATAATAAAATTATCGTGCTTAATGGGAATGGCCAATTACAATACAGGGTTATATGCTTGTCCTGAACTAAATCGAAAAGAGATGATTAAGAGTCGACTTTCATTATGAACAGGGCCAATCCGGAATTTGAGAAATATAAATCAGCTGTTCCATACAAAATTGCAACTCAGAATGGACAAAATCATTTGTCTATGAAATAGGTCATTATTTTCTTCAGCTCCGGGTTGACAAAACGATTTGTCTATGAAATAGGTCATTATTTTCTTCAGCTCCGGGTTGACAAAACGATTTGTCTATGAAATAGGTCATTATTTTCTTCAGCTCCGGGTTGACAAAACGATTTGTCTATGAAATAGCTCATTTCCTCTTCTCTAATTCCGGGTTGGCCTCATAGTAAAACTTGTTCATGACACTGGTCTGAATCACCTCTCAAACACCAATTCTGGATAACCTTGTATGTACTTAATTCATCATTCATTCCGCAAGTTTAACTCCTAACCTTTTATATATTTATATTTTCGAGGGTTGGATTACACTATTCTTTGTGATCTACTACTACTCATGTGATCAACCCAAAATCATGACATAAGCATATATTCCATAAAAAAAGTTCATCAACTTTCTACAAAAGTATGGAACATTACGCTGAAACACTACTAGTAAAAGTCTTAGTAATAGTCCTATGAAAAGATTCCCCCGAAAATCCTCGGACTAAATTCACAAAAATAATCATCACTGCCACTACTTGATAAGAATTAATCACACTAAAGATTATCACAACAAAATCTTGTTCTAAATACGACAAAATATCCGTAAGCAAAACTTGCAAGCTTGATATACTGACCAAAATGAAAGATACCACGCAAGTACGCAAGATACCTTTAACGTCCCCCGAAAGCTTTCTTTTTATTGCTACATAGAATATTCTAGAAAATAACAACAAATTCACTGTAAGAATAACAAACTTCACGTAGGCGTAAATTCTCAGATACAAATCAACATAGAATCTATATAACAATAGAATAGGGAAAATAACACCAACAGGCAGAGCCAGCAACCAAACAAGCACTGATTTTAACACAAAATACATCTTCTTCGTTGTCGCAAACACGTGTACCACTTTGTCGTACAAATTCTTCGAAAATAGGAACATCCAGCAGATTAAAGCAAAGTCGGAAAGACTGTAGAACATGAAGGCAGCACACAGACTCAAATTGTTGAAGACCAGATCTTTCATGATGATGAATTCTAAGGTAGCGTTCATAAGTCTTGCTATAGTTATCTGAGTCAAAATCTTCAGGTCCAATTTTCGACATGATGGTAGAAGAGCAAACAGCACTATTTGTAATATTAGACACAGTCCAGAAACAGCCACTCCAATCGCCCAGAAGATTGTCACCTCTTTTGTCATATAAATGTTTCCCATTTTTCTACTCAACGTTAAACTTGTAGAATTAAAATCCATCACAGAAAAACACTAAAGTCCAAACGTCATTGGTTCTTTGTTACGGGAACAGGAATAAGTTAAAGAATTATTACTTATTGTTGTTAAGGTTCTTTTCACGATGCATCATCGAGTTTAATGTAAAATTTCCTTGTTTATCCCTTTCGATGTTCTCTGTGACAACAGAGCTAATAAAATGAGTCAACAAATGTGGGTTTGGTGAATTAGCGAGCACTATATTAATATTGTCTGACCAGCGTTTCTTAACCTGTGGTCCGCGGATCTCTGGGAGTCGGCGAGTATGTGTATGGTCCACCGTCTTATCTATGAACATTTGAATTTAGTAAATAAATGCCAGCAAGTTTCGCAATCAATCCCCCGCGCCCCTGTAAGGCCCGCGATCCACACAAGATTTGTGAGTATAACGAAATCAGTCAAGAGCGAATCGAGATATAGGCTTATAAATATTCAGTTAAGAGACGTTGTGTATAAAATGTCTAACCAGAATCAAGATTTTAGTGTACCGAAATCATTTTTCCCAAAGAAAAAAAATTATGCTATTCTGGAGCATAACTTCTGTTGCCAAACTAAGTCTGATACGTAAAAGGAAAACTTCGCTTGATCGAAAAAAATCTAAAGTCACCTGTTTTGAACGAACATTTTATTTCTTGATTCTTGAGTTTTTATAAGTAGCATTTCTTTAATTAGATATGTTTAATGTACTAAAGTATTGGCAAATCACATAAAACAGTTAAAAAGTTATACTAATATATTAAAACGGGACTTATCGCGCAATAAAACATGAGATATATATTAATAAATACCTCTTTTTCTCTTTCTCCCGACGTTTCGACCAAGTTGCAACTTGGTCGAGAAAAAGAGGTATTTATTAATATATATCTCTCATGTTTTATTGCGCGATAAGTCCCGTTTTAATATATTAGTATAATGTGCTCAAATCGCGAAAGTTTGAAAACAACAGTTAAAAAGTTAACTTGATAATTAAATTTTTATTGTTAATTTCACCACACAAAGTACGCTACTGTATTCCTTGCCGTATCAAAGTGAGTTCGCACAGCGCATCTACGCACGATAATTATGCTCTTAAACAGATGTGTCTACTGTTCGGAAAACTACTAGTGTTAAGAAGGTCCTTGAAATTGTGCTTAATTTTCTAGGGGTTCGCGGACTGTAAAAGGTTAAAAATAGCTGGTCTAGACTAAAAGTATTAGTTATTGTAAAAGTGCAATTGCTTATTTCCCACTGACGACGCTTCCATATGGATGGTGTCCAAATGCCAAGCTATTTTTTAAAATAGTCATTTTACTATGAAATCTGTTTCCAATGTTTTTATTTGTCTTTGAAATGTTATTCGTTTCATGGTCACAGTCGAAGTCACACGGCCATCGACTTGGCATTTTCTCTGGCCCAAGACAAGTCGTCTAAAATGAAACAGTAAAGTTTTACTTGAATCGTCTTTTTTTGGTAACAACAAGTTTCAGTTGCCAGTTAATTAGATATGTTTCTAAACTATTTTTGTCACCAAAAGTTCTATTTACAAGCAATTACAAAGAAATGTCGTCATTTCTAACGAAAATGATGCTTTAAAAGCAATAGTAGCAAATGGATGCCGCCCTTTTCCATTTTGACGTTACTTCAGTGGGCATCCTCAGACACTCCTACTAACTCTAATGGGAATTACATGCAAGCTTCATAATATGAAACACTAATAAATTGCATACCTATTGTATGTTTGTGGGAAATATTTTTTACAAATAAGGTTTTTTTTTTTCAGAATAAGGTATAGTTAGTTTTTTTCATCCAAGCGTGAAACGTAAAACAAAAATCCCTATTAAAATTCAATTTTTGACCGACGATACGGGGGAGGGACTCAATTCGACGCGTGTATATGTATATTTTTATGTAGGTATAACCACGCATAACTTTTTACGTAGTGTATGGTCCGATTTCCTTTAAATTTTTTTGCACTAATACGCATCACTCGCAAGTGAATACGTATTGTATAAGTATGTATTTTCGTCGCTTGGACGAAACTTTTGGTCCATCCCTAAAAAAATATTTTAAGACAATTTCGCCAAAGCTTGTTGACGCTGCTGGTGACAAGAGAGCTGGCTCATTCCTCGCACAGAGAATCTCTTTAGCCATTCAGCGTGGGAATGCAGCTAGCGTTCTTGGCACCCTACCACACGGACACAGTATTTGTTTCGATTTTTGGCTTTTAATTTTTTTAGTATATAGGTAGGATGTATTATATAGGTATGAGGTAGTTAAGAATTATATTTTTAGGGTTCCGTACCTCAAAAGGAAAAAAACGGAACCCTTATAGGATCACATCATTTTATTTATTTTTCTACCGGCACACAAATTTTCAGCATTTAAAAGTAGTTGCTAGATACTGAATTGATTAAAAAAAATTCAAACTGGTATCCCCACCAAACGCTAAGCATTCCATTTCAGTTGACTGAATCCGGGGTATTGTTGCACACCACCATGACTAAACAATCCCAAAAAATCAGCTTTTAGAAAGTAGTTGCATTTTTGCGCTTACATCCCGGGCTATAGGTAAGGACTAATGTGTATCCAGGGTCATAAAAGAGTGTCTTACTAAAGTTACTCACTTTGTTTTGGTCCTGTAGCTTCTTGAACACCTTGTCCCAGTTGGGTCGCCCGGCGTTCGTTCGGGTTTTCAAGCCCGTGATGAGATCGCGTTTTTCCTGAAATGGTAATAAATCTTCTGAGCCTGTATAAAATACTTATATGTCTACTCGTATTTAGGATTTCCTTAAAATGTTGTCTTTTTACTATTATTAAACATCATCATCTTTTATTATTCTACTCCAGCTACGACCACGAAAAGAGTTTTGTCCACGTGTGAAAAAGTGACGGTATATCCACATCTCTTTATTTCACCATAATTCTGTCACGATCTGACACGTCGATACAATTATTTCGTGGTCCGTATGCTAGCCCAGCAGGGTATAGGAAGGAGTCAGATTTGTCCATATGAACGTGCAACATATCAAGTCTCACTCGTCATCTTTGTGTAAATTTGAATTTCCCAAGTTATCTCTTTTTGACGTTCAAACCCCAATAGACTTGAAATATTTAGACTCTTGTCCTTCGCACTCTTCGTTTACACGTTGTTCCGATAACATATGTTAGTGACTGAGTATTCTATTCCAGTACACTAATTTAGTCAATTTCTACTCATCATCTTATACTGCATATGCAAGTTGCACTCCAGCTCCATTAGGTTTTATGTCGCTGTTATTTCTTTTGCGTAAAGACCCATTTTTACCTTCGTTTGGCTTTTCTTGGTGCTGCGCTCCAACTGCGTCAGCGTTGATATTATCCTAATTTCTACTGTATTTAAGCTCAATTTATTTTACCTTTTTGTACAACATATGCTAACTGCAGTCCGACGGCCTTCATATCACTTTGTTGCAGCGCAAAAGCCTACTTTGCCTTACCTTCTTAAGCTACATTTCTAGTACTACCAGCAGGTCCAAGAATTATTATTTAATATCACTACGTTGCAGAACAGTGGAGACTATTTCCGTCTCAGTGCTCTTATTTATTATATGCTAGGACCAGATGCCTTTACCTTTTCATGTAACATATCCAGCGCTAACTGCAGCCCGACGGCCTTCATATCACTCCGCTGCAGCGCACTAGTGATGTACATGTGCATTTCTAGAAATCTCTCCGCGCTCCGTTCCAACTCTGCTTGTTCGATCTCTAATTCTGAGAGCAGGCTCACGAACCACTCGAACGAGCGCTGCTCTCGGTTTATCCAGAAGAAATCCACCTGTGAACATTAAATTCGTCAAAAACATTATAAATTTAACCGTCCATTTGACCTTTATCAGGACAATTAAAGAAATAGACTGCAAAAGACTGGGGCTAAGTAGCTTTTAAAGAAGTATATGTTTATTATATACAGTACTTCCTGCCTCATACCTTTCTATTTCTAGCATATGTTATCACTTGGCAGGTGTACGATGGCTTGTTTTTGATCTGTCAGCAGCAAAAACTTGGGTGATTTGCCTCGTGGTGCGATCCGCCCAAAAAGTCAACATGATACCCTACATAATGGACGCAAGAGGCGTGACGCCGTTTACTATACCACAACATTTAATCAAACCAAACTTCACAGCAGCGGCAGCAATACAATAAATGCAGTATATGGTGTGATTACAATAATATTAGCGAGACCGTCTAACATGCCTTCCTCAACCTCATTCCTCAACCATGCGTGTGCTGACACTTGGGACACGACTTCTTAGCCTGCAAGTAGCAGAACGTGATAGCTTGTAGGATGACTCTTTTACTATAATATACCATTCGTTATTTCTTAGGTGAAGAGAAGACTGAAATTAAATAACATACCTTTCTCAACCTCATGTTATAGCTAGGAAGCCGCGCTGTCCAGGTGTGTTGACATTTGGGACACTCGTTTTTAGCCTGCCAGTAGCGGAACATGATGGCCTGCAGGATGGAAGCGAAGGGCGTGACTCCGATGCCGGCTGCGATGAGCGCCGCGTGCTCGGCCTGGAAGATGTGCGAAGAGGCCGCGCCGTAAGGGCCGTCGATGTAGATCTGAAAATACAACAACGGTTATCAATCAAACTTAATGACGTCTGTGAAGACTCCAGTCATTGTGCACTATTGTGCAGTAGCAAAACTTGTCAGCGGGGGCTTTTCGTTTCTTTCGATTCGACACGTAATAGGTAGTAAATTCAGTTTATACATGGATGATGGCATATTCAATTAAAAAATGATCACTAGTTTAGTCTGATCAATATTTAATTTTTTTTAATCGTCATCATTAAATTTAAACTTTTCAGGAGATAAAGCTTACCCTGTGGGCTGAATATATGAATTCCAAAACACCAATTGCTAGGCTTTATTGCAAGTACATGAGGGGCCTATCATGAATACGGAAAACAAAAAAAAACCGGACAAGTGCGAGTCAGGCTCGCACATCGAGGGTTCCGTACAAACTTATTGTTAAAATAATTAAAAACCTGTTTTAGCACGAGCTAATGAAGTTCTTTTGTATGACACCTTACATGATACGATTTACTCACTTTGAATTTTGAGCCCATATTTTGTGAATTTTGAGGCCCTATTTTTTTGTGATGTAAATAAAAATGTACAGTTTTCAGATTTATTCCTATATGTGTACTCTGAGACAATGCTTCTCGCTAAATTTCATAGTTCTATGTCAACGGGAAGTACCCTGTAGGTTTTGATTTTTGTGAGTGTCGAAATATGCTGTTTTTTACGACATAAACGACTCTAACTTTTTAAACGACAACTGAGAAGTTTTTCTTTTACACAACAGCAAGAATTCATCGATTTACGTATACAGTTTAAATTTCAACTCGATATCGTTACACGTTCTCGAGATAAAGAGTCTTGACAGACACACAGACGGACAGACGGTCAACAAAGTGATCCTATAAAGGTTCCGTTTTTTCCTTTTGAGGTACGGAACCCTAAAAAATCAAGTCAAGGCCTATACAAATAATTTTAAGTACCCGCGGCTTCGCCCGAGTCATATTATAATTTTTTGCTGCTTCATAGGATAAATATTCTGTTTCTGCAATTCGCAAAATAATTTCTATGCAATTTCATCATTTTGCGGTGATAATTACATAGAGTGTTTCCCCATTTTTCCTTCTTTTATGCATGAAAGTCGGCAGCCAATATTTTATCTATCTTCTTTGTTTTTTTTTATTTAAACATATAGATAAGTTATTAAGCTAATAAAAATAGTGCTTTGCTTATCCAACGGGAACAACAAACTTTTTCAAACTATATTCAAGTCAATTCCTAAAGATTGACAATGGAGCAATCTCCGTTGCTGCGTGAAAGCGTAACAAACTTGACAAACCAACAAACACGCTCTCGGATTTATAATACATATTAGAAAGGATAAAGATCTTACCTCCAAAGGCTTTCCTATGGGCAAGTCTGTGACCATCGCGGCAGGGTTGAATCCCTCATGCTGGTCTTTCATCTCCAGGCTGACCTTATCTTTCGGTGACTCCGGGTCTTTGTCTGGGGATATGCTTTTTGAGAGACGTCTCCTAGCTGAAAATACACAAATTAGGTGTAAATTATTATACCTAATGGCTATTTGTTGCGGGCAATTGGCTCTTCAATACCTACATCAAGCATGTCTCTGACAACAACAACTGAATATTACCAAATATTTTACTCACCTTGTGTGATGATGCTTTCGTTGCTCCTCCTCCGCTCCCAATCTTCAAAGCTGGGCGTCTTGAAGGCGATGATGGGCGGTTTAGTCCTCATATATCTGAAGCGGTGCTCTAACTCCTTGTGCTGAGGGTTTTGGTACGTTTTGGCGATGTGTTGGAGACGGGAGAGAGTGTCCATGTGATCGAAGGTATGTTCTGATTCTGAGCGAATGAAGTCGTGAAGGCTGGAATGATAAAAGTAAGTAAGTGCGTAAAGGCCAGGTGGCTAGCCCTGGTGTCAGATTTTTAGGCCGTCTGAATGAAGGCCTCTGACATAGTTTAACGGTTAAAACAACCGGGACCTACAATTTAACGTGCCATCTGAACCGTGGCAGCGCTCAGTTGGAAAATGCCACCCTCGGTTTCCCATCTAAATACTGACCGCGCAGAACGTAGCTTAATTTTAGCTGGAATGATGAAATTCGATTAAAGACTCACCATAGTAAAATTCTAGACTCCCCTATAGAAACCCAGAGACCAGTTGAAAGTCCTGCGTCGAGCGTGTTGCTGAAATTCTAATTTGGCCATCTTCTAATTTCACCTTGTGTAGACTTGAAGCGTGGTTTCTCAAAAGTTTGAGCAACTGTCTATTACCAGTCCTTTCATATTTTTTTTTTTTAATATTAGGGTCCATCTTACACACGATTTCTGACCCCAAACTAAGCAAAGCTTGTGATATGGCTACCAGAGACTGATATACATACTACATACACATATTTTTAAATACATACTTATATAGATAGTAACTAAATAACACCCAGACACAGAGCAAACACCTATGTTCATCACATAAATATTTGCCCTGGGTGGGGATCGAACCCACGCCTCTTTGAACCAGAAGTTAGGGTCACTAACCATTGAGCCAACCTTTCATACCTATTCATACCTATATCTGTACAAGATGTTAGTAACAAAGCTTAAGTACAAAGTTCAGTGTATATCCTGTCAGCTACTGCAGATTTGGATGAGAGTAGTCAATAGCGTCTCAATAGTCTCTTTTTCTCTTTCGCAACCTTAATTAATGTCTAATAACGGAATTCTCTTGGTTACTCTCTGGATGAAAAAAAATCTGCAAATATCATGTATGACAATGGGAACTCACAGAGCTTTACTCTTATGGTTGACATCAGGCATGGAGCGGGATTTCTCTAGCAGTCGAGGTGACAGGACTTCTGGAACCGTCTTTGTGGGGCTCGGTGAAACCTCTGCAAATTAAATTAAGTCACATATCTACAGTTTCAGTGATTTCTTCCTAGAGTTTATTAATAACCAAAGAGCAACAGCAAAAGAAGTAACTCCAGCTACATCTTATAGAAAAAAAAACCGGACAAGTGCAAGTCTGGCTCGCACACTGAGGGTTCCGTACAAATCCAGAAAATTTCACAAAATTGGGAAGTACGTTGTTGTTGTAATCTCTATACTCATCATCATCATCGCCTAAATTATTTTTTTTACTTTTCTCGGCATTCATCGAAAATTGCTAAAATAATTAATAACCTGTTTTAGCATGTGCTAATGAAGCTCTTTTATATGATACCTTACATGATACGATTTACGCACTTTGAATTTGAAACCCATATTTTGTGAATTTTGAAACCCTACTTTTTTGTGATTTAAAAAAAATGTACAGGTTTCAGATTTATCCCTAGGTATATGTGTACTCTGAGACAATGCTTTTCGCCAAATTTCATAGTTCTATGTCAACGGGAAGTACCCTGTAGGTTTTGATTTTTGTGAGTGTCGAAATATGCGGTTTTTTACGACATAAACGGCTCTAACTTCTTTATATGATAACTGAAAAGTTTTTCCTTTACGCAATTGTAAGACATCATAGATATACGTATACAGTTTAAATTTCTACTTGATAACTTTACATGATAACATACACACAGACGGACAGACGGACAACAAAGTTATCCTATAAGGGTTCCGTTTTTTCCTTTTGAGGTACGGAACCCTAAAAAACATTGTTATAAGCCGCATCACACAAGTTGGCGGAAATGAAGTTAGCTACAAGCTACTCGTTAGCCAATACTGGCTGAAGCTCACAAAAAGCCGCGCGTCGATTGGATATTGCGCAGCTTGCAGCGAACTTAATTTCCGCAAACTTGTGTGATACGGCCTATAACGCCTGTTAAAAATCTCAGAGCACAATCTTACCGCAACGATCTAAAATTGCAGTTTAGAGTTATTTTATCTTTTTTCAACTAGTCGTGTGGCTTTTAGTAAGTCGTTGACCGTAATTGCTGGACTATTATTCTTCGAAGAAAACCACTCCTACTACCGGTCGCAAATACCAATTTTTTCACAGGACAATCATTTTTTCTGAATAAAAAGTAGTATATGTATGACACCCATTGAAGTGACATTAAACATCATTAAATAACACCATTCAACCTTTAAACTCAATGACAAGTAAAATGAACTAAATCAAGTTGATCCGTTGCTCTGTTAATTTCGTCCGTTCTTATCAATGAAAAAAGAATCAAATGGAAATGGTGTAATGACATTTAGATACTTTGACATGTAATAGTTTAAAAACCGAAATAATAATATTATAGGCGTCTCTTTCAAATGTAAGTAATAAGAATAGAACAACATTATAATACAGCACAGTTTCGCTATAGTGTCTATATTTTTCGTGACATGTCGCGCGTACCTGGTCCGCCATATTGTGTCCATTGTACTCACTGTGAAAAATGGCGAAATCGATAAGTGTAGTGTGGTAGTAACAATACTAATCCGCCATGTTGTGTCGTGTAGGTGTGCAGGTTTTTTTCGTAGTTCATTGGTTCTTACTGTACGGCTGATAAGACTACGGAGGTTTGAATATAATTTAGAATTAAGATTTATAATTTAGATTGATATACAAAACAGTAGTTCTCCAAACAGTAGACCTATAATAGATCCAACCGTTTATTTTTTTTTTGACAGCACCAATAGAACGTAACCGCATGTTACGCAAAAGTTCACTTTTAAATACGAGGTTTTAAAAATATGACAACTGCCTAAGTTTGCTCCTTGATCCCGTATAATAATTATCTTTGACAAATTGAGTCCATAAGTGCAGTAATTTGTTTATAAATTACATAAAAATAACAAACGTTTTTAAAATTTACGTTTACACGATAGCCAAAACGTTGAATCATACCAACAAAGTTTGCGTTGTAAGGTTCTACCCCCTCTGCGATGTCGTGAGGCGTAAGGTCGATGGACACCTTCTTGGGCTTCCTGAAGGATCCGAGCCCTTTGCTGACGATGCTTTTCTTGCTCTGAACCGAACTGGTGCGGGCTAACTTCCTGAAAAAACAAAATTTGTTTATTAACCATAACCGACTTCCAAAAAGGAAGAAGTACGTACTATGTTCGTCTGTATTTATTATTAAAACAATATACTTCCGAGATGGTTTAAGTTTATGAGAAATCAACAAAAATGTACAATTGTACATGGATGTAACATCGATTCGTGCAAATTATTTGAATTCTGTACACGGCGGAAATCGGTGCTGCAATTTTTTGCGTAAAATAATTTGAGATAAATAGTAGTAGTTAGTAGTAATGTGACACTCCCACTTTAAACTATTTCCATGCAAATCAAATTAATCTTCCTTCTTTTGCAGCATGAGAGTAATAAACAAACCAATGAACACACTTTTGGAATCATAATACCTATTAGAATAAACTAGAGGTTAGTCTATGATATTAGTATTGGTCCCGGCACGTAAGTTGAACAAAAAAATATCACTCTCTCCCTTTCGTTAGCAAAGAAAACAAAAGAGAGGTAGCTATGGTTTAACGTTCAAGTTGTTTGCTGGCTGAATAAGGAAGTAAAGATAAAACCAGTATTAACCGAATCATACTTGGCGACTGACTTGATGATTAGTAGGGTTGATGCACCGGTTGTGGCCATCTTAGTACTATTTGTGGCCACTTTGAATTTTAAGGAATAAAAAGACAATTTAATATAATAATAATAAACGTTTATTTCAGGCACACAACCCATATGAATAGACACAATTAAACAACAGAAAATAATAAACATTACAATAATACAAAATTATCACAGTCCAAATAATAATTTAAATATCGTTTAAAGTCAAACCTAGGTTTGACGTCATGCTACTTCCAATTAATGTTAAAATAATATTTTTAAAGAAATTTTCTAACATTTAGATTCACACAATCAATATGTATGGTATTACATTGTTTATAATTATCATTTATGCAATAATTTTGTCACCAAATGGCCACAACTGGGTCAGTGGTCACAACCGGTACATCTACTACATCTAATAGCACTAATTCTCGTATGCTGTATTGGCTAATTGTGTAGTACTGTAAACAATTAAAATCTTTGTATAACTCGATCCTAACTGGAGCTCCCGAGACAACTGAGACAGGATTGGATTATCCGCAGCTTGTACCTTACTTCACAGTCGGCAAGTTGTATAATTTGGCCTTTGATTATTTGACACTAAATAATCGATGAATTCGGCCTATACAAAGAAAAAAATGGCAAGTTTTTTTATTTTTATTCCGTATAGGTTTGCGTTTGACTACATACTGCCTGATGTTGAGCAGATATGCGGTCTAGGGTGTAGCACGATTACCTAGAAGATACCTATTTACTTGGGATTTGAAGACACCCACGTTGTAATTAAGCGGGAAGACAGACCCAGGCAAAGCGTTCCACATTCTGGCTGTTCGTATGAGGAATGAGGATTCGAAACGCTTAGTTCTAACGCGCGGAATGCCACCATAAAAGGGTGACGTTGTATTTATATTTAGGTTTTGGTAGCGTCTGTATACGATAGAAGAAAGGGGCAGGGGGGACCAGATTGTGCAACTCCTGAGCGCACTCTCCGAAGTGTATCCGATAAAAGGCCGACAAAAACGCTACCTTTCGTCGATGCTCGAGACTTTGCAGCTGCGACTTAGTCAAGGTTTCATTGTCAATCAGCCTCCTAAGTCGATGGCCTATACCTATATATAGTTTATCAGTATAATATAATATAAGCTCTTGCTTTGGAAAATGCAAGGTGTTGGTCTGACTATAATAGACGCTAGATATTGGGAATTTTCAAAACGTCTCTTATGGGAAGTTACTTCAGGACATATTACACTTAAAAAGTAAGAGTAAGGTACATACTCGTGTCCAGAATCCAGCAGCTGCGGCTGGGCGGGCGGGCCGTGCATCCTGGCTTGTTCCTGCTCGAACCGCGAGTACAGGCGGTTGGTCCACTCGCCCACGCCGCGGATGTGCAGCCACAGGTACCCTGGAACATTGTTCTTTGTCAGTTAGCTCGCAGCAAAACAAATGATCATGGGCATTAATACAATCACATCAAACTTTTTGCATCATTGGCGCTGTTATCCTAAACAGGCTGCCCTGAGTAATTTAATTTTGATGTTCCACAAAATATATCATAATATGATGCTGTTTTATTTCTTCAGACCACGCTTGATTAGAATGAATAAATCACCGTCTTTCGGATTGGTAAGATATATCTTAAGATTATAGAAGTGGAGTAATATTCCACCCTGGCCGCCATGTATCACATTGATACACGTTACTTTATTATACGATGCCCATGTTTTGAGTACCTTCCGATTCAGCGAAGTCCAATCATTTTTCCGAGAGAAGGCATGTGTATATTTCAGACAAAATAAAAAAATGATTATTTTATTTGCTCTGAGGTGTATATGAACTAAATATTAAAATGCATAGTCACATAATTATCATCATATCATACCACATTACAGTGGCTGTTATTTTTAAATCAAGGCCTGTGTTTGGCGAATGACTAGACCGCAGCTGCAGGCTGCTGCAGTACCTTCTAGTTCAGGCGCACTGCTGATAGTAAAGGGATGCCACTCGTAGAATGCGATGGATGGTATGTTGACGAATATGTAGTCCCCAGCGTGAAACTCGAACCGCGGTGGTCACTGGATAACCAGGTATACTCGAGATTGGAGTAGAATACCAGGTGGTAGGTATCGTTACGGTATCTCCTCAAAAAGTGGTCTTTCAATCCAGATTCATTTTGTTTAAAAGATGTGATGCCGTTTAGGTATATTTATGGATCTGGGGCTTATATACCCGTTGGTTTACCTTCTAGTTCAGGTGCACTGCTGATAGTAAAGGGATGCCACTCGTAGAATGCGATGGATGGTATGTTGACGAATACGTAGTCTCCTGCGTGGAACTCGAACCGCGGCGGTCGCTTGATCACCAGGTGCGTCACTCGAGATGGGAGTAGGATTCCGGCTGATATGTACGTCTTGCTTCGTTCTGACCTGGATTGGAGAAGAAGTTATCTTATCATGTTGTATCTTTTTCATAAATAATAGGGCCACATTTGGCCACCAACTCGCCGATGGAAAGCGATGTTGTGGCTGAAGTTGGAATAGTAATTGTCAAGAAACAATGATAGCGACGGGGCATTCCAGTCCCTGGAGGTTCACACTATGAAAGAGGAAGCAAATCGTTTAGATAGTATGTTGACTCTGTTCCTAGAGGTGGTATTTATGCATATTGATCTACTTTGGTAGCAATTAACTTTGTTCATATTTGTAACGCATTTTTTTATAGAGAAGACAAAATAAGTCTTTTTGTTGCTAAGCTGCTCTAGTATTTTGAGTTATACCTACTAGTCTGAAACCCAGCGCGGCACAGCACAGAGCTTTTCAACTATAATTTCAGCTTTTATGTGATCCTACAATTTTTCTGGAATCATTATCAGTAGCTGTTTCAAATCTTGTCGGTATATTCATTGAATCACAACTTACATCATCCACACAAGCCTGAGTATCCTCTCAGTAATGTAGATGGCTCCAGGGACAATAAACCATTTGATGAAGTTAGGCCCGTGGAGGATCAGCAGCGCCCAGAACGGAATGTACAGTAGGTGCGTCCAGTAGAAAATCTGAAACATAATAGATGGCTCTCGAAGTCTTTCAAAATCGCTGAAGCCACAGAAGGGAGAAAGAAATGCTTTTCTGAGACTGAAGCAATCAAAATTGTTCAGCCAGTGTATTTAAGTAGTGATGGCAAAAAGTGATACATAAAATGAAGGTGAAACATAAAATGATGAGCTTCGTTATTCCAATCCCCTGAATTTTACTTCACGTTAGACAACGTTGGTGTATATTACACAGAGCGTGCATGAAATTGCTTTTTTCAGATGCTTCAGTCATTTTTATATGCTACAAGTATTAAACGCTACCTTGAACCGCCCCCCTCGCCGGATAAACGGCTGACTGCAGACAAACAGCACCAGAAGAACTGCCACCAGGCCAAACCCAGTGGGGTTGGCCCAGCCGCCCACCAGCCCGTACTTGCCCGGAGCTGACGTTAGCAGCCACTCGTGTAGCGTGTAGTTGTCTCGGTTGATCACCGGGTGGTTCACCACTATTATAGCTGAAACAGGGATAATGTTTTAGTTTACATCCAAAATTCAAACGACCTTCGAATTGGCGCAGTCAAAAATGACGGGACAAGCTGAAATTGCACCACAAACACTCAGACACTGAAGTAATAAATCAAGCAGTTTGGAACAATGAAATGAGAGCCTTTGAATTAGCATTGGGACAGAGTCTACTTTTTCCGGTGAAAGCTTACTCAACAATATCTATTGCAAATTGAAAACAATACTAATAATTTAGCTATATATTCTTAAAAAGGCAATGGGACTTGAGTTAGACTAATTTTAACATAGCTTAAAAGGATTAACATGGAGCAGCTAGCAAGGCACATAGAACTTCATGCTTAATGAAACCGTAAAGTTCTTGCATGGAAACTATTCTTGAGTAACAAAAGCCGCCCTAATTAAAAATGCAGTAACTCAATGAATTCAAGCAACTTTCAACCCATCTTATTGACAAAGTAAACGAAAGTCCCATTCAAAAGTTAAACTCGTAAGTTAGTGATTATGATGAAGAGATAAAAATATTTTACTCACTAAAGTTACACAAATGGTTCAATTCAAGCAACTTTCAACCCATCTTATTGACAAAGTAAACGAAAGTCCCATTCAAAAGTTAAACTCGTAAGTTAGTGATTATGATGAAGAGATAAAAATATTTTACTCACAAAAGTTACACAAATGGTTCAATTCAAGCAACTTTCAACCCATCTTATTGACAAAGTAAACGAAAGTCCCATTCAAAAGTTAAACTCGTAAGTTAGTGATTATGATGAAGAGATAAAAATATTTTACTCACTAAAGTTACACAAATGGTTCAATTCAAGCAACTTTCAACCCATCTTATTGGCAAAGTAAACGAAAGTCCCATTCAAAAGTGAAACTCGTAAGTTAGAGATTATGATGAAGAGATAAAAATATTTTACTCACTAAAGTTACACAAATGCATGATAGTATGCACCACACTGTAGACGAATATAAGCACGCCTGTGAGCTTGTGCAAATAGATGTGATGATCCAGCGGTAGCAAGGAACCGAATCCTCGAACGCGGAGCTGCGTGATGCAGTGCCGCAGCATCAGCACCAGGATCCACGAGCAGTTGAAGTTTAGGCACTGACCTGGAAATAAAATAATACAAAATACAAAAATATTTATTTTTCTTAAAATATGTACAGATACAGATTGACAATAGTCCCCGCACTAGGGCTAGCCTGTATCGCGGGAAACTGAGGCCGATTACTGAAATATGGTAGAGAACTTGTACTATTAATTTTATTTAGACTACGTGATTACAAATTTCATAAACAACGAAAGGATAATGTAAGGCTTTTGACGAGAACCTTTAAACGGTAATGTCTAGTGCGCTTTTGTGATGCAATAATAATGCCACGCAAATTGGAAAAGGTAACTTTACTGACTCCGATTAATGATTGAGTAGTGATCTCTAACCATTAGAAAACTTGTTAGCTTGTCATTTTATGATGTACTAAGCTTCCCAGCTAATTTCCGTCAGTTGAAGTCAAGAACAGATGACGCGAATAATAAAAAAAGCAAAGAAAAACTTGAAGTGAACACCACGTGCCAGAAAGCGTAGCGTAAAACTTCTACACAGGAAGTCGACAAAAAAGTCTGATGAAAACTGCAGGATCACTCTGAATGCAAGTCGCTTACAATCCTAAATTCTGAGCAGTCTAGTGGTATTTATAGACCATTGGAGTAAATGCAGCATGGGATATCAAAGTTACTTGCTTGGCTTATTTGTTAATAAAAAAATCACACTTACCACATCCTCTAGCCAAAATAGTGAACCCGTTTTCTGCCCTGTACTCGAAACACCTCGTGACGAATAGGACGATGTTCACCAAGAAAAAAACAGCCAAATACGCCAGAAATACGTAGTTATTCTTTATGTATGGAAGGGATAGCTGGTAGGGTTTCAGTTTGCGGATCTGCTGCAGAAGACTAGTGGGCCTGGAGTCCACTTTTGGAGGAACCAGCCAGCGGTCTATGCTGAAACAGAGATCATGGAAGATAAAAAAGTAATTTAAGCCCTGTTAATAATGTGAAATTAAAACATTAAGTTAGCTTTAGAGAAAAAATTCAAATCCTATCCTTGGTAAAAAGTTCTATGATATTTGAGTACGGGTTTCTGCACAAAAGGACTTATCGTTAAAGAAAAACATCTTGATTAAACCTACATACAATTTCCGGAAGAATCTTTAAAGAAAACCAATGGTGCATAAACATCCGCGGCTCGCAATTTTGCCAGTGAAGTTAATATAGGCTAATCGTTCTTTGAAAGTGAGTCTTTGAATACGGTACAGGCTGTCTTCTCACCTAATGGTAATATTTTCCAATAGCCCCCCATGTGTATCCAGCATCCTCCTAAACGCCTCATACGTGATGGCCCCTCGCCTCTGAGTATCGGCGTCTTCGAACATGGCTTCTGTGAGATCAAAGACCTGTGATTTGCTGAACTGCATGCCGTTCTCATCCATGCAAGCTCGCATCACGTGTTCCAACTCCCTGTGCTGGAGCAGACCGTCATCTAAAACATAATTTTGGGTTATGTTAAAAGGCGATGTCAAATCTGGATCTTATTAGTAAGCACCCTGTAGCTTGTCAGTAGAATAGCTGAGAGAGTGGTGTTACTTCTCCAGTAGTGTAATTATTGATACCGTAATTAGTTTCTTTTTTTTTTTAAATGCCATATTTCCAACAAAAAAAAAGATTCTCGAAATGATACGGCAGATTTTCATTGCTGTATCATAGTAAATTACAATCCAGTGACGTCATCGTCAACGTAACTGTAAGGGCTCTGGCACACTAGGCGGAAATTCCGCCGCGAATCTTCCGTTGCGGTAAATCCGTTACACTAGACGGAAATTTCGTAGCGGATCTTCCGTTGCGGTAAATCCGTTAGTCCTCCGCCACACTTGACGGAGATGCCGTCGCGGATCTTCCGTTGCCCGTTTCTTTATCATTCTATCCTGCTTTTCTCTACAGTCCAAGAGGCAAACTCTGTTATGCACTTCTAAAATATTTTTTGATGTCAAACATCCTGTACGTGTGCTTTCGCCGCGAGTTATCCGCCGAATTAATGTGGTGCGACCTGGATGCGACGTTGGTGATCTTACGCCGACGGAAGATCGGTGCGCGGAGGACGGAACAGACGCAGAAGGGCGAGCGGCCCGCGAATGAGCGACCGATCTTCCGCTTAGTGTGACCTTTATTATTAATTTATATGCAATTAAATGTAGTGGCGTTCCGTCGCCGAAGGTCCGCGGCGGAATTTCCGCCTACTGTGCCGGAGCCCTAAAGTGATGCAGACTCCACTCAAGAAGGAGTAAGACAAGAGAAGAATGTTGTCTAATGATGTGATAAATTGTGCTGTAATTGACGATGAAACCATTTCTTTCTACTCAAGCTGCAAATCTGGTTGATTTCATAAAAGTAGGTACGTACTATCGAAATCGTAGACCTTGAAGAGAAATCGGATCTTGTCTTCAGGAGTCTGGCCCGCGTACTCGTGAACAGCTGTGATGAACTCCTGGAGGGAAATGGCGCCACTGTCGTCCGTGTCGAAGATTTGGAACACGCGCTCCGTGAAGAGAGGCTGAAAAATAAAGCGTTTTTTTATACGCATTATTTTAATTCAATACTACTTACAATACTACAGCGTGCTGGCAGCATGCTGGACATTTTAGATAGATAAATAAACTGTTACAACTACTTTGCTGCTCCACTTATTAGGCCTCCACGAAAACAACAGAAATAGGCCTCCATCCAGACCTCTAATAAGACCGATCAGCAGAGGCCTGCACTCAGAGTTTTGCTATTATCTTGGACGTCTTAAGCCGAATTTGGCAGTACATAAACCATATTCTGCCAAATTCGGCTTAACAACCTTTCGAGAACTTTACCGCTTCATTATCCTTCAAAATTCTAGGTAATAATTGTGCCCAATTCACTGAGGAATATTCTACGATTTTGTGGTTCCATACAGACTTAATTAACTTAGAAATTAATAAATACTCACATTTTTAAACTCCATGATCTTCCGGAACTGTTCCTTGGTGATCTCCTTCTGGTCTCCCACGGTCTTCTTGAACAGCTGTTCCAGCCGATCCACGCTGCTTTTGTCCAGTCCCATGCGTGGTCTACGAAATATGTATTTATGGTGCAATAAAACGATTGAATTGAATATGTTAATATTCGTTACAGCAGAGTCCTCAAGATTGGTGGAAATACAATTTGTCCTTTTGCCATGCAACTATACTGTACTGTGTAGGCTTATGCGTTTAGTAAGCCTACTATGTAATCGATTTTTACAACTACAGTAGAACTCCAATTATCCGAACTCCGACTATACGAATCGCCGATTATCCGAATCACAAAAAAGACCGCAAAACAGCTTACATTGACGGAGATGTTTAAAAAACAATGATTTTTATTACTAAACTTGTACATAAGTACATTTTATTTATATATAAAACATGTGAAAACATGTTTCTTTCATTTAATTCAATAAAAAATAGTGCAATATCAAAACGTAGCTTTTATTCTCTCCAATGGCAATTTTTTTAAAAAAAATCCTATTATCCGAATATTTGATTATCCGAATGGGTCCCGGTCCCCATTAATTCGGATAATTGGAGTTCTACTGTACTTAGACATTTGACTGCATCGGTTCGATCTAGGTTCGATCCCCACCCAAGGCAAATATTTATGTGATGAATTTAAAATACCACAAGCTTAGCTTAGTTTGGGTACGTAGTATTATTATATCTTCTTTGGTTTGGGGTAGTAGTATTATTATATCTTCTTTGGTTTGGGGTCAAAGATCGTGTGTAAGAACATTTATTTCACTTAATTTGTATAGGTGCTAATAGAGTAGTGATGAATAATGATGTAAGAATTTAATTGATTTATCTGACTTTGTTACATTTTATCAATAAATTATTTTATTGTATAAATACCTGTTGCTGGAGACAGTTGTGATGAACTCCATGACCTCATCAGCCGTGATATATCCATCTCCATCCGTGTCCAGTACTCGGAACAGAATCTTTGTTACCTGAAATGTTACGAAATGTTATTTAATATTGTATCGTATTATATACACCTAATCAGGTCATCTAGAGTTATATCTTAACGAATCGGCAAGTTTAATTGGCAGTGGGCAGGACAAATAGCACAAAGAATTGATGAGGAATAGATTTGAAAACTTCGCGTGTGGAGACCACGTCCACCATGACAAGCAAGCGCTACAAAGAACGTCCACCCATAAATTGGACTAGAGACCTCATTAAGACCACGGGGTCATTCTGGATGCAACCCGCTTCAAGCTGATATGGCTAATGGGAGGGCATGGAGGTCGTCAATGCACCTTGCCGGGGGCGACCTATGCTGTTATTGAAGGTACGTGATCTCCGGTACCATAATAAATAAATAAATAAATATTTTGGGACATCTTACACACGGCCTCTGACCCCAAACTAAGCAAAGCTTGTGATATGGCTGCCAGACTGATATACTACATATACTTATTTTTAAATACATACTTATATAGATAGTAACTAAATAACACCCAGACACAGAGCAAACATTTATGTTCATCACATAAATATTTGCCCTGGTGGGGATCGAACCCACGCCTCTTTGATCCAGAAGTTAGGGTCACTAACCACTGAGCCACCGAGGCAGTCACTGAGCCACCGAGGCACCGAGGTAATGCCAAGTAGTCTTATTCTGTCAGCTATCAGATGCTCCATGCCTTCTACAATTTCAACTTGCAAATCCTCATATTGGTAACTTTGCTTCGTCTATAGATTTCCTGATTTTCTAGATCATCTTATTGAAAATGTAAATCGTATAGGCCGAATCAAACTTCTTGGCGGCTGTTATGTTAGCCACAAGCTGCGAAAAGCCCAATCCTAACTTAAGCACACTTAACAACTTCGCAAGGATAGAGACCGCGCAGTTTGTAGCTAATTTCAGTCACCAAAAAGTTTGATACAGCCTACAGAGACTTCTGTTTATCTGTACACGTTAGATGATCGATATGATCAAGTTAACAACATTAAAATGCCTGATATTTCACTTTTATTTTCAACTAGGCTGAGCAGTGAAGTTACTTACGACTTTGTTGCTGAATATCTGTGCAAACTCATCGCTGGTGACGTCATCATTTCCACAGAGCACGTACGCCACGCTCTCCACCTGCTCCACGAACTGGATCTGCTTCTCTTCTCTGGAAGTTATTAAAAATACTTCGTTAAATTATTTGCTCCAAATGTTTGGCCTCTGCAACCCACAGGGTGTTAACTTTGTACAGATTCATACTTTGCTGGCAGGCTATTCAGTCACGTTTAGATAATATTAAAACGATATATAAGTAAATTGACATAATTTGTCATAAATATAGGAGAAAACGCTGGTTCTCTTAGCACAGCTCCTAGCTAGTTCGGGAACTAGAGGTTTCATAATTTTTCATGTAGGTACCTTATTACAAGCTATTTTTCACCTGTCCTGTTGTCTGTCCGTCTGTCTGTAACCAAATCTTGCAAGTTAAATTTGATCCACTTCCCGGTTTCCGATTGAGCTGAAGTTTTGCATACATGTGTGAATTGCGTGACAATGCAATATTATGATGACATGGTGCTGATCTGATGATGGAGCTGGAAGGTGGCCAAATGAGCTTTGCAAAGAAACGACACAACCTCATCGACTTTGGGCTCATTTGAATCGTCTTGACGAGTAGTTTGTCCTTCAATGTTAACCAAGGTCTGATGACGGAGCTGGAAGGTGGTCCAAGGAACTCTGTCACGAAACGACGCAAAGTCATCGAGTTTGGGATCATTTGATTAGTCTTAGCGAGTACTTGTTCAGTAAAAGCTTGTTTAAAAAAAAAAGGTTTTTTCTAATTATTCTTCGAATCCACATTCCTCATACAAAAAGCAAAAATGTGGAACACTTTTACCTGAGTACGTTTTTCTATTAGAGTACAAGATAGCTCTTCAAATTTCGATTATATGAAAATGAAATGAAATGAAATGAAATATCTTTATATATAAATATAGGTTTCTTCTAAGCAAGCATGCTTTAATGTAAAACCGGTTTACATTAAGTAGTATTGTATGTTTATATTGTATGTATACCTACATACAATATAAACATACTACAACGTAAACCTAAAAAAATGGTTTGGTTGTATGTAAAGTCGGTTATCATAATTTTACGTAATAATATCAAAATAACTTTATTAATCAAGTAATTTTTAACAAACATGAACCTACATTACTAGCGCCAGTGTACAGATAACGTCATAATTTTGTGCCACAAGCCGAAGAACGCTTCTCGTGCCTTTTTATGCGCTTGCTCGCTCGGCTCAGGCGGAACGTGACAATTCATCATGCTTTTTCGTGCGTGCAGTCAGCGTTTATTGATTTTTAAGAAGTTGCCACGTCAAAAACGGTACAGCCATGGAAAATGTTGCGATATAAATGTTTGAATTGAATGAAGAAGGTGAACTTACGTAAGTCTCTGCTTGAGGAACTCCAGCCAGTCGGTCTGCACGAGCCGGTCGCGGCCCTCACTGTCGAATAAGCGGAACAGCCTCTGCAGCAAATCCTGGAAAAATATTACGGAAATATTTAGGATTTAGATTATTTAGGGTTAAAATTACAGCAATTCAAAATTATTCACGGATGCAGGACTCGAACCTTGCGTCTTCGGAACACTAGCCCGACGCTCTGCCCAACTGAGCTAATCCGTAATACTGCATACGCGTCGAATTTTGAAGTGTTTATCATTTAACCAACTTATAGCGTTGGCGGCGCCACCTGTGATACCCGTATTAGACAGGTTATCACTCAATTGAAGTTATAAGAACTTCTGTACATTGACGAGAGATGGCGCACTGCTAAATCAATTAAATTATTTTAATTTTATAGTGCATCCCACACTAGGTTTATCTCAAAGAGTTATTTTTGTGATAAACAATTCAAAATTATTCACGGATGCAGGACTCGAACCTTGCGTCTTCGGAACACTAGCCCGACGCTCTGCCCAACTGAGCTAATCCGTAATACTGCATACGCGTCGAATTTTGAAGTGTTTGTAATATGCGCGGGACTCCGCGGGAGCCAGAGAGACGAGACGCCGGGGCACACCCGCCCGCCAACCTTATGCCTCCGCGCGCGCTCCCTACGCCCGTGCTCACCACTACGACAGTCAGCGTCGGAATTGTGCACACATGCGCAATAATTAGCGAATCACGGCGAAGTGTCATCTGCGGCTAACTTCTCATCTGCCGATTTGTGTAGCGCCTAGTATACTGCAGTAGTCCTGTACATATGGCCGCTCCGTATCAGAAGGTCTATCAAGGAAAATGACGTAGTTTATAGAACGTCGGCATATTAAAACGCCTATAGGGTGGCAATGTCTTGAGTGGCGAAACGACTTACTAGTAAAATTGCGCCGAACGCTAACCGCGTGTGACCAACCCTATTTTAGAAATTTATAAGGGAGGCATTGCAATTGAAACGGAAACGTGGTCTTTTACTGTGGGCCTTATGAATAAGCTCAAGGTAGCCCAACGCGCTATGGAAAGGGCTATGCTCGGAGTCTCGCTGCGAGGAATCAGGAATGAGGATATTCGCAGACGAACCAAAGTTACTGACATAACCCAACGGCTTAAGTAAGTTGAAGTTGAAATGGCAGTGGCAGGGCACATAGTTCGGAGAACTGATGATGATGGGGCAGTAAAGTCCTCGAATAGAGACCACGCACCGGCAAGTGCAGTGTAGGACGTCCACCGATGAGGTGGACCGATGAAACGCGCTGGATGCAGGCCGCATCTAACCGGGCTTATTGGAAATCCATAGGGAGGCCTATGTCCAGCAGTGAACGACGTACGGCTGATAATGATGATAAAGGGAGGCATATACCTATCCAGGTATTATGATTCTACGATTGTTGTGATACTTATCACAACAATCGTAGAATGTCATGGTCTTACAGTTGAAAATGCTGGTCTGTGATAGTTTTTCACAAACACTGACAAAACAGACTTCACAAACAATTTTATTTTAAGCTTCAGACCAACTTTGGACAGCGTTTTACGTATCCACCACAGACATATAAGCTTACTCTTATATGTCTGTGGTATCCACACCATCATTACATAGTATAAAACAAAGTCGCTTCCCGCTGTCTGTCCCTATTATCTTTAAAACTACTCACCGGATTTTGATGCGGTTTTTTTAATAGATAGAGTGATTCAAGAGACAAGTTTAAATGTATAATACACCTGTGCGAAGCCGGGGCGGGTCGCTAGTTCCAAAAATAAATACAAGTCTATCAACACCACGTCGAAATTGGTCCAACCGTTTAGTTTTCACATCGACATATTATGGTATTTAAATCTTACGTTACTTGTATGTACATAAGTACGAGCTTACACACCTATCTTAGAGTTAATAGCGGAGATTGAAAGCTATTAGCATAATCGCTATTGAACCGGAGCACAGAACAGCGAGAGTACAGAATTCAAGCTTACAAGACTGCGCGCTCGAAAGACACCTTCTTACATAGAGATTACTCGCGGACACCAAGTTTCATATCGCTGTAATCGCTGAAGTGATGATAAATATTTTACTATGATGTTTCCGTCGCTGTTATTTAGCCTCCAAAAATATGCAACTGCCATGCAAAATTTAACAACGCAAAAAGGAAAACATGATCGCCAGGGTTCATAATTTGCTGAGTACTATCACTAGTGATGTAAATACGCATCACTAGTCTGCAATCGACAGTGACAGAGCAAGTTAGCGTGTTTTACTAAGAATGTTTGATTTGGCCTAGGCCCTAGGCAAATGACTAGATGTCGATGCAGCAACAGCTTGCATTTCTTTCACTTTGAGATTAAACAGTATTAGATCATATCTACACAAAGAAATCTCCCGTACTTGATTTTTTCCACAGTGAATTCCGTGCTGTGCGTACTATTGTGTTCTACAATATACAAAATGAATATATAAATTAATATGAGGGGTCATCTTAAACAAGGTTTTTGACTCCAAACTAAGCAAAGCTTGTCATATGGCTGCCAAATACTGATATATTACACATACCATATTTTTAAATACATACTTAGATAGCGAATTACCTATAACAACCAGACACAGAGCAAACACCTATGTTCACTACGTAATAAATATTTGGCCTTGGTTGGGAATCGAACCTACGCCTCTTTGATCCAGTAGTCAGGGTCACTAACCACTGAGCCACCGAGGCAGTCATAGAAATGTATATGTGCCATTTCGCGTTGTATGGAGCTTGATTTCTATAGGCTCAGTGTTTTGTGGCCAATGTTATGATTATGTGAGGTAATAAACACGAGGCGAAGGGCTCGGCCGCTGGCGGATGTGGTTCCTTCACACGTCGCGTTTCATTTATAATATCCGTTCATTACGTGTGCTTGTTGGAAATATTACAATTTTATAAGAAAATCAGTACACGGATACATAATGTACCTACTTGACTACCTCTACTAAGTTCGCCGGATCAGCTAATATGTTCATATACACCGGGTGGTTAGTCCTGGTGACTTGCGTCAGTTTTTAAGCCACTTGATGGTATCTAACACGGTTAACCGGTTAAAAAACCGGGATCTACAAAACGTGTATTAATAAGTCATCCGAGCCATGGCAGCGCTCAGTTTTAAATGCCACTCGGAGACACCCCTCTGAGGTTTGACCGTACTGAACGATGTTTCAGTGATAGCTAAGTAAGGAACACCTAGTCAAACGGAAACTACTGTAGTTTTATTATGATTTTATTTTGATTGCTTTCCACACTAGATTTTATCTCAAAGAGTTATCGTTGTGATAAGCATTTCAAAAATCTAAAGCGAACGCAGGATTTGATCCTACCTCTTCGGATCACTAGCCCGACGCTCTAACCAATCGAGCCAGCCCGCTTCCTACGCAAACGTCAAATTTTTGAAGTGCTTATATTACCACCAACTTATAGCGTAGCGTGGGAGGCGCGGGCTGGCTCAGTTGGTTAGAACGTCGGGCT
Organism: Hypomecis punctinalis; assembly: GCA_949316475.1. Classification (NCBI taxonomy): domain Eukaryota; kingdom Metazoa; phylum Arthropoda; class Insecta; order Lepidoptera; family Geometridae; genus Hypomecis; species Hypomecis punctinalis. Next base: position 19,196,778 of record OX438817.1, read on the forward strand.
AGTGATCTGAAGGGACAGGTTCAAATCCTGCGTTCGCTTCAGATTTTTGAAATGCTTATCACAAAGATAACTCTTTACTGTAGTTTTGTTTACGAACAAATAATCAATCGACTACAAATTGCGTGAGAGCCCAATCTTTGCGCAACTGTTAGGCAAGTGAGCCTCAATCAGGATTGGGTTTTGTAGCTAACATCACAGCCGCCAAAAAGTATGATTCGGCCTATACTAAGGTCTCTGATTGTCTCTTTCATTTACGGAAGATAAGGACACTTAGTGTAAGGCAAATAATAGTAATAATATTTTGTTGCAAAAAATAGCATGACCGACTTCACCCGTGTACAGAATCATTGTACTGTACTGTACCAGCCTTTTTAATAGTCCACTGCAAGACGTAGGCCTACCCACGAAGGGTGATTGGGCCATATCCACCACGCTGGCCCAGTGCGGGTTGGTGGATTCACATACGTCATCGAATTTCTTCTACGGACGTATGCAGATTGCCTCACGATATTTTCCTTCACTGAAAAGCCCGGCGTGGTGTGATATTCCGTACATAAATTCCAAAGAATTACGGGACCGGGATTTGAACCCACGACCTCACGATTGTAAGGAGGGTGTTATTACCACTAGACCAACACGGCACAGAATCATTACATAGTATAAAACAAAGTCGCTTCCCGCTGTCTGTCCCCATGTATGCTTATATCTTTAAAACTACGCAACCGATTTTGATGCAGTTTTTTTTAAATAGATAGAGTAATTCAAGAGAAATGTTTATATGTATAATACACCTGTGCGAAGTCGGGGCGCATCGCTAGATCACAAATATTACGCACGGAACGATGTAGCATTTTTCACATTATTGTTGATTTATCAAAAATGGCTCAGCCGATTTCGATAAAATTTAAATGAGACAAATTTCGAAGTATACTGTTTCCAATATAAAAAGAATTATTTAAATCGGACTACTATGAAAAAGTTATGCGTGGTTATACATAAAAATATATATATATATATAGGTATATACGCGTCGAATTGTATACCTCCTCCGGTGGTTCGTCGGTCAAAAATACATTAAAATCATTAATGGCTGTACAATTGCAGCCATTAATAATTTTAATATCTCTATGGTCTGCAATGATTCTAGTTCTCTATGGAATTTTGCTCCGACACCTGTCGGCTACGTGACAGAGTTACAGACCACCGATATTACATTTTAAGGTATCTGTCCACTATAACGTATTCTACCATTTATGATTGTACTATGAACGTGTCCAGCAAAAAATATTCTTTGTATTGGAGAGTATGAGACTATACACCAACTAGACCGTTTGGTCACCGACCAGCACCGTCGCGTGCCATGCACGGAGTGAGCAGGCACCGGCAAATCCATAGCTTAGGCGATCTTATCCTACCTTTATATAACAGGACAAGTAGACGCTTCATTACCACCCATGTGCTGTGCCTAGATAGTCTGTAAGACGTAGGCGGCGTAGGCCTACTTATGAGGGGTGATTAGGCCAGTTCATGATTCACGCTGGTCCAGTGCAGGGTTGATGGATTCACTTACGCCATCGAATTCTTCTACGGACATATACAGGTTGCCTCAATATATTATCCTTCAACGAAAAGCCCGTGGTGTTAAATTCCGTACATAACTGGCAAAGAACTCATTGGTACGGGACCGGGATTTGAACTCACGACCTTAGATTACAAGGCAGGCATCACTACTACCAGACCACCACGGCTTACCACCCCTATACTGTCGATTTTCCTCCGATACGTACGAAGCCGTTTGACTCAACATTTCTGATTCGTACCGCGAGGGAATGTAACAGTCTTCCTGCTTACCTGTTTCCGAGATATAATCTAAAGCTTTTCAATATCAGAGTGAATAGGTATCTTATTACGATCATGGTATGCGTTATAGTGTGCAGATACCTTTAAACGACTGCTAACGCACTATTAGCATGGTAATGTCGTAAGGCCTTATGGATACTGAGTTATCAGTGTAAAAACTGGACAAATGCGAGTTGAACATGCGCAATAAGAATAGGTACGTTCGTGGAGAGAAACTAACGGGTTATTGGTACTATCTCTAGAAAGCTACTTTAGTACGTCGTAAAGATAAATAACGTTTACTATAGGACCGACACCGAAACTCGAGAAGCGGTTATAAGGGTCAAGTCTTGCTACCATACAGCCGATTATCAGAACACTACTCTAAAACACTTTTTGAGATGAGGCTCTTGAGCTTTGTACTAGTAGGTGTAATGCCCATTTTGGTGTCGTGTTGTGCGCTCGAGCTCCACGACCTAATTGCTCCATCTCGTTTCCAAAACAGGACAAGACGGAAATCGCTTTAATATCATACCTACAAAGTCGCCTGCTCGTATTAAGCGGTTCGCTTCTTCCTTCATATTGCGGACCGCCAGGGATTTGAATGACCTACTTCCGTCATTGTTTCCGGACAATTAGAATCTGTCTATCTTTCTAGTCCATCTTCGGCTACGAATTTGCATCCATCAGGTGAGTTGGTGGCCAAATGTAGCCCAATTATTTATGAAAAAAAATCTATAACCATCCATAATTCCCCTCATCTTTGACATTGCATCAAGTAACAAAAAACAATGCATTCTAAATAGAAACAACACAAGGGCGTCCGTGAAAGTATAAAACTGAAGTAACGGGTGCGCGCCACTTGAACCCCCAACATTTTCGAACTTAATTGTACCACAGTCGGTATCGTGCTATCAGAAGTAACGAAGTTTATAATAGTAGGCAAAGTACTCCTAAAATACGTAAATTCATAATAAGTCGGCAATCAGCGAACAAATACATAGGAATTTTTAAAAGTCGGCACTCCGCTAATTCTTACATTGAATTTTGCAAAAGTTGGCAAAGTACGAAAGTCGGCACTCGGCGCTGAAACCATCCAAGCAGCGCTAAGAGCACTTGTTCACGTCCGGTTTTTTCACCGGACAACGGACTGTCAATAAACAAATGCCTACATTTTTCGCCGGATGGATGACAGTGCGTCAACACACGTCCATTATAAACCATAGACCATCGCAAATCCGGTGAAAAAAACGGACCATTATCCGGTGAAACAAATTGCCGTGAACAAGCATCTAATTCAGACATTTGTCGTAATCTATTTTCTCGCCGCACACCAGCACTTTTTTATGTACCTAGAATAGGTCTATATTTGGCCACCAAATCGCCTGATAGAAAGCGCAGTTGTAGCCGAAGATGGAGTATGTAGACCTAGAAGATACCTATTCACTCTTGACTTGAAGATATCCAAATTGTAACTGTCAGGAAACAATGACGGAGGCAGGGCAGTCCAATCCCTGGCGGTCCGCATTATTAAGGAAGAAGCGAATCGCTTAGTATGAGCAGGTGGTACGTCGACTATGTAATGATGGTATTTATGCACTTACAACACACTTCCTATAATTATACAATTTCCAAGCCTACGAAATTGAGTAAACTTACTCATACATGTAAAATGTTTGGTTACGATTTCAATATTAACTAGGCAGCATAACTTCACCGGCGCGGGCGCAGCTTATATGGTCAATTCGAACAGCGCGTGAAACCGCGGGGAGCATCGACAAATTGGATAAACGTAATCGTATAAAAGTATCAAATCAGTACAATCTGTGCATTGCTGGGTTCTTATAATGAGAATGCGAAATTTTACGGTAAGTTCCCATGTTCGTTGAGTCTGCCATAAAGGAAAGATTTTTTTATGTGAAACTTCTTATGCGATTTCCAACAAGATTGCGTTGATACTATGGCGCCTTAAACGTTTCGTTGCGTTCGCTACCATGTTACCACGCAAGAGGGATAACACAAAGGTAAAAAGTAGGAGATAGAAAGAGAGGGAGTCGGTAGATCCCAAGCACATGCGCGTGGTATTCTTTCTTTGCAGCCTATGTTTGCAGCGAAGTAAACAGTGTGAGCGTCGTGACATTAGCTGAAATACCTACGAAGTTTCACTTCTTCCGCGCCGAGGGACTCCGCGCACTATTTTTTTTTTATTCGTAGAATTACATTGAATACGATTCCGGGAAACAAGATCAACATTTATTATGATTGATTATTATTGTGTATCAAACTTAGATAAGAATTTTTGTACCACGATATGAAGTTTCTTCTCGTCCGACATAACCTCAGTGCCTCAAGTCGAAATTTTTCGACCAGTGTGTGTTGCCAGTGATAACTTAGGGTAGTGGTAGTGAATAGATTAATATACTCTTTGTTAATACCAACAAAATACAAGCTATTAGCGTACTTAGTACGGAGTGGCTTAAACTTAGTGTGACTACCGGCGGCTTTATCGCTTATAGCGATCTCTTCCAGGCAAAAGACTTACATTTGAGATTTGTTAATTAAAGTAAATAAAATACAGACGATCATGGTGGATACCTCCTCCTTTTTGGAAGTCGGTTAAAAAGGTTTTTTCACGTCATAATGTCAATGGTTCAGCCCTAACCACTCTAAAGCCCTATCTCCAACAAAGGGTTATATCTGGCATCGAGCACGACTGCGATCTGGCGTCGCGAGTCACTACTCATTTGCTACGTGCTCCACTTGTAATGGCTCAGTGTGAGCAGCAGACGTGCGACAAAAAGCTGTGCGACTTTATTTGTATCAAACAAAACGCTAAACGTAAATGAAATTTTATACAAAAAATCGTCTTTCGTTTGTATCTTAGATCTATTAAAGTACATTACAGATTCCAATGACATTTTCACTATGTATTTTTCGGAATATTTTTCCCAAGTAGTTTAAAGCTGATACTGTAGCCGTGGTGGTGTAGTGGTAGTGACAACAGCCTTACAAGCGTGAGGTCGTGGGTTCAAATCCCGGTCCCGTACCAATGAGTTTCTCGGAATATATGTACGGAATTTCACACCACTGGCTTTTCGGTGAAGGAAAACATCGTGAGGCAACCTGCATACGTCCGTAGAAGAAATTCGATGGCGTATGTGAATTCACCAACCCGCACTAAGCCAGCGTGGTGGATATGGCCCAATCACTTTTCGTTGGTAAGCCTGCGTCCTGCAGTGGACTATTTAAAACGCTGGTACAGTTAAAGGCGATAATAATTTATTTGTAGTCAGGCAAAGCCGGAGCAGGCAGTTAAGTAGTCTGTTAAGTAAGGTTTTTTTTATCCTGAATAAGTCTACGTGGCATCACAAACTCGCCTGATCAGCCTGAAACCGCCTGGAAGCTATTGAAATCAGTAAAAAAAGAAAAAATTAAAAGAAATTGAACAGTCTATTGAAATCTGTTTAACCAACGTTTCTGATCCGTAAGGTCCTGAACCTTACGGATCAGAAACGTTGGTTAAACCGCTTCGTGCGCATCGATGGAAAATCAGCAGTTTAATGGTAGTAGTGAAGCGTCTTTCTACTTTTCCTTTAGTAAAAAGGGGATAGATAGATAGATATACATTTATTTGTGGAAAACTAAACAGAAATAACAAATAAAATCAACAAAGATTGGAGCTAAACTAACAACTAAATTACCCTATGTTTTATTTTTCGTCACCAGCCGGTACCTACTACCTCAGCATGGTGCCGGTTGTAGACAACGGTGCAGCCCCCCGACCGCCTAAGCAATAGCAATCGTTTATGACTTCATTTTAGTCATTTGGTACCGCCTATGTGACGTTAGCCATCAAAGTTGTTCATTCAACGATTGCTTTCGCAATCCGCGCAAAGCAATTGATGGCTAACGTCACATAGGCGGTGCCAAATGACTAAAATGAAGTCATAAACGATTGCTATTACGATTGCTATTGCTTAGGCGGTCGGGGGGCTGGTCTTCCATTGAGACCGGCAGGAGACGTCGCGTACAATTCGCGGCGCATTTTTACAAAAATCAAATAACCTATCCGTAACATTAAGAAGGAAAAATGGTGATAATTCTAATAATAGGCAGATACGAGTACAGCTATAAACCCTACATATAATATTAATTATAATAACAAGAATGCAATGGCGGAATAAGGTACATATGACAAATAAGAGGTTGATTATCTGTAAAGCTGTTTTACGGATAATTTTACTTCTTATGGCGTTATGTCATAAGGAAACATTGTTAAATCAACAACTGAAACAAACAGAACGCCTAAGCCGATCGAGCCTCTCTATTTCTTGTTCTCATGCGGAATGTGACACTTTTTCGTGTGTGAACCGGTGTTCATCATTTTTGACCGACGAACCACCGGAGGAGGTATACAATTCGACGCGTATATATATATTATGTATAACCACGCATAACGATTTTCATAGTAGTCCGATTTCAATAATTCTTTTTGTTGTTGGAAAGAATATACTTCGAAATTGGTCCCATTTAAATTTTATTGTAATCGGCTGAGCCATTTTTGATAAATCAACAATAATGTGAAATATACTACATCGATCCGTGCATAATATTTGCGTTCTAGCGATGCGCCCCGGCTATAAGCATACATGGGGCAGACAGGGGAAGGCGACTTTGTTTTATACTATGTAATGATACACGGCTGAAGTCGGTCATGCTATTTTTTGCAAAAAACAATTATATAAGACGATATCACGTCAAAACATGGTCAAAATAGTTTATACAAAGGTCGCAAGTCTACCAAAAACTTTATAGACAATGCCTAGCATAATCTGGACGTCACGAGCCGCAACTTTAGATCGAGTTGCGCAAGATCTAGGCGAGATCGAGGGCTGATCGAGTTTGAAGGTCGATCTAAGGCAGGATTAAACTCATACTAAGCCTTTTATTAGATCAATCGAGATCTACATTAATCAGTGGATTAATTACACAATCGAAATCATTCCTCTCCTTGTTTCAATCGCTAAAATAATTACATAAAATGATTTCACTAAAAATTATTTATTTATTTATTTGTTTATAGGCAAGCAGTGTATACTGATGTGCCTATATAAAGCAGTGTCGAATAAAATTAATATTTATCTGTCAAGGATTTTTTTTCCTTCTTTATCCAAAGGTCCATTCTATTCTTAAATGTGTTTGTAGTTCTTGCTGAAATGGCATCTTCAGGCGACCTATTCCAATTGTAAACAACTCTATTGCAGAGGATGTGGTGTGCAGTGTTGGTTTGTGATGGTGTAGGCTGTAAGAGGATTGTATGGTGTCTGGTATCGCGCATATTTTCCTTCAAAGTGTACATGTCGCGGATATCCGGAATATTATAGAAGCCATTGAGAATTTTGAAGGTCTCAATCAAGTCTCCACGCAATCGTCGTTCTTCGAGGGTCGTGAGACGAAGAGCTTTTAACCTATCTTCATAGGAATCCATTATGGAATCATTACTGTACATTTATGAGGGTTATTAATCAAAACCGTCTGACATACTACAGTGCTTCAAGTCGAAAGTTTTCAACCAGTGTGAGTGTCAGTGTCAGTGATGACTTATGGCTCAGAAACGTGGTATCTCACTATGGGTCTTATTAGTAAGCTTCAAGTAGCCCAACGAGCTATGGACTATGCTCGAAGTCTTTCTGCAAGATCGAATCAGGAATGAGGGGATCCGTAGAAGAATCAATGTTACCGATATAGCCCAGCGGATTGGCAAATTGAAGTGGTAGTGGGCAGGGCACATCGCTCGGAAGACTGATGACCGATAGGGTCGAAAAGTTCTTGAGTAGAGACCAAGTACTGGTGAGCGCAGCGTAGGCCATCCACTTACGAGGTGGACAGATGATCTCATCAAGACCGCAGGATTACGCTGGATGCAAGCCGCTTCCAACCGGTCTTATTGGAGATCCATACGGGAGGCCTATGTCCAGCAGTGGACGTCATATGGCTGACGGATTGATGATGGATTAATCAAAAACCGATCCTATTACAGAAGAATAACTAAAGCTCTGGTTTATCAGTATCTACCTACTCATAAACCTGTCTTTTTGCAATCAGTTAAATATAATAACACCTTATAACAATAGCCGAAAGCAATCCATCAAAACGGTAACTAACGGTTTTATTTCTAATTGTATTTCAGACAAACCCCCTGAGGGGATCAAGCTATGAAATATGGGCGCTGATTGGCATCACACTTTCACTTCATTTATTGTTTTAAATGATAATTGTAACAGATCAGATACCGGTGATTTATTAGGTTTGAAATTATCAATACATTTTTGTGATCGTAAATGCTTTAAAATGTCCCGCACGTTCAAAGCTAAGAAGCAAAATGCTCCTTTTAGAATCGTTAACTTGGTGGCTTAAATCTCGGTCCCATATCAATCTTGTATTCCAATTGAGTTTCTTGCTTGTATACCAGTTTTATACCGCTGTAAAACACGTAGAGACATTTATGCATCATCAAAAAAGATGTAGGTAAATTTTCTATCTTCTAATCAAATCAAATCTATCCATAAGCCACAGGACGTCCACTGCTGGACATAGGCCTCCCTAGAAATCCAATAAGACCGGTTGCTAGAAGCTTACATCGAGCGCGATTCTTGAGGTCATCCTTCCACCTTGTGGGTGGTCGTCCTACGCTGCACTTGCCGGTACGTGGTTTCCACTCGAGAACCTCTCAACCCTATGTGTCATCAGTCCTCCGTGCTATGTGCTCTAGTTCTGTTTTGTGATTACTACACTTCATGGATGTACTCCCTAAGTAGGACATCACAGATGTATACTTAAGTAGGGCACATGGATGTACTACCTAAGTAGGGCACATGGATGTACTACCTAAGTAGGGCACATGGATATACTACCTAAGTAGGATATCACAGATGTATACCTAAGTAGGGCACATGGATGTACTACCTAAGTAGGGCACATGGATGTACTACCTAAGTAGGACATCACAGATGTATACCTAAGTAGGGCACATGGATGTACTACCTAAGTAGGGCACATGGATGTACTACCTAACAAGGACATCACAGATGTATACCTAAGTAGGGCACATGGATGTACTACCTAAGTGAGACATCCATTTATTAAACACATTGTAAAGCATGCTATTAGGCACATTTGTCAAAGAACATCTGACATAACACGAGTAACAACGTTTCGCCATCACGGTTATTCACCGGCTACTTATCACGGCGGGCTGTAATCAGCTGACATTAGTCAAAGTTTTATTCGCGCCATTCATATGATAATGCGTGAGTGATAGGGTACTGGGTGACTGATTGTATGTACAGAATAGGTAAGTGTTAAGTGCTTTGTGGACTGTGAGTGGGAATTCAGGTTGCAAATACTTGTGCTTTTTAGAGCCTTCGCTTACTTATTTCTATAAAAGATGTTGTTTTACAAAATGCAACTTTTAGAGACGTGTCTGCTGATCATTATGAACAACTTTTATCAAAGTATCAACTGTGAAATCCCAAAAAAAAAAATTAGGTCCGAGCGAATTAAATTTTGTTGAGAGTAGTCATAGTTTGTCGAGAGAACAGCTGAACTGATGAGTTCGAAATTTCTTTTATGCAGTCTAATTTTGAAAGTTTCAAAATACATTTGTATCTCCGGAAACAAGATAGCCGGCAGCTCTTCTATTTCCTGGCTGTACGGTTCAGAAACGTGATATTAAGCCGCACATTAAATCATCATCACAATCATCGTCTTGCCCTCATCCCACTAGGTGAAGTCGGCACAGCACGTTTCCTTTCGACACTTCATTCTATAATACGTCATCTCATCATTAATTCCTGTCATCTGCCATGCGAGAAAAAAACAATTCATTCACACTTTTTTTGGTCTGTCACCACCATGTCAAACTCACATAACTGTTGAATAACAGTTTAGGGGTGGTAGTGATGGCCCTAATGCCGGGGCAATAGAATACGGCACGGCATCAATATGCCCTCATTGTAGTAAGAGCCTACTATAAGGGGATCTCTGGTCTCGTAGATAGTTAGAGATGGGGCTCGTGTCATGTTCTCAAACGGGCTCAAGGAGGACCACAATGACTTGTGTCCACGTTGTCGTAGAAGACGGTTCTGCCTAGGTGGCTTGAGAAGTTAAATGAAGAGAGATCACGGAGCTTCCAAGCGTTCACAAAGGTCACATCAAAGTGATAAGAAGAAATAAATAGATATACAAAAAATTATTGAATATTTATATCATAAGATATATCTATATCAATAATAACAAACCTATAGGAGCAAAGAAAAATAAGAAAATATACAAAAATATAAGCAGTATATAAGCAAAAGTAGAAACAATCGCACAACGTATGGCTCTAATGAGCCATAAGTATGTGTGAGTGTCGGGGAACTGAATTTAATAGATAATAATACTTCAAACTAGTTTGTACTTTAAATATAGGTATTAGATAAAAATAAAAGTATTTTAAGAGATTTTTGAAATTGTATGTTGTTGTCTGGATAGTCTTTTTTTTGGAAATATGTCGAAATTGTCAAGATGGTATGGTATATGTTACGAAGATGGGAAATTTGAAAATTAGCTAAGAAACAAAAATTCAAAATGAACAAAACCTCAGATAAAGTCCGAGGAAACTACGAATTATAAAAAAAAAAAAAAAAAAAAGGTCACATCCTCAGGTGAGGTAAAGGGTTTATGTGAGAACAATCCCACATAACCCTGTTACATCCCAAAACAGTGGAGCATCTTGCGTCGATTTCCGGTTTGTAAAAAATAGAATAGTAGTCATGAGGCACCTAGAATACATAGTTCTGTAGTAGGATAGGACACAGTAATTCTCAAACAATACTACTCGACGGCAACTTTAGTTCAATGCTATGTTTTTTTTAGGGTACTGTATTCTGGGACCCAGTTAAATGTGTTGTTCACACTGATGAGTCAGGCCCGACCAGGTCGGTCGCAAGGTCGGGCCTAATCTCGCAACGTAATGAGCTGAGCTTTCTAGACGTCTGTCAATCATCATTATGTAACGTAGGTTTTATATCAAACCCAGGTGAGTGGACAAAGCTGTTAATTCTGTACTCAAGCTAATAGCTATGTAGTTTAGTTACTTATTTTAAATGTCCAAATAAACCATTTCGTTCTCTAAAGACTTTCAGAACCCTCATTGGCAACCAGAGCTTCTAATTAAACAGCTAGATGTAGGTAATACCATAGACTAAAGTAGCTTAGTTTATGGTAATACTATTACCCTATTACCTGGATAAATGACTTTATAGACAATCTCAGCGATTGCTAAAAAACCAGCTAGGTACACGGCAAGTAACCAGGCCAGGAATTTATATGATACCTAAAGCTGGAAACATACTATCGGACGCGGCTTACAGATGCGACTGACAGCCGCGATTGATAGGTATCTAGACTATGAAAGTACACTGAGCCGTGTACACTATCGGACATAAGTCGCGGACGTCACCTTCGGACGTCCTGGAGCGTTCGAACGTCCGAGAGCGATCTGGCACACCGGATCTTTTAAGACTGTGCACATTGCTAAGTCGCGGCTGTCAGTCGCGTCCGTCAACCGCGTCCGATAGTATGTTTCGGGCTTATAGCTCGAAACATACTATCGCACGCGGCTTACGGGCGCGACTGACAGCCGCGACCTAGACTATGAAAGTACACTGAGCCGTGCACACTATCGGACACAAGTCGCGGACGTCACCTTCAGACGATCTTGAGCGTTCGGACGTCCGAGTTAGTCGCGGCTGTCAGTCGCGTCCGTCAGCCGCGTCCGATAGTATGTTTCTGTAAATATAGATCGCAAGGAGACTAGAGTTCTTACCTATAAATAAAATACTATTCCAAGGAGATATTGAAAAGAGTTTTGCCACCGAGGAGTTTTGACAAGCTTTCTTCTCATTATGTAAATAAGTAAGTAAATTCGTATAAGCGGGGTAGCCCTGGTGTCAAAGTTTTTAAGCCGCCTGAAGGCCTCTGTTATTCTGTAAATTGTAGGCTTCGGTTATATTAACCGTTTAGCTATATCAGATGCCTTGAAGCAAGCTTAGACGAACTTACTTACTCATTCTATGCCCCTACTAAACCTAGTTGCACCTGTCTTCGTTCTACCTATGATTACAAAATGGGATCTCTCAAAGACAAACCATACCGAACAATTTAATATCTTTGGTGATCGCCAAGGAGCCCAGCAAACTTCAAACTACGTTACACATTAGGTTTTGCCAAAACTAAGTTACAGAATCATCAGTTTTCTTCAATTTTTTTCTCATCCTCATCACGTATATTTGTTTTATGTATTTTTTTAACAAGGAAGCTACAACAATAAACAATACTTCATAGTTAAGCTTAAGTTACTCAATTCTTACTTATACTGAAGTTGAGCCAAATAAACACCAGCATTTTAGTAACGCGTCGCGTCCAATTCTTTTTGGGTGCCTGGTGGCCACGACGCGTGACCAAAATGCTGATGTTTATTTACTGATATTTAATTTCGATAATGACTATTTATTTATATTTATCTGTTATTAAAAACGAAGTAAGGAGTTAGTTCTCAGTAGGTACGATTGAAATAGCTGCAAGATTATGTTGTCAACTTCAATTTATAGAGTGGATAACTGTCGGTGGCTCGCAAGCTACAATTATCTACAAAGTAGAACGGAACAGATATTTTACCTTTAACTAGGCTTATTTCCCAGGTGATAGAGTTAGTAAATATTTTCTCGGCCGCAATATATTCTAAGTGATTTCGTTATTTAATTAAAACTTATTGAAAGTGTCGTGTTCAGTGAACTATTTTAACAAGGAGCATTACAAAATGTTAGGAGTGTTTATCTGTATAGGCGTTATTTTCGAGAAAATTTATACTGTACAGGATTATTCTAAATGGGTAGCAAATCGAAAGGGGGTGTTGCAGATTGTTATTATGAACAATTGTTACTATTGGGCAACCACGCATATTAATTTTTGCTCCAAACGAAGGTGATCGCTTCCCAGTTTTAGTTAACTTATTCTGAAAGCTATTGCAAAAAAAAACAGCTAAACAGATAAGTTGCTGATTTTCTGTAGTACAAAATAATAAGTGAGTAAGTTCATATAGGCCGGGTGGCTAGCCCTGGTGTCAGAGTGTTTAGGCCGCCTGATGGCCTCTGAGTAGAGTCTGAGTAGAGTCTGAGTAGATAGATAAACTCTTTATTGCACACCAAGAAATAATAATAAGTAGAAAAAAAGGTACAGAAACAGTGTAAATGTAACAATGGACAGCCTTATCTCTGATAGCGATCTCTGCCAGGCAAGCATTAATTATAAAATAATATATGATTAATGTATGATTATAATAAAGAACTTTAAACATCCTAAGATTGTACCGGACTATAATAACTTACTAATCCTAAGATATATCATGGGACATTCAGGATTTGAATGAGGCAATTATTTTAAACAACAATTAATAAATAGCACCAACTACAAAACAAGTACTAAGTGTCTATGCCCTACCTGGCCACATACAAAGCAGCTATAACGTTTCTCAATGCTATCCGATCGACATTCGACATGTAACACACCTGTGCATTTGCATGAGATTAATGTCCAGGTCGTGCTGGCTGTAATAGCAATGGGTAGATTTGAGACGGTCAACAGCTGCACTAGGTTATGGTCAGCGAGAAAATATGTTCAGTAAAAAATATTTAATATTGAATTCCTTCTGCTTAGGTCGTTGGCTCATTACTAAGCGACGTAATAGTCCCGCCTCTGTAGTAGGTACTTGATGGCATGTGTGTCTCCATCTCTGACGGTCTCCCGCTTGGTGTATGGTGCCAGAAATTGCTGTGCGCAGATCTTTGCTTACTTGGTCGGACCACCTTATTGGGCTACGCCGCTTGGGTCTTATCTCTTCTAACTTCCCAGTTACCACCAGTTTCTACAGGACGTTGTAAAACTATTTGCAGACCAATTTTCAAGAGTCTCTTTGTTATTTCTTTAAGCTCTAACATTTAATTGCAAACAGTTAAAAACGTGCCAGTGAGGTGAATTTGGCTCAATTGCTTTTTGGAAGTGGGCTTATATTGAACAATAAAGGCTGATACTTAGAGTACATGCAATGCCTGGGATGGTAAAAATTCAATATAAAATTAGATCACAGGGTACACTGGGTGGTAATTAATCCAGCGCAGGATGCAAGCCACTTCCAACTAATCTTATTAGAGATTAATAGAGAAAGCCGCTGAAACGTCGATGACTATAAAATAACATTTTATCAAACTGGAAACCTACCCAGTTAGTAGGGCACTATGAGCTCATAATCAACAGTAAATATACTATTTAGCTGACCACTCTCAGTAGCTGATCAAATCAGCCCCACCGCCTATCATTCAAATATTCCCGTTAGTAATTACGAGCTGCGCACGCGCTGATATATTGGACGCAAGAAGTTACGAGTGAGCCTGCGCCAGCTCTGCCTTGGGGACCTTATAAATCACTTTCTACAAGCGTAGCCAGAAATTACACATAAGTAAGTAAGTTAGTATAGGCCGGGTGGCTAGCCCTGGTGTCAGAGTTTTTAGGCCACCTGAAGGCCTCTGACATGGCTAAACGGTTATAACAACCGGTACCTACAATTTAAAGTGTCATCCGAGCCACGGTAGCGCTCAGTTAGAAAATGCCACCCGCGGTCACCCATCCAAATACTGACCGTGCAGAACGTTGCTTAATTACACATAAGTACCTATGTAAGTACGTAATAATTCTAAAGCAAATTGCCAAGAATGTCACAAAGTTACTGTGCTGAGAGAAAAAACATATTTTGACTAGTTCAAAACAAATAGGGAAAACACCGGACAAATGTGAGTCGGGCTCGCTCATCGAGGGTTCCGTACAAACACATTGTTAAAATAATTAATAATCTGTTTTAGCATGTGTCAATGAAGTTCTTTTATATGACACCTTACATGATACGATTTACTCACTTTGAATTTTGAGCCCATATTTTGTGAATTTTGAGGCCCTATTTTTTTGTGATGTAAATAAAAATGTACAGTTTTCTGATTTATTCCTATTTGTGTACTCTAAGACAATGCTTCTCGCCAAATTTCATAGTTCTATGTCAACGGGAAGTACCCTATAGGTTTTGATTTTTGTGAGTGTCGAAATATGCGGTTTTTTACGACATAAACGACTCTGACTTTTTTAAACGACCACTGAGAAGCTTTTCTTTTCCACAACAGCAAGAATTTATGGATATACGTATACAATTTAAATTTCAATTCGATATCTTTACGCGTTCTCGAGATAAAGAGTCTGACGGACAGACGGACAGACGGACAACAAAGTGATCCTATAAGGGTTCCGTTTTTTCCTTTTGAGGTACGGAACCCTAAAAAAGATTGAAAATTGTCCCCTACTTTCCGCCATTTCAGAGGATTTCGAAACCTGCTTACTCTCATATTACTTTACAAAAATAACTAAGAGTCTATCGGCTCAGTAAGTTAGTAGTTAAATCAAAAGCATAGTTCTGAATTTAATTCCCAGTCAGACAGATTGGCTGATATATACAGGGTCATATATAGGTATTAAACGCAAAATATTTTAATGGCGGGTCTAGACGTACTATAGTAAGTCTAGACAAACAACTTTTGTACTACGTCTTTTGAAAAATCCCCAAACAAAATTCGCTTCTCCATACATTTTGCCGCGCGTTGATGAACCTTTTGTATGAAAAAGTTGATGTTTTTCTTCGTGATTTTCCAAAAGTCTTAGAACAAAAGCTATTTGTCTAGATGTACTAGACCCGCCCATAAAAGGTTTTGCATTTAATATCTATGACCCTGTATATTCTAACCAGCCCATTTGCTAGTCTACTATTTGACATAGGTCTACCCTTGGAAAGACCCTGCGCCATAGCCACATTGGTGACCTAGGGAAAATTCGCATACTTACACCAAACGAATTTCTTCTACGGTCAGACACAGTTTTCTCAAATTTTCCTTCACCGAAAAGCCAGAGGTGCGAAATATGTACCTACCTACGTAATCCAAACAATCTAACTAATTCGCATCAGCCTTTAATTACTCCACTGTGGAACATAGGCCTCAAGTCAAAAGTTTTCGACCAGTGATGACTTATGGCACAGAAACGTGGTCTCTCACTATGGGCCTTATTAGTAAGCTCCAAGTAGCCCAACGAGCCATGGAGAGAGCTATGCTCGGAGTTTCTCTGCGAGATCGAATCAGGAATGAGGATATCCGTAGAAGAACCAAGGTTACCGACATAGCCCAGCGGATTGGCAAGTTGAAGTGGTAATGAGCAGGGCACATAGCGCGGAGAACTGATGGCCGATGGGGTCGAAAAGTTCTCTAGTGGAGACCACGTACCGGCAAGCGCAGCGTAGGACGTCCACCCACAAGGTGGACTGATGACCTTATTAGGACCGCAGGATCGCGCTGGATGCAAACCGCTATCAACCGGTCTTATTGGAAATCATTAGGGGAGGCCTATGTCCAGCAGTGGACGTCCTATGGCTGAAATGATGATGATGGAACATAGGCCAATCCTAAATCCCCTAATTCTTTTCGTTTCTTTCCACTCCTTTCTTTAAATATATATCACCTTGTGGGTAGACCTCGGAACGTTTCAAAACAATTTATCCAAATCACCTGGAATTCCAGACCAATGCAAAAACAATTCTAATTCTAAAAATGTAATCCACCCAATTATTAAAATGCGTTACCGCGTCAGCCTACGGCTGTGATTGGTCAGCTTTGACCTCAGCTGTCAAACGTGACGTGCGTCGACCAATCGCGTGACAGGTGAACGCAAGGCTTTGACACGAGTGTCATGAGGACACAGGATTAGATCTTGATAGATAAGTCCTGATTAATCTATTTCTACAGTAAGTTACTATTTAAGCTATGTACACAATGTAGGTATTATTTAGTTTGTTCGTTTCAGACAAGGCTAGTAGAATAGGGCTACCTTTAACCACCAACCCGCCTGATGGAAAGCGAAGTTGTAGCCGAAGATGGAGTATAGTAGACCTAGAAGATGCTTATTCACTCTTGACTTGAAGATATCCAGATTGTAATTGTCAGGAAACAATGACGGAGGCAGGGCATTCCAATCCCTGGCGGTCCGCATTATGAAGAAAGAAGCGAAGCGCTTAGTATGAGCAGGTGGTACGTCGACAATGTTTAACACCACCGGGTCCTACAATTCAACATGTCATCCGAACAACGGTAGCGCTGAGTTGTAAATGCCGCCCACGGTCGACCATCCGCATATGGCGCTCTCTCTTAATTTGGCGAGTGCTAGAATGCATGCTAGACGTGTCCGTGATAATGCTAGGCTGCACTACACAAAATATGGTCAGTGCACTTACCCTACTAGTGGAACTAAATCTACAAAAAGTGCACTTAACCCTACTAGGGGTGATAGCTCGGTAGGAATAAGTGTACCAGCTTCGGGATGATGCGGTATTTATTTATCTCGTAATTTTAGTGCGCGATTAGTCCCCGTAGTATATAATAATAATGTGTTCAAATAGCGAAAATTTGAAAACAACAAAATACCTATAAGTATACCTACCACTAGAGCACTACCTATTACCAGCTCCATATCGGCGAGCTAGAACAGCCTATTATTTCTGTACGGCTGTGAGTTATTGCTAGAACGAGTCTAGCTAGATCACCTTACTCTGGTAATACCTACGTCTATTGTGACATGAATACATGAAGGTTTCATGACATCACTAAGCTTATAGCAGTAGGTAAAATAAATATTCTGAATAAGAATAAGACTGAAATATCGCCGTTGCAAATCTAAAACCTCCCATACATGTGACATTTTTCTTATAAATTATATTTTAAAAAAAAATTGCAAGATTATTTTTGGAGCTATCGCTTGCAAAAACTCTTATGTGAATATCTTAATATTTCACTGACACACGGTGCATTTATAAATTACCTTAGGTGACAGCCTACTAAAACCTGTTGATAAGTTTTTTTTTGTTTTTCTCAAAATGTCACTTTTTGCACAGTAATTATATTACTTTTCGCAAAAAATAGCATGACGTCGGTCATGCTTCACCCGTATACAGAATAATTACATATTATAAAACAAAGTCGATGTAACATTTTTCACATTATTGTTGATTTATCAAAAATGGCTCAGCCGATTTCGATAAAATTTAAATGGAACCAATTTCGAAGTATATTCTTTCCAATAAAAAAAAATACTGAAATCGGACCACTATGAAAAAAGTTATGCGTGGTTATACATAAAAAAGAAAAAAAAATATACGCGTCGAATTGTATACCTCCTCCGGTGAAGATAATATTATCTTTTTTGACCGACGAACCACCGGAGATATTATCTAATTTTACTAAACATGTGGGTTAACCTATGTTCACCACCAAAGCGACGATTTTAAATTTGCAACGATGATATAGTTACTTAGCAATAGGTATAGGTAAACTACTTTAAGGATTCAACATAAATTCAGTTAAGTATTTCTAGATGACAGACTAGGATTTTATTATGGGTACTCGGTATTCGGTACTAACTTTTACTAGAGAATAACTCTGAAATCATAAAAAAAACACTGCTATTTTATACAAATACTCGTAGTTTTCTCGCGGGTTGTGTCTCTATGAAAGATTATTCAATATTGTATAATATCTAAAACTTAGCAAGAAATACGAGTGTAAGCTCTTTAATAAATTGGAAATAATTTTATTTTTGTATATTCAGTTATTCTCATACTCTTTATTTGATTTTCTGTCAAGATAAACAATAACTGATCTTTTAGACATCTATCAAGAATCAAAAATTTAAATACTTTTTAAAAAAAATTACATAAATCCAAAGTGAAGCAACGTGTATTAGGTAGATATATACGAGTATTCGTATAATAAACTTATTAAAAATACTTTCCCACAATTTTATCATTAAAAATTTCAACCTCACTAATTTCCCAAACGGAAACCGAACCCACGCCCTTCCTCTGCGCACTGAGCTGTCACCTCCGATCATTTATCAATATCAAAACTGGTCCAGCCGCTAACAGCATACAAGCTGTTTACATCAATCACTACGTCTGATTTTAAAACTTTAATTAATAAGTAAAAACTGAATAGATGCATTTAGTGATACTGGTTTCACATAGATACGGATTATAAAAGGCAGAGTCTGTACTTTTTAAGGTTCCGTACACTGAGAAAAATAGTTGTAAGTTATTTACTGAATTTCACGTAAAATTTTACACAACTGTTTAGCTACCGAAGGACTGCTAAATGCTTGGTTAATATTAGCTAAATGAAAAGTTATGTAAAAAAGTAATGAACCTGTTTAGTAAAATAAATAGCTAAATCTACAAAACACTACATTATTATTCCACAATATTATTAAGCTAGTTAGCTAGTAGAATATTACCGAAAATTTTGTACTTATTAACTAAACAAATGTTCTACTATACTTAATAAGCTACTCCTACTAGTAACCAAAGTATTTTGTTGATTAAGCTAAACTTTAGGTGGCAACTACTAAAGTTTAACTAAATGAAAAATAGCTAAACTGTTCAGTAAATTCATTTTTAGGATTCCGTACCTCAAAAGGAAAAAAAACGGAACCCTTATAGGATCACTTTGTTGTCGGTCTGTCCGTCTGTCCGTCTGTGTGTATGTCAAGACCGTTTATCTCGAGAACGCGTAAAGATATCGAGTTGTAATTTAAACTGTTTAAGTATGTCTATGGTTTTTTGCAGTTGTGTACAAGAAACATTTCTTAGTGATCGTTTAAAAAAGTTAGAGACGTTTATGTCATAAAAAACCGCATATTTCGACACTCACAAAAATCAAAACCTACAGGGTACTTCCCGTTGACATAGAACTATGTTTGGCGAGAAGCATTGTCTTAGAGTACACATGTAGGAATAAATCTGAAAACTGTACATTTTTATTTACATCACAAATAAATAGGGCAAAAATAATAGGAAAAAAATTCACAAAATATGGGCTCAAAATTCAAAGTGAGTAAATCGTATCATGTAAGGTGTCATATAAAAGAACTTCATTAGCAAATGCTAAAACAGGTTTTTAATTATTTTAACAATGTGTTTGTACGGAACCCTCGATGTGCGAGCCTGACTCACACTTGTCCGTTTTTTTTTAAACGGGACCCTATTACATAAGACTCCGATGTCTGTCTGAGCGTGTCGGTGTCTGTCATCTTGCCGTACCTCATGAACCGTCGCGTCATCTTTGATATTCTGTGAAAATTTCAAGCATTTACCTCTGACAGTTATTATCTTTAAGCCCCCTTAAATATTTATTTTATTCTGTTTTTAGTATTTATTGCTATACCGGCAACAGAAATAGGTAAGTACATCATCTGTGAAAATTTTAACGTTCTAATAGCTACCACCGTTCTTGAGATACAGCCTGGTGACAGACAGACGGACATACGGACAGACAGCGGAGTCTTAGTAATAGGATCCTGTACTCCTGTTTCTACCCTTTAGGTACGGAACCCTAAAAACTAACCAATTTCTTGTCTAAATATTTGCATGTTTCTTTCATTCACAAAAAGTCAGTGGTGTGAAACACATACCACTGACTGATTGGTACGGGACGCAAGCTTAGCATACCACCACCTCAGAGCAAATAAAAATTCAAGAGAGAATGTTGTGAACTAAAAAGTGAGGCCGACCAAAACTACGCTTCGCCGTGTAAAGAACAATTACACACACATCAACGTACAAGGAAACTACGCCTTGGCTTGTCAGTCGAACTAAGGCGGCGCAGCAGTGACGCACACATATGTATAAAGAACCGGCTTCACTTGACTGTTCAACGACGTTCCCTCTTGATTATTTGCTCTGGGACCACCACAAAAAGTCTACAGAAAAAGTGACAGATATATTATACTTCACCATAACTCTCTCTTTCTGACACGTCGAAAAAATTATTTCACGAATTTTTTTTTTAAATAGTTTCACAATTCTGTGATCGTGGTTTCGAATCGTGCCGGGAAATTTTACGGTGGGATTTTTCCCGCAATGCTACTACAACACAGTTTATCTGTTCTTTTATATTCCGTAGTTTGATTGCTTGTGAGTTATAGCAAATCTGATGGTTGTAACTTGTATCTCGGGGTTATAACTCATGTTCCTTTGCTCGTGTTCTATCAGAGCTATGCTTATCTCTCGCCGGGATCGTTGTACTTACATGTACTTGTCTGGCTTATATTTAAGTTATCCAAATATAGAGTGTTTGGAAATGTAAAAAGTTCGGACTTCGTTATTAACTGGCTCGATCTTAAAATTATTATCTATTTTAATAGAAGGGTATTGCAATACCGGAAGTTTTATTTGTAGTTCGGCTAGCCATTGTCTGCCGATTAGTGACGTCACTCCGTTCTCGATCACAAACAAATCTAATTTTTTTATACTCTTTCCGTATTGTACATTAACCCTTAAGCTACCTAGAGGTTTTACTTTAGATTTACCATCATAAAAGCGGAAAACGTACCTCGAATTTTCTAGTTTTACATTGCTGAACAGTTGTTTATACGTAGTTTCACTTATACATGAACACGGAGTTCCCGTGTCGACTTCCATCTTAACACTGGTACCGTTAATGTTTACATTGAGACTCACCGGTGTGTAATCACCTAGCACCATTTGGAATAGAGGTTCGATTTCTTCTTCCGAACCCGAACTTCCCTGGTCATCCTGGTCATCGGCCGGCGCCGCCGGCTGAACATAGTGCGCTTCATGAGATTGCCTGCTGCCCCGCTTTGCGCCTATCGTGCCCTTATGCGGGCACATCTTCTTCAAATGTCCTCTGTTTTTGCAACTGTTGCATACGAAATTAGCGTATCTACAGCCATCCGTCCTGTGCTGGCCGCCACACGCCTCACAAGTTGTCGCGCCGAACTTGCTCCCCGGCGCCGCGCCGGCTCCGCCACCAACCGGGCGGCGGGCGCGGCCGCGTGACGTCACCCGCAGCGCATGCACCGCGCTCGTGAGGGCCCCGCTGCCCGACGACGCCGATGTGTCCACGGCCGCCGCATCCCTCTCCAGGCCCGTCGCCAAGGTCATCGCCCTTGTGTACGTCAGACCAGGCTCGGAAAATAATCTCTGCCTTATCAGATCACTGCTCACCCCGCACACGAACTGATCGCGCAAGTTCTCATTGAGCGCGCTCCCAAATTCGCAATCTTTTGCCATTTTCTTCAGTGTGGCCGCATACTGCATAATATTTTCGTCACTCGCTTGTCGTCTTTGACGAAATTTATAACGTTCCGCCATCACAGACGGCTTGGGTTGTAAATGTTCTCGCACCAACTCGATGATTTCTGCATAGGTTAAATCTGTAGGCTTCTTAGGACTCGATAAGTTTACCATCAATTCATATACTTCATCGCCCACCAGCGAGATAAGCGTCGGAAGCTTGAGCTCATCCGCGATCGAATTTGCACGAAGATACATTTCGACGCGCTCACAATACAAAGTCCAGTTTCCCGAGCTAACATTAAATTCCTTTATTCTGCCGAGCGACATTGTTTTTTTTTATCACTACACTGATGTACGGATTGATAACGCGTTTTACACTTATTTTTATCTCGTCGCCAATAGTTTGTCCTGGACTTTTGGGATATTTCGGGAATATCAATGATACACGCGTGCTTGGTTAACAGAGACTGAATTTATTGCAGATTGGTGGTAGGTCGACATCTATGACCTACCCACATTAACAATGCTTGTAAAATAACAAAACACTACAGTTTGTTTGCATCGAATAGGCTCAAAAATTCTGAACCGATTTGAAAAATTCTTTCACTGATATAAAGATACATAATATAATATTTAAAAAAAACTGGACAAGTGCGAGTCAGGCTCGCACATCGAGGGTTCCGTACAAACACGTTATTAAAATAATTACCTGTTTAGGATGTGCTAATAAAGTTAATATATAATTATAATTGCAGGCTCTGATGGAGCCAGCAGCAGTCCCGTGAGCGCTGCTGCTCCTTCCAAACCGCTTTGGGAGGTTCTTAGCTCACTCAAAAGTTCTCTTCCTGTTTTAAAACGCATCCCGCGTGGTGCACGTTTTTCGGTTGCGCAGTGTTTATCTGCTGCTATTCGGAATGTTATTTCTAAAAATTCTTTAGTCGCCTGGGAACACCTCTTGACTTTTCCCTACGTTGTGCTTTACGTACATTCGGACCCAACAAACAAAAAATCCCTTACCACTAGGGTAAAGGAAAATTGCGTAAAGTACAGCGCATTGGAAGAGAACTCTTTAGATTTTGAAAGCATTATTCCGCCAACAAGGCAGAATAAACCAAATTCTAAAAAAACAGACGATTCGGTTACCATTAAAATAGTAGAGAGCAAAATTAGTGATGGCGATATCAAAGGCGCCGCACGAGTCCTGTTCTCCAGCGACACTATTGCCCCCCACACACCCGATACGGTCCAGTCACTCCGTGACAAGCATCCGCCGGCAGCATGTCTCCACCTGCCTGAGCCACCACACCCTGATGACGTTGTCTTTGAAGTGTCAGCTCAGGAGATTGCAGCGGCCGTTTCTTCTTTTCGGAGCGGCTCAGCCGGAGGCCTAGATGGTCTCTCGCCTCAACATCTAAAAGATCTTCTATCTTTTAGCTCTGGTGAGGTGGCTGAGTCTCTCTTGAGAGAATTAACGGGTTTGGCAAATCTCATGTTATCTGGGCAGGTCAATGATGACGTTATCGAAGTCTTGTATGGCGCTAACCTATGCGCACTTGTCAAAAAAGATGGTGGCATCAGACCTATTGCTGTTGGCACCACATATCGTCGTCTCGCAGCCAAAGCCGGTTGTGGAAAAAAGGTTGCTCTTTTGAGTAGCCTTTTTCAACCAATACAGCTTGGCTTTGGTTCGCGGGGTGGATGTGAGGCTGCTGTTCATTCGCTTCGTACTTTTCTCGGTCAAAATTGTGGAGAGGTGTTGCTTAAGGTGGATGTCAAAAATGCTTTCAATTCGGTTAATCGAGACGCCTTGTTGGCACAGGTCAAAGACAAAATTCCCGATCTTTTCAATTTTCTTTGGCAATGCTACGGCAAACCCACTAAATTAATTTACAAAAATGATGTTTTGCTATCTTCCGTTGGCTGTCAACAAGGTGACCCTCTCGGACCAGCCATTTTCAGCCTGGCCATTCATCCAATTGTTCAACGTCTCCAATCTAAACTCAACGTTTGGTATCTGGATGACGGGACTTTGGGTGGCGATGCGAGCACAGTCCTACGTGATTTGGAAATTCTTATAGACGAGTTTCGTCAAATTGGTTTGGAGCTAAATTTTTCGAAATGCGAACTTTTCGTTTGCGACTCATGTCCGGATAAAGATTTGATACTTAACAAATTTAATGATTTGTCACCTAACATCAAATCGGTAGACAAGTGTTCTCTTCGCCTTCTAGGTTCGCCGATATTAGATGAGTCTTTTCCGCCTTTCGTTCAAGAAAAAATTCAAAATTTTTTGAGTGCCTCTGATAGGCTACTCAAAATTAACGCCCACATGGCTTTTACCATTATAAGATGTTGTCTGTTTGTTCCAAAATTTATGTACGCTTTACGATGTAGTCCATTGTGGAAACACAATGAGCTCCTTTTGAGCTTAGACGATGTTGTAAAGCAGTCCCTAGTATCGGTTTTGAATATTGACATGAGTGAAAGGGCGTGGCTACAAGCCTCCTTGCCTGTTAGGCTTGGAGGGTTAGGGGTCCGCCAAATTTCAAGTGTTGCTTTACCAGCTTTCTTGTCCTCCATTCATAGTACTCAGAACTTGATTGAAAAAATCCTCGCACCTTCTTTAGGCCATTCTGGCGTAGATGTAGCTCATTTGAATGAGGCAACGAATGCTTGGAGGGTCGCTTGCCCAAATACCGAGCTTCCAAAGACTTTATCGTCGCAGAGACTGTGGGATCGGCCGATCTGCGAACTAGCACGGAAATCTCTTCTAGACACGTGTCCTAGCGTCGCGGATCGCGGTCGTATCCTTGCAGTCTCTGTATGGGAGTCCGGTCTTTGGTTGCAAGCATTGCCCTCTTTCAATACTGGTAACCTTTTAGACCCAACTGCATTTCGTCTAGCTGTCAGCTCACGCTTGGGTGCAAGGTGTTGTGAAGCCCATCGCTGTCAGTGTGGTACTGCAGTTGACCAGCTCGGTCACCACGGTCTCTCTTGCTCAAGAAGCGCTGGTCGGATTGGACGCCACGCCAGCCTTAACGATGTCATACGCAGGGCTTTTGTCACCGCCAATATCGCAGCCGTACTCGAACCGAGTGGGTTGGCGCGTGGTGATGGCAAAAGGCCTGACGGCATGACGCTGGTCCCATGGAAGTGTGGACGGCCCTTAGTATGGGACGCAACTTGCGTCGATACTTTGGCACCGTCACATCTTCCTGAGACTCAGAGTAGGGCTGGAGCGGCGGCCAATTCGGCTGAGCAGCACAAGCGGCGCAAATATGCTAACCTCGGCAGTGGTTACATATTTGAGCCATTTGGAGTTGAGACTTTGGGTCCGTGGGGGCCGGGAGCTCATCTCGTTTTCAAAAGTCTTTCTGAGCGTCTGGTGGACGCGACGCGTGACCAAAATGCTGGTGTTTATTTGGCTCAACGTATAAGCATTGCCATTCAGCGTGGCAATGCTGCCAGCATGCTGGGCACGCTGCCAACTGGCAGTGGGCTTGAGCACTTGGATTATCTTTAGACCTTCAAGGGTCTGTGGATGATCCAATTGCTTTCTATGTAGTAGTAATGTAGTATTGTCATTATATTAAAAAAAAAACAAACTATAAAAAAAAAAAAAAAAAAAAATTATGATATCTTACATGATACGATTTACTCACTTTGAATTTTTAAGCCCATATTTTATGTGATAGGCCCTATTTTTAGTGATTTAACTAAAATGTACAGTTTTATATGCATAGGCCCTATTTTTAGTGATTTAACTAAAAATGTACAGTTTTCAGACTTATTCCTTTATGTGTACTCTGAGACAATGCTTCTCACCAAATTTCATAGTTCTATGTCAACGGGAAGTACCCTGTAGGTTTTGATTTTTGTGAGTGCTAAATATGCGGTTTTTTACGACATAAACGGCTCTAACTTTTTTAAAAGATAACTGAGAAGTTTTTTTTTACACAAATGCAACAGACCATAGATATACGTATATACGTTTAAATTTCAACTCGATATTTTACGCGTTCCCGAGATAAAGAGTCTTGACATACACAGACGGACAGACAGACAGACAGACAGACGGACAGGCGTACAGACGGACAACAAAGTGATCCTATAAGGGTTCTTTTTTTGGCGTTTGAGGTACGGAACCCTAAAAAAATAGGGATCCTTACTATAACTCCCATAATGTATCCCAAGGTGTAAAAAATTACCTAAAATATTCTTTGCATCGCGTACGCTGCGAAAACTATCGAATCATTTAAGTACAAAAAAATTAGTGACACGTGTCTAACTGTTATAGTTAAGCCACAATAAGTATTCTTTTATTTGAAAAATTACATAGAAATGCCACTGCAATAAAGGGCTCTTAATTTATATCTTGGTATTAATCCTTTTCAAAATAATATCCACCACGCTGACCCAGTGCGGGTTGGTGGATTCCTATATGTCATCCAGTTTCTTCTACAGACGTAAGGATGCAGATTGCCACACGATATGTTCCTCCACGGGAAAGCCAGTGGTGTGAAATTGCGTAGATAAGTTTCAAAGAAACACATTGATATGGGATCAGGATTTGAAACTACCACTTCAGGATTATAAGATAGATGTTACTACCACTAGATTACCACGGCTATACATATACGGATATACCACCTCTATTTAAGCGACGATTTATGTAGTAGGACCTACAGATTTGGAAAACCTTAGTTAGGCGAACCGACATACAGACGATTTATAATTTATGTTGTAGTGATAGTGAATAGGTATGTGTAGTTACACACATAGTTCGTAAAACGAATGATCGATGGGGCTTTAAAGTTCTCGAATGTAGACAATGTATTGGCAACTTTGCAAGTATAGAGAAGGTCTTCACGTGAATCGAAGATCTGGTTGGTGTTCATGTGTATGACCTTTAGCAACATTACGTGGTAGGTATATAAATGCACAATACTTATAATGTCTGCCTTTTGCCAATCATATCCGGGCGAAGCCGGGGCGGGCAGCTAGTTATAGAATAAAAAGTAGTGAGATCAAATCTAATAAATACAAGTCGGGTTATTTATTCATTACATACTAATGTATGGGGACATCAAATTGGATACAAGCACCCAGAGGACGTCAAAAGCGTATCGCTTTACTTATTAAGTAAGTTATTTCGTATACGTTGGATATCTAGCCCAGCGGGGCAATTCTGTTAACCGATCTCTACTGAAGTGATACGTTCTTGAACCTCTCTCGTTTTTCTGACAAGTCTGACAGCTTAAAACTGTCAAAAAATGAGAGAGATTCTAGAACGTATCACCTCAGCAACGAGATCGGTTAACAGAATCGTCCTGCTGGTGTCAGAGTTTTAAGCCTGAAGGCCTCTGACATGGCTAAACAGTTATAATTTTATTTTTTCGCAAAAAATGGCACCACCTATTTCCACCGTGTACAGAATTCGATGTACAAAAAAATCTATGAACATACACAAAAAAAAACATACAGACGAACATAGTAGGTACCTTCTCCTTTTTTGAAGTTGGTAAAAATAACCGAAATCTACAATCCAACGTGTCATCCGAGCCACGGTAGCGCTCAGTTGTAAATGCCCCGCGGCCATATCCCCTTTATTAATAAATACACGTACTCCGCAGTGAAGTCGTGGTGGTCTAGTGGTGGGTTCAAATCCCGATCCCGTACCAATGAGTTTCTTTCAAACTTATGTACGGAATTTCACATCATTGGCTTTTCGGTGAAGGAAAACATCGTGAGGCAACCTGCATACGTCCGTAGAAGAAATTCGATGGCGTATGTGAATCCACCAACCCGCACTGGGCTAGCGTGGTGGATATGGCCCAATCACCCTTCGTGGGTAGGACTACGTCCTGCAGTGGACTATTAAAAAAGGCTGGTACAGTACAGTACTCCGCAGTAGTTGGTCGGTGTGACTTTACGAGTAAATTAAAATATTGTCATAGAAAGAAAAAGACTACACACGGACTTAACTACTCCGAAATAATAAATAAATAAAATAAAATAGTCTTTATTCGCTAATATATGCCCTTACAAAACATTACTCTTATTTCTATTTCTCAAATATTAGGTTGTCCACCTTAAACATAGGCCTCCTCTAGAATTTGCCAGAGCTCCCTATCTCTGGCTTTCCTGCGCCACCCTGGCAGCGTAACGTTTATTTATAAGGCGATAAATATAATTTGGGCTATACCGGTTGCTAAACACATAAGCGGACCGGCATAGTCGGTTCGGCAAATTTTTTCGAACGCCAAAGCCGACCCAAAACAGTAACTACATTACGTTCGGCATCACTGGGCTTGTACGGTCCGCAACAAACAGGCAGTTCCTTCGGGCCCCATCGGCACAATTCGGATTTCATTTGACCGTCTTTCCGTGCGTCGTCGTATTCCCGAATATTCATCTAAAGTCTTTTCATCAAAGAAGTCCCACGCAAAATTAGTAGAACTAGTATAACCTTAAAAAATCGGACTTTGATATGGCCATGCGATTGTGCTGCTGCATTTGCGAGACTTCTTTCGTGAAATGGGCTCTACATTACATTTGGTTTTACCTCCTGGCTTTGCCGAATATAATAATATTGGTCGTTGTATGGCCTAGAAACCAGATAGGTTTTTTTATTGAACATTCATCTTTCCATATTCGACTTAACTGCCTGGCAGTGCCCGGCAGTTAAGTCGATGCCGGCCCACTTGTATATCTAGCATGCATTACAGTACAAGAATTAGTGTCAAGACAGATGCTGTAATCGATTCCACTGATTTTATCGATCTACTTTCGATTACGATTGCTTGACATTGAATCGATTACAAATAAGATTTATAGATATTCAATGCATATGAGCTGCCTCTGATAAATTAAAATGGTTTTATTTAAATTAGTTTCTATTGCTACCATTTTAATTGGTAAATAAGCGCAATTAATGAATGGAGGTTTACAAATAATTACTCATGATTTTTAATGGCAAATAAATGTTGTTTTTAAACTTTCGCGATTTGAACACATTATTATTTTATACTACGGGACTAATCGCGCACTAAAATTACGAGATAAATAAATACCTCCTCATCCCGACGTTTCAGCCCAGTTGCATCAACCGTGGTCACGGCAAAGAAGATATAATAATACTACGTCACGGGTAGACTGGAATGTAGAACAGCTGGTACCGCCAATTCAATTTGAACTTGAATAATTGTCATTACGACACACAACACTGACGGTATCTAACAATGTCCTTCTACCTACACTACGCGATTTGCATTTGTTGACAACAGGATTCCACGACGCCGATAACTTAAATCCATCCTCCCGGTTGAAATTCTTATGTTTTTTGATTTCCACCGCTTCACGAACTATCCTTGAAAAATAGTGTCGATCCGTGGAGAGGACTTTTGGGCCGTGGAGCTCGATCCAATGACCAGTACCTCCGTCAAGCAAATGCTCAGCTATAGCAGACTTCTGTAAATAAATCTGGAAAATAAATGGACGACTTACTCAACCATAAATAATCTTTGAGACCGTCTTTCTAAAGTGTAGTCGTTTGCCAGTGTGAGGTCTACGTTTGAATAATTTTTAATCCAATCCGAAAATAAACCACAATAATCGGCTAAGTGCGAGTCGGACTCGCTCACGAAGGATTCCGTACCGTATGGAAGCCCCCCTTAATATATCTTATTTTAAATTAATTATTTATTTTTGTAGGGAATATATAACTTCATATTCTATAAATATATTAGGTACAAGCATTTTCCTGTAGCCGTTACTAAAATCTAGCATAAATATCACGTTTCTTGTATGGGAGGGAGGGAGGCCTCATTAAATATTTTTTTTATTATAGCGGCATCATCATGAGATACAGCCTGGGTACAGGCAGACGGACAGCGGAGTCTTAGTAATAGAGTCCAGTTTTGAAGTTTTGGGTAAGTACTAAACTCTTTGGATAAGAGCATTTATTTTGAAATATGTTATCTTACTTTCTTTGTGGTTTTGTTCATGGATACCTGTAGAAGGATGGGTATTAATTTTTTTAGGAGATAGAGCTGTTTTAAAATACACAAAAATCGCGTGGCGCTGTTTGTTGTCAAACTCCTTCAAAACAGTTTGATTGATGTTTATGTTATTTTGTGATTATTAAGCAGGGCTGAGAATTATTTATAGATCATAGGCTATTTTTTGTACTCATAAATTTTAATGATAAACAATACAATTATTTAGTCATCTGGTAGGTACTGTACTGTACTGTATCAGCCTTTTTAATAGTCCACTGCAGGACGTAGGCCTACCCACGAAGGGTGATTAGGCCATATCCACCACGCTGGCCCGGAGCGGGTTGGTGGATTCACATACGCCATCGAATTTCTTCTCCGGACATATGCAGGTTGCCTCACGATGTTTTCCTTCACCGAAAAGCCAGTGATGTGAAATTCCATACATAAATTCCAAAGAACTCATTGGTACGGGACCGGGGATTTGAACCCACGACCTCACGATTGTAAGGCGGGTGTCACTACCTCTAAGCCACCACGAGTATCTGGTAGGTACTAATACCTAATTTAAAACCTAAATTAACAAGTATTTTACTTTCTATTCAAATGAGAAAAACCTGTTTTGCCTCACCTCCTGTAACCAAGAAAACCTATTAAAATCACTTGTACCTCCACCTTATCGAGAACATCAGTGTCCCGCCTCAAACCCATTCGATTATCTATCGATACGCTCCCGGCCCATTCGAATCACTAATCGATCACTCGGTCGTGACTCGGCCGCGGTAATTATATCACTCGATTCGAGATTATGATCGATTAATGTGTTTTGACAGCACCCCGACACTACTCTTTTATTTTTTAATAAGTTTTTAATTTGTAGGGCCAGAGAGGTCAGAGACTATTAAGGTGTGAAAGTCATGGGTTATTTTAAATGATGCATTTGTAATTTTGTAATGTTTTACACATATTTTGATGTAAGTATAATTTAATGTTGTAAATTTTGAGAGTGGTTGAATTTTGCTCACGTAGGTACCAATTGGTAGTGACCCGTATGCTGAGTGTGAGTTTTGTCGTAAAAATGACGCACTCGCCACGAGCGCGTAAGCTATAATTTGTATGAAGAAATGTACAGCGCCACTAGCGGCGCGTTTTTCAAACACTTTGTGCGAGAACAAGTTCATACAAATTACGACAAAACTCACACTCAGCATACAGTTGATGTATTGCTATTGATACAGTAATTATCATCATCATATCAGTCTATCAGGCCTTCTTAGACCAAGAACGAGACTTATTATTTATTAAGTATAGTTAACGTCTAGCGTCATTCTCAAGACACTGGTGGATGTCCCGTGCTGCGCTTGAGCATACTTAGGTGATGTCGCGTGAAAACCATATATGTAATTCAAGATACAAGATATATTCTCCAAATCTTGTCAGAGCCGTTGTTTGAAACCCACTTTTTAGAGTCCCGTACCCAAAGGGTAAAAATGGGATCCCTATTACC
Organism: Hypomecis punctinalis; assembly: GCA_949316475.1. Taxonomy (NCBI): domain Eukaryota; kingdom Metazoa; phylum Arthropoda; class Insecta; order Lepidoptera; family Geometridae; genus Hypomecis; species Hypomecis punctinalis. The sequence continues at coordinate 19,228,396 of OX438817.1, forward strand.
ATGAAAAAAAATTTTAAAGTCATACAAAAAACCTGAATTTTAAGCTATCTTTCGCTCGTTATTAATAATGGTGACAGGTTCATGCTTGAAATATTCATAGAATAATTAGTTAAATATTCACTTCAAAAATAAATACTTGATTTAAAATAAATATTTAAAGAATATACAAGCCCCCCATACCAGACACGTGATTTTTTTGTTAATAACGGCAACAAGAAGATGCTTGAAATATTCACAGAATATTTATTTGTATATTTATTGCAATAATAAAATAAAACATCTTAAGGGGGGCTTCTATAGATACATTACGGAACACTTCGTGCGCGAGTCTAACTTGCACTTGACTGATAATTATTATTTATCAACGGCATTGTAAAAGAGAGCGTGTACTAAATCCAAAACTAAAGAGGAGGCTGTTTTGTCTTTGACGAAATCAAAGCTCGACTAATTTGAATCGAACTTTGTAGTTTACTTTGACTTTATAACGGGTGAAGCTCACGCCAATGTTTGTAGCCGCTTTGAATAAAAAATATTTTATGTTACAAGTTGCAGTTGCAAATAGTGTGGATCTTAAAATAGTAGGATTTATCGAGCCATTTCAGGAAAAGCGTACCAATATGCGAAATTTGTATGTTATCGTGACCTTTTGTTCAAGCAGAATCTGGCGACCTCTACGCGTCCGGGGTGGCTAGCCGGGCTAATATACACACCACGAAATAATTCTTTCTACGTGTCAGATTGAGACCGAGTTATGTCTGTCGAATAAATCCGCCCTTGACCACCAACTCGCCTGATGGTAAGCGACGTTGTGGTCGAAGATGAAGCACGCAGACTTAGAAGATACCTATTCACTCTGATCTGGAAAAGGTTTAGATTATATCTCTTAGGAAACTGGGAAGCAGGAATACCGGCAGGCCACCGAGGACGCGTTGAGGTCGCCAGATTCTGCTTGAACAAAAGGTCACAATAAAATACAAATAGGTACGCTTTTCCTGAAATGGCTCGATAAATCCTACTATTTTAAGTTCCACACTATTCCATATTGATGATAACATAGAAGCTAATACTGTTGTGGCGACACTGTCTTCTCCTACAGTCAATACGGACTTGTACATGACAATATCATCTCTGGTTGCAGCTATAAAGTTCGGCGAACACTGTATTAAACCAGAGCAATAAATCTCAGGTGTTCGTTTAATGGCTGCCACATGCGCCGCACTGTCCTGTCTATATCAAACTAGACTTATGCCTTACACTGATTGGTGGTACTAGTCGAAAGGAGCACGTACTTTTTGAAAACAGTGCAATAAATGAATAAACAGCAGGTGTTCGTATAATGGCCGCAGGAGTGGTACTGTCCTGTCTATATCAAACTAGACTAATACCTTACACAGATTGGTTATATTAGCTGAAAGGAGTTCGTGCTTTGAGAAAACAGCAATAAAAAGCAGGCGTTCATTTAATGGTCGCAGGAGTGATTTTGTGTCCTGTCAATATATCAAACTGGACAAGTGCTTTACACAGATTGGTTGTGTACAGAATAAGTACAATAAACAGCAGAGGTTCGTTCAATGGCTACATGAGTGGCATTGTCCTGTTTATATCAAACTAACGCCCTATTGGTCGTACTTGCCGAAAGGAGCTCGTGCTCTGTAAAAACAGTTTAAAATAAACAGTAGGTGTTCGTTTAATGGCTGCCACATCACTTTAAAATAAAGATAAACGGTTGCCCTGACAAGTAACTAATTATTGCCTCGGTGGCTCAGTGGTTAGTGTCCCTAACTTCTGGATCAAAGAGGCGTGGGTTCGATCCCCACCCAGGGCAAATATTTATGTGATGAACATAAGTGTTTGCTCTGTGTCTGGGTGTTATTTAGTTACTATCTATATAAGTATGTATATAAAAATAAGTATATGTAGTATATTAGTCTCTGGCAGCCACAATTCAAGCTTTGCTTAGTTTGGGGTCAGAGGCCGTGTGTAAGATGTCCCAAAATATTTATTTATTTATTTGTAGATCGAATTCAACAAGTCGGCGGATGTGAAGTTGGCTACGAGCTGCGCAATATCCAATCCCGACTGAAGCTCACATAAAGCTCGTTGATCGGATATTGCGCAACTTGCAGCTAACTTCACATCCACTGACTTGTGTGATTAGCCTTTAGATAATTATTTTTTGCAAAAAATAGCATGACCGACTTCACCTGTGTACAGAATCACTACATAGTATAAAACAAAGTCGCTTTCCGCTGTCTGTTCCCATGTATGATTATATCTTTAAAACTATATACGCAACGGATTTTGATGCTGTTTGTTTTAATAGATAGAGTAATTCAATAAAAATGTTTATTTGTATAATACACCTGTACTAAGCCAGGGCGCAGCGCTAGAACGCAAATATTATGCACGGATCGAATTAGCATTTTTCACGTTATTGTTAATTTATCAAAAATGGCTCTGCCGATTTCGATAAAATTTAAATGAGACCAATTTCGAAGTATACTCTTTCCAATGAAAAATGAATTATTGAAATCGGACTACTATAAAAAAAGTTATGCGTGGTTATACATAAAAAAATATATATACGCGTCGAATTGTATACCTCCTCTGGTGGTTCGTCGGTCAAAAAATGCTTATTTGTGTTATTTATTTCGTGGACCTAAAAGAATAATTGTCGTCATAAATGTAGGTGCACGATTGATTTCAAAGTTCCCTGTAGTGAGTAAGTACACCTTCTTTCAGCTAAGCATACCCGTTCTATGTAACCCTACTTAGGTTGATTATACAAGTGCAATGTGAATACGACAAAGAAGGTTCGCGAGGCGTGAGCTAGATTCTGGGACGGTGTTCTGGTAAAGTAAGCAAGTTAGTATAGGCCGGGTGGCTAGCCCTGGTGTCAGAGATTTTAAGCCACCGAAATATTTCGTATGACGTGTCAGAACGAGACAAAGTTGTGGCGAAGTATACAGGGTTATTCCTAATCAAATAGCATTCTTTTAGGGGCTTATTTTGTACATCAAATCTAACATTTTTTTATTCTGCTAGTTTTGTCACAAATCATAAAAAACCGGACAAGTGCGAGTCAGGCTCGCACATCGAGGGTTCCGTACAAATCCAGAAAAATTCACAAAATTGGTAAGTAACTTGTTAAAATCTCTATTCTCATCGACAAAAAAGTTTTTTTTTATTCACTTTCTCGTCATACATCGAAAACTACTAATTGTTGAAATAATTAAAAACCTGTTTTAGCATGTGCTAATGAAGTTCTTTTATATGATACCTTACATGACACGATTTACTCACTTTGAATTTTGATCCCATATTTTGTGAATTTTGAGGCCCTATTTTTTGTGATTTAAATAAAAATGTACAGTTTTCAGATTTATTCCTATATGTGTACTCTGAGACAATGTACTGATGCTGACTGACGCGACTGACAGCCGCGACTTAGCAATGCGCACAGTCTTAAAAAATCCGGTTCTCGGACGTCCGAACGCTCAAGGTCATCCGAAGGTGACGTCCGCGACTTATGTCCGATAGTGTGCACGGCTCAGTGTACTTTCATAGTCTAGGTCGCGGCTGTCAGTCGCGTCCGTAAACCGCGTCCGATAGTATGTTTCGAGCTTCGAAAAAGGAGCTTCTTTTCGGAGGCTCGAAACATACTATCGGACGCGGTTTACGGACGCGACTGACAGCCGCGACCTAGACTATGAAAGTACACTGAGCCGTGCACACTATCGGACATAAGTCGCGGACGTCACCTTCGGATGACCTTGAGCGTTCGGACGTCCGAGAGCGATCTGGCACACCGGATGTTTTAAGACTGTGCACATTGCTAAGTCGCGGCTGTCAGTCGCGTCCGTAAGCCGCGTCCGATAGTATGTTTCCGGCTTAAAACGTTATGTGTGGTTAAACTATTTACGCGTCGATGGGTAAACCTCCTCCGTTGCGTCGGTTGAAAATAAAAACCAAGCTACAAATTAATGTGCACGTGAGTCTAAGAATTCGAAGGATGTTGTAAATAATTAAAACTATTATTATGTAATTAATACCGCGTACACCCCGGGCGGTCCTGTTTACACCGGGTTTTATAACCAACAGGTAACCTACTAGTTCTTGGAACAGCAGATTTCGCAGCACATCTCTTTAACCGAGTCTTTATTTATGCGCATATCTATAGAATGATTTCTAATCAATTAGCTTCCTTTTAGGGCTTATTCTGTACTTCCTAGCAACTTTGATTCTGAGTCTTTTTTCAAAACTAAAAAGTAATTGGTGTTCCATAGAAAAATATCGTTCACCCGTGACCAAATGTATCGAACATGTGAGTTTTCTTTTTAGTTTTAACAAAACTCGCAGAACAAAAGTTTTTAGTTATAATGTACAGAATAAGCCCCTAAAATGATGATAATTGATTAGAAATAGCCCTGTATATCTACAGAGTCCAATATAATCGGCCGATGAATAGCGTGACAGTTTTTTTTTCCTTTTTTAACACGCTTTTATTAGTTTCACCTGTATGTTTGCTTGTTTGCTTGCTTGTAACCAACCTTTTTGAGCTCGATTTTGACCTACTTTGAGCGATCAGCCGGCCAATCGCACTAAAAACTTACAGCTGAACTACAATTGAACTTTAACTGAACTTCGACTTTTTGTCTATTATCGTATCGCGCTAATGATTTTGACTTAAGTTGAAACCCAACTCGATCAGAGTTAGAACGTAACCGGTGTCAAATAAACGGTTGGTGTATGATGTTTAGCGCAATACCTAATTCCTTGAAGCTGAATCGAAACTTAACTACCATTGCAACCGAACTTTAACTGAATTACAGATGGAACGCAGCTGTTTAAAATTAACGCGATTGGCCTGCAGATTTTCTTCAAACTTTGCACACCTATCAAAGACCGAAGACAATGCATTCATAAAAAAAAATTGAAGACTCCTAAGCGTGTTTTCTAGTTTTTTTTTATAACAATATTTATATTATTGAAAGAAATAGCTCCCCAATCCAAAAATCGCCGACGTCAAAAGAAATATATACAGAGTTATTTTTAATCAATTTTCTGTACACGGTTGAGGTCGGTTATGCCATTTTATGGAAAAAATAATTATTAATTATACAGAGTATAAAATAATGGTAATTGATTATTAGTAACCCTGTAGGTTTTGTTCAGAACTGTGTACCATGCTTCGTTGAAATTCGTTGAAAAATGCAACCTGTGGAGTAAATTAATATCCGGTCAGACAAAAGCTATATCGTCGAGTTGAAGCAGAGACCTTCGCTTCGATTTGGTCAATTAACTGTAAGTAGAGTAAAATAATTTATCTATTGTAGAATAAATACCTACTGTGTACAGCTGAATAAAGTAAATAATCAAAGCGTAGTGGTAGGTACTAAAGGCACTCAACTCTTTTCGCTCTGGTTCTACTTAATTACCTACTTAAGTATATTTGGTTCACTTTTGATTTGTTGTGGTATCATAAGATCGATTTTTTTTATAAATTATAACTATAGTGAAGGTAACAAGATTATTTTTTGCAAAAATTAGCATGACCGACTTCACGCATGTACAGAATTCGCGAATATTTCGCACGGATCGATATTCCATTTGTCACATTATTGTTGATTTATCTAAAATGACTTAGCCGATTTCGATAAAATGTAAATGGGACCAATTTCGAAGTATATTCTTTCCAATAAAAAAATAATTATTGAAATCGGACAGCTACGAAAAAAGTTATGCGTGGTTATACATTAAAAAATATATATTTAAGCGTCGAATTGTAGGTATAAAAAACGCCAACAGCTGATAATTTATCCAGAAAATGAAAATAAACCCATCGAAAAAGTACTAGGACAACATAACAGCACGTCATAAGACCATCTTCATCTAAACTACCTAGCGAAACACTAAAAACCCCCGTACACATAGCGACAAGTTTTTCAAATCAAAGTGCGGATGCCAATTACGGGCCATAAGTACGAGGCACAAATCGGGCGACTTTTTGTGGCTCGTCTAAAAAGGCACTAATTACGGGTTCCTGTTAGCCACGGGCTCGCCAGACTCGCGACTAAAAAGTCGCTAGACGCGCGACTAAAAAGTCGCCGGTAAGGTGTGCGCGCTTCCCCGGCGCGCGATGTTATGTGGACGGCGGACGCCGATACATTCACATAGGGCTGTCAGCATCTAGTTTTTTTTACAATTTTAATGAAGATATCTGACTGCTGTGGGCTGCAAGAAAGTAAAATGGTAAAATTGAAGTTGGAAAAGGTAAATGGAGGCTTTTTGCTTGGTCTTTTAAGTTAATATGTGACCGTATTAGGTGACTAAGGTTGGCAATAATTAGGAAATTAGCTAGTTGATGACTGCAACATTGTGTTGTGTGCAACTGTACTGCCTGTGTACTCGGTGAATGAAGCATATCGTTAGATTTTCCTTTGAAAATCTAACGATATGTTCATTCACCGAGGAACAAACACAGTAGAATACAGACAGACAGGGTAGATGCTCCGGTTGTGGCCACTGCCCCGGTTTTTGGCTATTTAATGTCAAAATTTTAACATAAACTGATTATAATGTTACACCATAAAATAGATTGTTTGATTGAATTTCAAAGTTTGAAAAATTAATTAAATTCCTTAAAATTAAAGATTTAATGTTAAAATTATCTAAACAATCATTGAAACTCAAAGTGGCCAAAATGACACTAAAATGTAGGCATACAATAATTATAAATTTTATAATAAAAACACAAGCAGTTGGATGTAATGTTATGGAACTTTATAAAAAAGGATTTGTCCTACATTAAACGTCATGCTAAGATTTTTACCTTGCACGGTTAATCAGTGTTTAAATCGTTTGTGGTTAGGCGGTTAGTTTTAAAATAATTATGTCGATAGTCCCCATCCCCAAAATAGGTAAGTATAAAGGGTAGGTAATGTTACATTTATTCGTGTTTGCCAATTACCACAGTGTAATGCAATAAATTATAGCGACAAGATTGTCATAACGAGCTTTTATATTATGTTAATATTCGCAAAATCGCGGAACGGCAATGGCATAAACAGTTCACTTGTGTTGATACATATTTGGAATAACCTCAATACATTACGGTCCACTCGCTAAGTTTAATTCATTTTGGTGACTATGGTAAATAATAATTAGGATTTTTTTTTCATTTTCAAGTATTGTTGAAATTCAGCATCATTAACTACTTTTGAAAAATAAGATCATGAAGTGATTTAAGTTGTCCCATTAAAACGATACTCATTTGTTATTATAATTTTATTTCAACAAAACTTGAAAAACATTTCAAAAACCACATTAACTGAAACAAGCCGACCGCTGGCTGATGGTGTTTATCTATTCCTTGTTCCGCGCTTTAGCTTGCACGCTCGGCTCGCTGGCTGATGGTGTTTCTCTATTCCTTGTTCCACGCTTTAGCTTGCACGCTCGGCTCGCTGGCTGATGGTGTTTCTCTATGCCTTGTTCCGCGCTTTAGCTAGCACGCTCGGCTCTGCGGAAGGTAACACTCTTTTGTGCGTTAATCCGGCGTTCATAGATTTATAAGACGTAGATTTATATTTTTTTAATCGTGACTTTACTAATGAGTTTACTCATTAAAGATTTTAGTGCCTATTAAAAAAAACTTTTAACACACTATTTTTATCTTTAATTGTCAATTAGGTAACGTATTTTTATATTAACACGTTACATAAATATGTGTTATAAATAATATTTCACAGTTCAAGAAAGGGCATAATGTGTTATGACAATCTTAAATAATTTTAAATTGCACCGATCGTGTGTAACGAGCCAATTTACTAGCTTCAGTTTAATAGGAAAATTGTCGACGTGTCAACCCTGAATAAATAGCCAATAAATAACTCGCTCTCATTGGCTGTACTGTCACGTACCGCGGTAGAGTAGGGCGAGTTAGGGGTTTCATTTTATTGAGCACTAGTACTTTTCCATTATTGAATCTGATTATATCCTGATTTCCTAATAAATCGTGTCCTTCTCAAGTGTAACATTTTGTTTTCAAACTTTCGCGATTTAAAACATTATATTATGTACCACAGGACTAATCGCGAACTGAAAATATGAGATAAAATAAATACCCGCTATCTCGTAGTCATGAGACTAACGAGTTTTAATCTCAAGATTGTGTGGAAGAGATCGCTTTAAGCAAAAAAAAAATACCCAGTCACGTTTATTTTGTTGTTAACGATAAAGCGTTTATGTATTTAGGTACCTATGTAACTAACACTAGTACAATACTTACTTAAAGAAAAGTCGTCGACGATACGTCTTTCTTACCATCGTACACGTCTATTTTATTATTATTGTACCGTACCGGTCTTATTAATAGCGCACTACCGAATGTATAACTAACCACGAAGGTCGATTGGGCCATATTCACCACGCTAGCCTAGTGCGGGATGGTACATTCACATACGACAAGATTTTCTTAACCGGCCGTATTCAAGTTGACTCATGATGTTTATCTTCACCAATAAGTCAATGATATGAAAATATAAAAAAATATCATTAGTACAGGACCGGGAACAAAACTAATCTGAGAATTGTGAGGCGGTCGCTATTACCACTAGGCTATCACGGCTAATATGGAACACTCCATCAATTTCAATTTGAACAGAAAACGAATTGATTTATTTTGCAATTTCCGCACGTTCTGTTCTTAGTCTACTCTGTGCATAAAGATGTTACACAAAACCATTTATGCTTATCTGTTAATCTAACCCTTCCAATGATTATTCAATCGATTTACAACCTCATAATGCGTAAAATAAGGATCAAAATCAATAAAAACTAAAATGGCATTACTTTTAAATACGATTTTAGAGTCGTCTTGATAATTTAACAAATTTTAAATCTCATCGTTTATAAAATAAGGTTCAAAATAGTTTAATATCGCGCTGTAAAATTAGAAGTGACCAGTGGCGGATTTACCAATAAGTTAAAGAGTAGCCAGAGTAGACTGAAGCCTAGGGCGGCAAATGCTAGGGGGCGGCAATTTTCAGACTTGGATTTAATTTAAAAAATGTTATTTATTTAGCTTTTTATTCCTTTCCTTCAATTATTTAGTTAGCCTACAAAAACAAACCTACGTGTAACTTTATTCATCAATTAGGCACAATTTAAGTTAATTTTTTTTCGTTCACCAACGCTTGTTTAAGTTAAACGGGTGATTACTGTATTTAATCAGCGGTTTTTGCTTGCTGAACAGCAAAGTTTCGTTAAAAAGCTGTTGAAGATTTAACCAACGGTTGATAAATTAAACATCTGTTGGTAAACCTAATCGTTATGTCAGTACAATAATCACACGTTGGTGAACTTGGGTCTTAGTATGGGATATCTGACTTATTTTCTCGAATTCCGAGTAGGCCCAAAAATTTATTTATAATCGTAATAATGATCTAAAATACTCTCTTTCGGCTTAGTTAACGCTATTTAAACAATCATGTAAAAGCTCTAAAATACTAATTCTCTCCAACTAAATCAATACGTTGTAAAAACTATGACACGACACAAAATGTTTTAGGAACTGAAAGATCGCAATATCATTATGAACTAAAGTTATAAAATTTAAAGGTCGGTAGGGACGGCAAAATTTCAATTTGTTACGGGCGGCAAATTTACAAATACGCCCCTGGAGCTGCCTATCAAACCAACGATGAATTCGGATTAAATCGATACTAAAAGGAAATGGACTTCCGTTATGGTATAATTGACATATTTTATTAAATGTTTCCACCTACATTTACATAACATTTACATGTGTTGAATGCTCAGCGCAAAAAGTTATCTGGTAATTAGAAAAAGTTGATAGTTTTAATTGGCTCGATAATTTATTTATCGATAATTAGGTGTCGTAACTAATTACTTAGGTGTGATAAGATTAAGACTAAAGAACTTGAAATCTTTAACTTTAACAAGTTACTCTTGAGACGTCTACTACAGTCACCTATAATATAATATTTCGCTAGGATCCTGTACCAGTCTTTTTTAATAATCCACTTCAGGACGTAGGCCTACCCACTAAGGTTCGTTAAATCATTTGGTAGATACTAATGTATAAGGTCCAGTGACTGGGAAGACTGACGATAGTAATTAGGACCGCAGAAACGTGCTGGATACGTTTTCAACAGCTATTTACTATTCGTAGTCGATTGCCTAGAAGAAATCGCTTGAAGCGATAAGGCCGCCAATTAGAAACCTATTGTTTTGTTTTGTCCTTATAATCTGTTTTTTATTTAATGTGGTTGTCTAATAGTGTTTTTGTTTGTTTGTTTTGTTTGATACAGGCCGCTTCCTACCGCTTTTATTGGAAATCCATAGAGGAGGCCTATGCTGGACATAGACAGTGGACGTCCTACCGCTGATAGATATAAAAGGTTAAATGCCGTGACAGTTATTCAGGTGATCCTATGACGGACAATCTATAGAGGAGGCCTACCCATGTCCAGCAGTGGATGTCCTACCGGTGATGGAAGGAAAAGATTAAATGCCGTGATAGTTATACAGGTGATTCTCTAGACGATGAACATTTTTAAATGTATTAAGGCCATCATTACGACCACCTTTTACTATAAAACTAGCTCGGTGTTTCAGGGTGTTATAATAGAATATCACTGTACCACATCTTTTGCTATGGAGCCAGTCCCGAAATTACAAAAAATGCCCGTTGCCGTGCAATGTAATGAGGTTTTATTCAATTTTACAAAATAAAAATATGTAGTGTTAAAATAATGTTCAAAAATGCTTTGGTTTGTTAAAAAAACCGGACAAGTGCAAGTCAGGCTCGCACACCGAGGGTTTCGTACAAATACAGAAAATTCCCCACAATTAGAAAGTAAGTTGTTACTTAAAATCTCTAGGTATACCATTATATACCATTATTATAAAACCATTGACAAAAAAGTTTTTTTTTTACTTTCTCGTCATATATCGAAAATCATTCATTTTCATTTCACACCTGAGCAACTGCTTAGTCTTTATAAAGCACAAGTCAGGTCTTGCATGGAATACTGCTCTCACCTTTGGGATGGCTCTGCTAAATATCAACTGGAGGCTCTGGAGTCGATTGAGAGGCGAGCCAGGAGGTTGATTGACAACGACACCTTAACTAAGACGCATTTGCTAAGTCTTGAGCATCGTCGTAAGGTAGCGTGTTTGTCGGCCTTTTACCGGATACTCTTCGGAGAGTGCGCTCAGGAGTTGCACAATCTGGTCCCCCCTGCCCCTTTCTTCTATCGTACGGCTAGACGGACGCGACCAAAGCGCCACCCTTTTATGTTGGACATTTCGCGCGTTAGAACCAAGCGTTTCAAATCCTCATTCCTCATACGAACAGCCGAAATGTGGAACGCTTTGCCTGGGTCTGTCTTCCCGTTAAAGTACAACGTGGGTGTCTTCAAATCCCGAGTAAATAGATGTCTTCTAGGTAAGCGTGCTACAACCAAGACCGCACATCAGCTTAACATCAGGCAGTGTGTAGTCAAACGCGAACCTATTCGAAATAAAAAAAAAAATTATCCAATCCTGACTTAGCTCACAGCAGCGCGAGAATTGGGCTCCGCGCAGTTTGTAGCTAACTTCACCCTATTCCTGCCATACTACGACTAACGAGTATCTCATTACATGTCACAATTAAATAAGTACCATTTTGCTTCGTGTATCATTAGCAATCACCTTTATAGCTTGACCTTTATATGTTGCAAACGCGGTTTATCTAGGTCACCTAGTATTCGACCTTAGATACTGCCATCTTAATATCGGATTACAGGCTTATAGTGCGAGGTTCTTAGTACAAAGCAATTGCATGTATTACAGTAGGTTGACAGTGTAGAGCTTTTGACTAGGTATTCTTAGATTGGCCCTGATGCAATAGAATATGACAACGGTATCCCCTGCCTGTAGTAAGAGCCTACTGAAAGGGGACCTGAACAAAAGCCGTGGTGGTCTAGTGGCAGTAACACCCGACCTGCAATCGTGAGGTCGTGGGTTCAAATCCCGTACCAATGAGTTTCTTTGGAACTTATGTACGGAATTTCACATCATTGGCTTTTCGGTGAAGGAAAACATCGTGAGGCAACCTACATACGTCCGTAGAAGAAATTCGATGGCGTATGTGAATCTACCAACCCGCACTGGGCCAGCGTGGAGGATATGGCCCAATCACCCTTCGTGGGTAGGCCTACGTCCTGCATTGGACTATTAAAAAGTCTGGTACAGAAAGGGGACCTCTAGGCTCATGAATGTTTTTTTTATTAAATGCCAATGTGGGGAACATTGGCATTATTTCCCCTTATACTTTTCAGAGTATTATTAAATTGTAAGTGTTATTTTTCTCAACCTATGATTTCCCATTTCAGGGCAATGGTCTCCCCCACTTCCTTCCATTTATCGCGTTCTGTAGCCAAATCCCGCCAATCTAATAATTATATTATTATTATTATTTATATTATTAATTCCCGGAAAGTGTCAAGATTGTCACACCGTTTTTTAGGCCTTTCCTGCCTTCGTCTGCCCTCCGTTAGTGTTTTTAATCATAGTTATTAATTTTCTTTATTTACATGTCAATTCTCTATATTTGTATGAACATAACGTTTGTTTTATATTTATGTGCATATTTTATTTAATAGGCATAAAATAATAAAATGTGATGGATTATTTGATATGTTGCTCGTAAATAGTTAGAGATGGAGCTCTTGCCATTCACTCAAGAGGGCCCGGGAGGACTACAACAAGTATGACACCATTGTCATAGAGGACCATACAAGCCTAGGTAGAGTTGAGTCGTCATATAAAGTGCTGAGAGCATCGGTGCGTTCCCCTAAAAATCCCGGAGATCCCAAGAGCGGCCACCGTGAGGATTTTAGTGGGTGCAATCCCACATAACCCGGCAACACCCCAAAGCAGTAGGAAAAAAAGGTATTCTTAGATGGCAAAGTTTGGAACAGTCAGTTTTTGGATGGTGTATAGACCTACCTACCCCTTTTTTACGAGGAGAAAATCTTCTTAAGGTGCCCGCGTTATGAGGGATTGAATCCACCAGAACGCCCTGTGGGGCCTGACCTTATAGTCTCTTCGAAGCTCCAAGATCTTCTGGAGAACGCACCGGAGGAAATGGCCACAACCGGATCAGTGGCCACAACCGGTCCACCAAATATATATAAAATTCTGGAAAATTGTGTTCTTACTTTACATTTTTGGAAAATTTTGAAGTCTTTAGATATGGCTAATATTTTGCGGTTAAAACAGCAAGGACCTACAATTTAACGCATCGTCCGAGCCGCAATAGCGCTCAGATGGAAAATGCCACCCTTGGTCACCCATCCAAATACTGACCGTGCGGAACGTTGCTTAATTCGTCCTTTACAAAGTAATACACTACCTATCTTAGGTCTCAATATCATTAAATCTAGTTTAGTAAAAATGTCCCATACATAACTAAGTTAGCTATTGGCGAGCCGAGCGCGAGATAGACCAATGGTGGCGGGTGACCTACAAACAGACGCACCTACGGATGATAGGTATTATGTGGACCAGGGATAGAATAACCGAAAAATATATAATAACATATTAGGTATTTTAAAACTTTATTACTGTTCAGAATATTTTAACCATAAATAACGGTATCGTTATTTCAATGGCAGTCTTCGTCAAGAAAAACCATTAAAAATGGTTACACTCACAAGCCTTCCGTTCTGCGTCCCGACACAATTAGATTTCAGTACGAAAATAATTTTGGTTTTAAAAAAACATCTCAATTAAGTAAGAGTAAAGTTAATATTTTATGACTTTTGAAGTTATATAATTGCGCTTAATGCGTTTAAAATGAATTTAAAGTAACCCAATTAAATTATAAAGTAATAAGGTTACTTTAAATTCATTTTAAGCGCATTATGTGTGTGTTTAATTATGGGTACATCATTCAAAATGAAGTAGTTTTGACTTTGACCTTTACCTTTTTGATACCAATAAATTTTTATTAATATATACGGGTAAACTCAACCCGTGACCACGGTCGATGCAACTCGGCCGAAACGTCGGGAAGATGAGGTATTTATTTATTTAGTAATTTTAGTGCGCGATTAGTCCCGTAGTATATAGGTAATAATAATGTGTTCAAATCGCGAAAGTTTAAAAACCGATAAATTTTGTTTGATTTTGATTTGAAATCCAAACCTTAACCGATATGACTCGACAGAAAAAGACTACTTTACTTACTTAATACCGGTACTAGACTGTACTTAACCGCATTCAGTCCCTGAGGTGGACTGTGAAGAAATATTTGTTAATGGTGTAAATAGCCCTTAAGGCGATGTGAAGACATAGCGGTGTTTGATACTTGTTCGACTTTAATTTTTAATGGTGATGCTATTTCGATCATTTTAACCGACTTTCAATAAATGTAAGATTTTAAAATTAAGAGACATTACAGTAAATGTATGGAGCTGAGGCCATGACCTTGTACCGATCCTGAATATTTGCTTTATTTGTTTAGTATGATGATTTCCATATTATTTTCTTTAATAACGGCCTATAGTTAAATTACGAAAATATTTTCGGATCGTAGGGGACTGTTGAAAAATGAGGTGGCTACAGCAAAAAAATTCGAAAAATACTTTTCTACAAAGAAAATGGCAATTTTTTGCAGTCCATTGGTTTGCCATATTTTACTATTATTTTAGAGCATGGTGCAAAGTCGGGTTCTACGGTGTAATATCTCCTTTTACGGTGTAATACGACGTGTTGTGATGTGATTGATAATAAATATTTTTTTGCAAAAAATAGCATGTCCGACTTCACCCGTGTACAAGAATCATTACATAGTATAAAACAAAGTCGCTTCCCGCTGTCTGTCCCCGTGTATGCTTATATCTTTAAAACCACGCAACGGATTTTAATGGAGTTTTTTTAGTAGTTAGAGTAATTCAAGAAAAATGTTTATATGTATAATATCCCTGTACGAAGCCGGGGCGCATCGCTAGAACGCAAATATTACGCACGGAACGAAATATTAGCATTTTTCACATTATTGTTGATTTATCAAAAATGGCTGAGCCGACTCGATAAAATTTATCTAAGACCAATTTCGAAGTACTCTATATTCTTTCCAATAAAAAAAGAATTATTGAAATCGGACTATTATGAAAAAAGTTATGCGTGGTTATATATAAAAAAAAAAATATACGCGTCGAATTGTATACCTCCTCCGGTGGTTCGTCAGTCAAAAACAGATAAAATGACAAGTCGATGTTGATAAATGTTCAGCAGTTTTTTGATAAATGTTCAGGGTTGCAGGGATGCAGGTTTATTTGGTTGCTCTGTACTATGCCGAAAGGGGGGCGAATAAGATAATAACTAAGAACAACTTTTACTACGAAGCTAATCCGGAATTTGAAAAATAATAATATTTGTTTCATACAAGGTTGCAATTCGAAATCGACAAAGTGAATGGAACAGCTGATTTTTTTTTCTCGAATTCCGGGTTAGTTTTATAGTAAAAGTTGATCATAATTATGGTCTGGGGTTGGCTATAGCCGTCCGGTACCTGATTTTGATGAAGGTGTGAGTGTAGGGGTATCATTGGAGTCTACCTGAAGCTCTTCCAGCAATTTTTTTTGCCGGAGGCGTAGTTTAAATTAATTATGATTAATTAAAATTTAATAAAAACATGTGAAACGGAACGCAATGTTGAGAAAATGGTACAATATTATGCATTCAGTTGTCAAACTGAGTGAAACGAAACGTATCACAAGCAAAAAAAGCCGGTATTTTGTCTTACTGACAGATGGACTGTCATCCATTTATTCCGTTTTTCTCGTAGTTTCGTGAATGTATGCTTTCTATTTTTTCGATTTTTGTTACGACTTTGGAAGTGCCAGAAGCGAACCGCCTTGATAGATTAGGTGTGAAACAAAACATAGGTTAGGTTAGGTTAGAACATGACAAACAACTCACGAGCCGAGCGAGCGAAGCGAGCGTGCCGCGGCAGCGGCCGGCGAAGTGCCAGAAGTGAACCGCCTTGATAGATTAGGTGTGAAACAAAAAATAGGTTAGGTTAGGTTAGAACATGACAAACAACGCACGAGCCGAGCGAGCGAAGCGAGCGTGCCGCGGCAGCGGCCGGCGAAGTGCCAGAAGTGAACCGCCTTGATAGATTACGTGTGAAACAAAAAATAGGTTAATAATACTGATGTAGCCGAAAGTGAGGTTAAGTACTAAAAAAAATATTACTCAAAAACTAAGGGCCTCCGGCGGGGGAGGATTACAGGGGGGGGCTTCCCCCCTCCCCCCACCCCCTCCCCCACCCCTCCTCCCCCCTCCCTGCGGGTACCGGACGGCTATAGTTTAACCATGGTCTGAATTATCTCCTTTCGGCTTAGTACACTAGTTCTGAATAACCCTGGTAACCTGGTAAAAAGACTGTTAAAGCAAGGATCTATAGAAGAACAAGATAAATCGTCACTTTTACTTTTAGCACAAAACACCAGAACCAATGTGGAGCAACGAAGTTATACAATAGAACGTGTGATGACATTCGCTGATTTCATGGCCACGAGCTTTCAAAAAGGTCAAATACTCAAACAGAATTCAATATTTTATTAATTTTATTGCATTTTATTATTATTGCTAGCTTTTGTTCGCAGCTTCACCTGCGTGATATTTTGGGTTTTGTGCTATTCCATAGGATTTTTTTAGCCTCCGACGCAAAAATGACGGGGTGTTATAAGTGTGAAGATTGACGTGTTTGTGTAAAGATAAATTAGTTGGGAGTGTTCTTAGCTATCTTTCATCAAAATCGGTTCAACCGTTTCAAAGTTAGAAGCTCTTTTGTTTTTAAATTTCTAATTTTAACTTATCGATTTCCGGGATATATAGTAGCTTTTTATGCAAATTAGGGCTGCATTTGGCCACCAACTTACCTGGAGAAGTTGTGGCCGAAGATGGACAATGTAGACTTAAAAGATACCTATTCACTCTTGACTTGAAGCTGGCTAGTATGTGATTGTCAGGAGACAAAGACAGAGGCAGGGCATTCCAATCCCTGGCGGTCCGCATTATGAAGGAAGAGACGAATCGCTTAGTACGAGCAGGTTAGTATGTATGTATAGTATGTCGACTGTGGCAGGGTGTATAGTGGCTTTAAATAGCGGACAAGCGTTACGTTGGTAGACCACCAGCCCGATGGGTCGACGACGTCAGATCCACTGTGGGACAGGGATGAGATTAGCCCATTTAAATTCAAAAATCTTTATTAGGACATAAAATATACATGCTATTGGTAGCAATTCGGCGACACACATTTATAGTTTAGTTGTCTCTAAAATAAGTTTAGTCCTGTCAAACTAGGTTTTGCTATTCGGATGTCTACACGATTAAACTAAATTTAGGTCGAATCGACTAAATCGATTTTAGTTACTCAATTTGGTCAAAGTGCATTCGGCGGCCCACATTTTAGTGTGATATACGTCTAAAATTTAGTTGTCAAATGTCAAAATAGTCGTCACGAAAAACATGGCGATTAAAATTAGTTTGAGGAAGTTGCATGTGTTTTATCGTCGATTTTCGCAATTAATCTTGAAATATGGACGAATTTATTGTGGCAGCAACTATTGGAAAGGTAAGTAAAAAACCCAAAAACCTGTTTTTGCTTGATTGACTAAACAAGTGAGAGTTAATTGTGTGGTTCATCTAGTTCCAAATTATTTTCTGATAGAAGAGGAAAAAACTGTATAGAGTTCCAAAGACAGGAGCTCAACAGTTAATAAATGATCTTAATTTGAGAAGCACATCTCGAAAAGGCAACCCAAAACAATTATAGAGGTTGTATGTCATGGTTTTCCATTCAGCATGTCTGCATAAGCAAACTGAGTATTGTAATCAAATATCATTTGTTGTGGATTCTTAGTGCTATTCACTTTTTTGCCCGAGGCAGTTATCAGGCTGTTGTTGGCCTAGACAGTTTCTTGGGCTTAAGCCAGCCAACCATCAGCAGATGTCTTGAGGTCACAGTAATGCAATCGTCTCACAACTGTGCCCTAAAATCATCAAATTCCCAATGACGCCAGCTGACAAACTGCAATGACAGAGAACTCTTTTTATTCAAACCATTTGATAAGTCCTTAATTACCTAATTATCCAACAGTCAGATAGATCCTTACAATAATTAACTCATGGATAAAGGATTAGTGGTTGCTCCGCTAGCGGAGCTTAACAAACTTATAAAGATTGATAATTATCTGTATAATCATATTGTATATCACATTGCAGATTACAATGAGGATGGTATGGAAGATGAGCTGTAGCAAATTGAACCAGCATTTGGTGCAATAGAAGAGATATGATGGAGATCAAAATTTCCTGTCGGAAGCTGAATTGATGTGCCAAAAATTTAATTAGGTACTAGATTTTTCTAATAATAAAAAGATCATAAAAATGTATTAATGTACTTACATAGTTTATTATTTGTTCGAACAAAAATCACTATATTTTTTAATACATAATAAAAACATGAAAATATGCCTACTAATATGGTTTAGGTATTATTTCTTCCAGCAAACATTAAACAGTAATTATATTAAATCACATTGCAGATAACAATGAGGATGGTACTGAAGACAAACTGCAGCATATTTAACTAGTTCTCGGAGCGATAGATGTGTCATCTGACTGATAATGAAGATCAAGATTTCTATTTGGAAGCGAGATTGATATCCATCCATCAGCCAAAGGACGTCCACTGCTGGACATAAGCCTCCCCTATGGAACTCCAATAAGACTGGTTGGAAGCGGCTTCCATCCAGCGCGATCCTGCGGTCTTAATGAGGTCATCCGTCCTGGACGTCCTATGCTGCGCTTGCCAGTATGTGGTCTCCGCTCAAGAACTTTTCGACCCCATCGGTCACCAGCCCTCTGCGCTATGTGCCCTGCCCATTGCCATTTCAACTTGCCAATCCATTGGGCTATGTCGGTAACTTTGGTTCGTCTATGGATCTCCTCATTTCTGATTCGATCTCGCTGAGGGACTCCGAGCATAGCCCTCTCCATAGCTCGTTGGGCTACTTGGAGCTTACTAATAAGGCCCATAGTGAGAGACCATTCAGATTGAGAGATCGATATGCCTAAGTTTAATTAGGTACTAGATTATTTTAGTAATAAAAACATCATAAAAATGTACTTATATGATTTATTATTTGTTCCAACAAAAATTAAACAGTAGTTATAAATAAAAAATAAAAATAATCAATTTATCTGATGAATTACCCTCTGCCTCACCAAGGTGCCCCACTGGTGGTACAGATTCTACACCTTCATTTTGTATGTGGAATCTGTCACACCAGGTTTGTCGAGTTGTATTAATTGTATTAGTTTTGTCTTTCATCTAAGAGTTAGATATTTAGCAGGTGAACACTGATTTACTAGAAATGATTTGTATTGGACTAGCTTTTTCCCGTGGCTATATTTTGACTTTTGTGCTATCCTACAGGAATCTCTTACTTTTTCGGGATAAAAAGTAGCGTATGTCACTTTCAAGCCCTTGAACTATATCCATGCTAAAAATCAAGTCGATCTGTTGCTCCGTTGCTGCATGAAAGAGGAACAAACCAACAAACTTTTCGGATTTACAATATTAGTATGATTTAGAATGACATCACATTATTTTTCAAGTTACTCTTAACAAGTGCTTTCATTGGATACCCATGTTGTAGAAATGCATAAAAAATAGCTAAGGACTAATGCTGCATTTGATCTTGGCCAACTGGATCTATCACGACTTGGTTGTGGCAGTTCAGGCACGCTGTGGGCTGGCTTTGTGTCGACTTGCATGCTACAGGCTGGCTTGAGGCTGACTCCGCAGATTGTCTTGCTGGAGGTTGTATGGGTATTAGTTCATCCTAGTAGAAAGATCCCATTATCCTGATGTACCTAGTGCAGGGATTGTCTGCTCAGATGGTAATGGCAGTAAACCCTGTGAAAAAAAATATATTTTTACTAAATTTAATTTAATAGCAGTATACATATACTGCTATATGTACTACTATTAAATGCTATACATATATATATATATATATATACATATATATATACATATGTACATATGTACATATATATGTACATATATATGTACTGTACTGTATCAGTCTTATAATAATCCACTGCAGGACGTAGGCCTACCCATGAAAGGTGATTGGGCCACATCCACCACGCTGGCCCAGTGCGGGTTGATGGATTCACATACATCATTGAAATTCTTCTCCGGACTATGCTACTATATCCCGATATTCAGGTTGCCTCACGGTGTTTTCCTTCACCGTATACAGTATAAATATTAGCAGTTAACATGATTCCTTTAATAAGGATTATTCAAGTAACTTGCTTTATTAATTGAATGTAAAAATAAATAAATTACCAGTTGTTGTACCTTTGGACAACATTTATCAAATTAAAACCATATTGTGATATTCATTTAGGTAGTATGTTACACAAGGGATACTGGAATTGTTTTTAAAGAAATAACAATTTGAAAACATACACATGCTGCCATTCCTGCACCATCCACGAGGTTCAAGGTTCCTGCACCGCCCTGCTGCAGCAGAACATTGAGTTCACTGGCCGGATTTGCCAAGAACTCGCCAGCTTGTTTGTCTGCTTGATTACCTGAAAAAGTTTCATTAAAGACTATTGTAAATCCAAATAACTTGAAAGAAAATTAGCGACTACTTAGGATTTATCAACAAGAGATCTACTTACTTGTTGGCGTAGAATCGCTCCAAGCGATGGATCTCCCTTTACTTTTTGTTGGCGCGTTTCTTATTATGTTTGTAAAAGTCTAACGTAGTGATATTAAAAACTCTTTGCGAAGAATTTGCAGTTTTTGTCAATTGTGAACTGAAAAATTAATTGTAAATAAAAGTGTTGACAGAGTAATTTACCAAAATTTGCGATAAAAGCCAACAAGTTGTATTTTACCTCAAACCTATAATCATATCATAGATATAAAAGCTAGTGCATTCCACGGAAATAAATAATGTAAAAGTCTCATTCCAAAATAAAGCGAGTTGCGCCGTTTTTGGAGTAAAATCAAATCAAAATCATCGTAACAGATTTTAAGTATGACATGAAACTTAAAATAGAAAAGAGCACTTGTTATCGATATGGCAACATATTGGGAGCAGCTATCATAGATGTAATACTAAATCCTTGGCAGCTATAGATGTGCCACAGATAAAATAAAAACGGTAATTAATGTTTTGTGCCATCTAGTGAACTTTTTCCGAACTAATATTGCTACTCAACACTAGATGGCGTAACTGGCGTTACTTAACTTAGTTCGTTATGTGGACGACTAAAATCGGTTTTAATTAAGTTCGAAGAAAACACCGAATAGCTTTTTGCTAGTTTTGCACTAAATTAAAAAATTTAGTGCGACTATTTATAGTTTCGTGCGATTGTATTGAATCCACTGGTTCCGAACTAGTTAAAAACTGTGTCTCGGAATCTCGGTAGCTTCTCTCTATAGTTGCACTAGATTAATATAATTTTAAACAAGAAACATGAATCAATCAGTATAAATCAGTATCATATAGCTCTCTGTGCACATTCTAAAGATTTTAGGTTAGTCTTACATAGCGCGCTGTTATATAGCCACTCATTTACTTTGTTGAATCCCGTTTGAGCAGTTAAGTAAGTTCGCAGCCAGGATTTTTCTCTAAATAAGAGAACTGTATCATCTGGGAAAGTTAAAATTTTAGAGGTAGCTAGATTAAGGTTTAGATTGCACAATTCGTCGATAAAGCAGAGAAAGAGGGTAGGGCCAAGTATGCTGCCTTGGGGCACACCATGGATAACAGGCAAGAATCTACTCCGGAATTTTATGACAGGGAAAACTGGCACAAAAGAAAGGAGACCTACACCTTATAGTGAGTAATACAGACTGATAATGATGAAGATGGTGATGACACTCTCCAATTTTCAATCTATAACCTTCAAAAAAATCAAGTCGATCTCTTCTTCGGTTGTTGCGTGAAAAAGTAACAAACTAACCAACAAACACTCTTTCTGATTAAAAACATGAATAAAAATTGTATAAGGATAATTTTATAGCTGTTCGCATCCCATAATTGGTAAATTTAACCCAGAAAACCGAAGCGCCAATGGTTTTAAGTGCTTTTTAATTAGGCCTTGGACGTGAGCCAAATGAATAACAGTATATTCAAAAGTTCCAAAATAAAAAGGTAAACAAACCAGTCTTCACTGCTTTTTCATCGAAATCTAAAAATTTAGATTTTTTTAAATTTAATTTAATATATTTAATTTAATAATTGATTTGTAGCCAATAATATTATGCGTAACATAGTATTTAGTAACAAAATTGACATAAAATAACAATTTATAAGTATTTAAATTATTGAACTTGATTTACATGATATTCGAATTTTCATTACTACTTAATACTCTAGTCATCGCTGTAGGATACCCTGTGTTGCGATGACTAGTTTCTTCCAAGGAATAAAGAAACAATGGCTTTGTGAAAATGTAAGAAGATACGCACTGCAATCTCTAATCACAAAAAGAACATTGATTAACACAAAAAAGTCTAGTGGTAACGCTGTCTGTAAAGTCGGTTCACGAACGATAGTTCTACGTGATTTCGTCATATGCGTCACAAGCCAAACGCTAAGGCCGATCGTGCCTCTCTATCGCTCAGTCTGCGCTCTTGCTTGCTGCTCAGCTCGGCGAAACGTGACAATGAGTCATGCATTCTCGTGCGTGCAATCGGTGTTCATCGATTTATAAGACGTTATCACTTCAAAATCATACGCATATATCGTAATAAATACAATGCCAAGCAAATAAAGTAAAGTTCTCGAACGGAGACCGCGCACCGTCAAGCGCAGCGTAGGATGTCCACCGACCAAGTGGACCAACGATATTATTAAGACCACAGGAACACGCTGAATGCAGGCCGCTTCCAACTGTGCTTATTGGAAATCCATAGGGGAGGCTTATGTCCAGCAGTGGACGTTCTACGGCTCAGATGATGAAAGCAAAAACTAAACGCAAAAACTCACCGGATCCTGGAAAGTGCGATGCAGCGATTCTTTCGTATACCACTGGTCACCCTGTTTCAAGATGGCGGAACACTGCTTTATAAGTGTCAGACGCAGCTTCTCTTTCGCACTTTCTTCCTCCATAATCGACATTCTATGTCCATTGCTGGGCAAAGGAATTGTTAGAAGATCTTTTGAAATTGTGTTGTCCTTTTCACTTCCTTTTTCTTCTTTATCTTTTACTACTTCACCATTTCCAGATTCCGAGGTTTTTGCCGCGCTGTCAGTTACATTTTGAGAGCTTACACGTTTGTCGCTCTCATTTTGACAGCTTTCACTATTGTTATTGTCATTTGGACTGTTTTCACTATCGTTTACACTTATAACATTGTTGCTATTTTGTGTGTCACTAATAACGTCATTTAGTTCGTTTTTGCTATCACTTTGTAAGTTTTTATCACTTTTGTCACTGATCTCACAGTCAATGGTCGCCATTTTGGTTTAGGTACTTTTATTTTTTTATGATTTCATTATAATTTTGATACTGTTAAAAAACACAAAGTTGTTAATTTAGATACTATGAAACTATTCATTTTGCTATTCGATTTATGGAGGAGCTTCAATTTTCATCAATTTACTGAAATAGTTTCAAAACTACATACTAAACAAACCAAAATAAATGAATTTTTGGGTACATACAAATACATCTGTTACAAATTGAACAAAAATACTAAATAGATAATACCTAAAAAATATTTTCAAAAAAAAAATAACAGAGAAATCTGAAAAAAACAACGCAATTCAATCAAATTGAGAATTTCCATTATAAATTCAGTTAAAAATGGCGCCGTGCGGAAAAGCGAAAAAGCTGTCTTGCCTATAATTAATAGCAATGACTCAAATACATGATGGTTATTTTATAAAATAAGTAAATCTGGATGATGATGATAATACGGCATCAAATAATTTTAAAGTTGTCTATTTAATTTAATATACAGGTAAGACACTAGAGCGGAACAAAGGCTCCAAAATGTTCGCAAGAGATTTGTCTATTGGCCAAAGTCAATTGACAAAGCTGAAGAGATAAGATGGCAGTGTAGCGTCGACCAAGGAAGAGGTATTGAAGGAGATCGAAAGGTTCTATGGACAGCTATACGCTTCGGTCGCTAAGCTTGTTGGCAGCGCGGCCAAAGATCCAAGAGCCAAGCTGACCCGACACTTCACCGAAGATATCCCGGACATCAGCCTGTACGAGATTAGAATGGCCTTGAATCAGCTTAAGAACAACAAGGCGCCGGGTGATGACGGTATCACATCAGAGCTGCTGAGAGCGGATGGAACACCGGTACTAAAAGCCCTCCAGAAGCTTTTCAACACCGTCGTCTTCGTGGGCATCACGCCAGAAGCATGGAACAGAAGCGTGGTGGTGTTGTTTTTCAATAAAGGTGACAATACCTTATTGAAGAACTACAGACCCATCTCACTTCTGAGCCATGTTTGTAAGTTGCATAACATTACATAATACACTAAAATCCGAATAACACATTTTGCTTGATTGATAATTATGCAAAAACCCTTTGAACATGTAATTCTACTACTCTCTAGTGTTGGGTTTGAGACAAAAACTGCATATTTTAAATAATGTGTCGTTTTTGAACGGATACGATAGTTTCACAAGTTATCGAAAGCTTTTAAATTCAACTACAGACTTTTAAAAGAATAAATACTACCGGAAACGAGCTGTGGTTGGCTATTCCGGGGGGATATGGAGAAAAATAAAAATAAGCTCATGGTCGGCTTCACCAGGGATTTTTAGAATTATTCTGGAACTAGACGTCAAGCTGAGAACAAGTAATTGTACCTGCGCCAAGCTGTAGTATACTGACAATGGAAGAAATATTGTAGTTGAAGAATGAAGAATAAAGTTAACGCAATTGTCATATTGGTGTATAATTTCGCTCAAGTCTCCGGTCACGTCACACTAGTATCAACAACAGAAACTGATCCATAGAAAAGACATCAACGCGCATTGTTTTGACTTTCATTTTAGTTGGAAATAGAAAGTAAAAATAAGCCGTAATACGAAGATATTCCTTATTATTAGAAATGCCTTGTAATAAAAAATAGTTTTTTATGACTATTTTCACCTACAATGAAAATCAATATGCGCGTTGTTTTCTTTTTACCGACTTCCAAAAAGAAGGAGGTACTATGTTCGTCTCTAAGTCTTTCTTTTTTTTTTGTGTATGTTCATCAATATTTTCGTCGATCGTTAACCGATTTATTCTTTTTTCTTTTTTAATTTGAAAGAGTACACTTCCGATGTGGCACCATTAAAATTTTAACGAAACCGAAAAGTTTTTGATAAATCAACAAAAATGTCATGGGCGTCACATCGATTCGTGCAAATTATGTTATGTTGATGCTTTTTTGTTTCTGCTACTCCATATCAAAAGTTTTGTTTAGGGTCTGTAGAGACCCCATGCGAGTAATTAAGGGTTAAGACTGTAGGATCTTTCTGAATGCAAGCCATTTCCAATAGGTTTTATTGGAGATCTATACCTTTATTCGAAAGTGAACTTACGATGTCTTAAAGACATAAATCTAAAAGAGTTTTACTTTGTAATAACTAATTTTATACAGAACCAGCCAGCTGGGCAATCAAAAAACCAGCGTAACACATTCCAACACCCACATCACATTATTTTGATTGCATTTATCAAATAGAAATCAATCAAGATTACAAGTGTATTGAAAGAGAACACGAAATTGGATTAGTCATAAAATTGTGGCGTAATTTTGTATATTTCATAATTATATACCGTCACGTAGAATGGATGGCTGATGGGGCCGTAAAGTTTTCGAATGGTGACCACGGACCAGCAAGCGCAGCTTAGAACGTCCACCGCCTAGGTGGACTGACGATATAATAAATATTGCAGGAACGCGCTGGGTGCAGGCCACTTCTAACCGGCCTTATTGGAAATCCATGGGGGAAGCCTATGTCCAGCAGTAGACATCCTGCGGCGGATAGACGGACTGAGTGGTCGATTCACTTACGGCATAGGATTTCTTCTCCGGACTTATGCAGGTTGCCTCACGATGTTTTCCTTCATCGAAAAGCCAATGATGTGAAAATCTAATGGATCGGGATTTGAACCCACTACTTTACGAATGATAAGCGAGTGTTACTAGACCACACCAACTTCTAACTCCGCTAAGTACCTACCTAAGTTCGTATAGGGCGGGTGGCTAGCCCTGGTGTCAGATTTTTTAAGGCGCCTAAAGACCTCTGACATGGCTAAACAGTTAGAACAACCGGGACTTAGTGTCAGACTAAAGTGTCATCCGAGCCACGGTGGCGCATAGTTGTAAATACCACGCGCGGTCACTCATCCGAAGACTGATCGTACCGAACGTTGCTTAACTACACTATGAGCTAACTTTATTGTACTGGCGAACACTATGTTGGTGTACCATTATAAATCCATTTAATGTAAAATATTTCAAAAGTGATAATAACTAAGAGCCAGTGGGTACAGAATTTAGAAAGTGTATGATTCCGCTCCCATTTGCACGTAATAGTTTGTGTAATTTTATAATTTATGTTGTTTTGACTATAAAACTCGTATGGAAAGTGAAACCGCAGAATACGGTACTACAGAATATCAACTCTGTATTGGATTTGACCAAGTACAATGCTAGCTCAAAATGGCCCAGCGAGCTATGGACAAGAAATGGCCCAGCGATTTATGGACAAGAAATGGCCCAGCGATTTATGGACAAGAAATGGCCCAGCGAGCTATGGACAAGAAATGGCCCAGCGAGCTATGGACAAGAAATGGCCCAGTGAGCTATGGACAAAAAATAGCCCAGCGAGCTATGAACAAGCCTATTTTCAGAAAATACCAGCGATATTTATTCAAGAATCGGCCAAGTACGAGTCAGAATCGAGCACGAAGGATTCCGTAACGTAGAAGCCCCTCCGAATTTATTTTGTTTTAATATAAAAAAATATTTTGAAGGGGATGTTCAACTTAATAATTTGTATTTTAACCATCTTACTGTTACCGTTATTAAAATCACGTATCTTTAATGGAAGCCCCCTTTAAATACTTATTTTAATATAAATATTTATGTTTGAAGTGAATATTTTTTTTAAATTTATTTCGAATAGGTTCGCGTGTGACTACACACTGCCTGACGTTAAGCAGATGTGCGGTCTAGAGTGTAGCACGCTTACCTAGAAGATACCTATTTATTCGGGATTTGAAGACACCCACGTTGTACTTTAACGGGAAGACAGAAGACCCAGGCAAAACGTTCCACATTCAGGCTGTTCGTATGAGGAATGAGGATTCGAAACGCTTGGTTCTAACGCGCGGAATGTCCACCATAAAAGGGAGGCGCTTTGATCGCGTCTGTCTAGCCGTACGATAGAAGAAAGGGGCAGGGGGGACCAGGTTGTGCATTGGGGCCAACCTGTAGCTGCCCACCAATTAATGATGTGAATAAATAAATAAGTAAAATAAATAAACTCCTTTAACTAAACATTCTATGAATACCCGTTACTGTTATTTCGTTTTTAGTATTTGTTGTTATAGCGACAACAGAAATACGTCATCTGTGAAAATTTAAATAAATTTAAACGTTCTAGCTATCACCTTTCATGATATTTCATGAGCTTGGTGACAGACAGACAGACGGACAGGCGGACAGCGGAGTCTTAGTAATAGGATCCCGTTTTTGTCTTTTGGTTACGAAACCCTAAAAATGTAGATATAAATACGAATTCGTATAAGTGAGCAAGTTGGAATGGCTTAATAGTAGATGTACTTAGTACAGAAAACTAATAAGCAACGGGATAGAAAAATCCCCAAGTGGAGATCACGTAGCGGGAAGAGCTACGTAGACCGTACAGGTACACTCGCTGGATGCAAGCCGCTTCCAATCAGTTTTATTGACGACGGACGAGATCAGACCAGTCATTAGATATAGGCGAGACATATAGCCAGCAATGATCGCCCTGTGGCTAAAACTCACAATTCTGAATTTGTATTTTCAGATTTTTTCATATACAAAAAATACAAAATGTTTTATTTACGAAAAGATTACAGATATACCAAAATACCAGTGGACCCTGCACTAGGATGACCTGTATCGCAGGGCCCGACTCAGGGACGCTTACATTTCTAATACTATCAGTTATACGTACGGTGCGGCTAATAAAATTATAACAAAACATTTTGATGTAAAGATATTTAAATTTTGAAAAATAACTAAGACTTGCGTTTATTTGTTGTTGTCCGTGAAATGAAGTGTGGCGAGTGTGTCCTCTGCGATACACAAGTCCTCGTAAGAGTCAGGGTTCGCAGAGGTGGTGTGTGATCTATGATAGTTACTTTTCTAATGCTGCCAGCATGCTGGGCACGCTGCCAACTGGCACTGGGCTTGAGCTTTTGGATTAACTTTAGACCTTCAAGGGTCCATGGATGATCCAATTGCATGTTATGTAGTAGTAGTTTATGTAGATCTTTAGACCTTCAAGGGTCTATGGATGATCCAATTGTTTGTTTTGTAGTTTTAGATTATATCTTGTATTTAGTGATAATTAATATAGGTACTTGCCCGATAAAAAAAAAGTTACTTCTCTGTGCTATTATATTCTATTGTACTGTTTTTATTATAATTGTTTGCCTGTTATACTTTATCAAATAATTATATTCAAACATGCCCAAGGCACGCTTCTGTGCTTATCTGATCTGTAAGCATTTATTGAGTAAGCTTTTTCTTTCTAATTCACCCAAACTGTAAATTATGGTACAAACTAGTTAATAGATATTTAATTGCCAGTTGCACAAAAAGCTTTGAATAGTTACGTTTAAGCAAGAAGATTAATAGACTTCAATATTAAGTATGGCCCGAATTAAACTTCTAAGCGGGTGTAAAGCTACGAGCTGTGCAAAACCTGATCATGCGCATGCTCCGCTTGCCGGTGCTTGATCTTCATTTGAGAATGTTGCGGACTGATGATGATGATGAATAAATCTTATAATGTGACAATGGACATTCTAGATTCTACATCTAAAACTAATAAAAATGAGATAATTATTTCGTAATATGCATGCATGTTTATTAGTCGAAAAAAAGCAATAAGTTGGTATTAGTCTTAATAAGCTTAGTATAATAAGCGCCACACAAATCGGTGGATGAGAAGTTAGCCGCAGATGACACTTCGCCGTGATTCGCTAATTATTGCGCATATGTGCACAATTCCGACGCCGGGTGTCGTAGTGCGTAGGGAGCGCGCTGGAGGCATGAGGTTAGCGGGTGGGTGAGCCCCAGCGTCTCGTCTCTCTGGCCCATACCTATACCTATATTTCGATTTTTGCGCAGCGTTCTGCGCATTACTTCCCATCCGCCGATTTGTATGGCGCTTAGTATACTAATTTTTTTTTTGACATCTTACACACGGTCTCTTACCCCAAACTAAACAAAGCTTGTGATATGGCTGCCAGAGACTGATATAGTACATATACATATTTTAAATACATACTTATATAGATAAAACTTAAATAACACCCAGACACAGAGCAATAACCTATGTTCATCACATAAATGATTGCCCTGGGTGGGGATCG
The DNA here is from genome assembly GCA_949316475.1 of Hypomecis punctinalis. NCBI lineage: Eukaryota > Metazoa > Arthropoda > Insecta > Lepidoptera > Geometridae > Hypomecis > Hypomecis punctinalis. The sequence goes on from OX438817.1 coordinate 19,258,127, forward strand.
AACCCACGCCTCTGTGATCCAGAAGTCAGCTTCACTAACCACTGAGCCACCGAGGCGGTCAAAAAATTGCATTCACATGTAGGACATGTAGATACATACGAGTATAAATTAAACTAAATTAATAAAGGCACGTATAGGCACAGTATAACATATTTACTGTGGTATAGGTCTCGGCACGTAAGTTGAACAAAAAAATATCACTTTCTCCCTTTCGTTAGCAAAGAAAACAAAAGAGAGGTAGCTATGGTTTAACGTTCAAGTTTCGGCTACTATACACATAATATAATATTATCTTGCATAAATAAATAAGGTATATAGAGAACAAGTTTAGTTAAAAAATAATATCTATACGTACCTACTTTCTCACCTACCTTTTCCAAGACAAAATTATAGAAAATTAAAAGATTATTTACTATGATTTTTTTGTTTGAATAATTCCTATGGTAATTAGGTAGTTGTGTGACGAGATGAGCAGGTCATTTACATGATAGTAAATAAAACTGAGGTTCTTGGTAGTACTACCGGATTGTTTGTGTACAGACCGAATCACACAACTTGGCGGCTGTGGTGTTAGCTGCAAGCTGCGGATAACCCAACCCTCGCAGAGTTGTCAAGTGAGCTTCAGTCAGGATTGGGTGCTTCGCAGCTCGTAGCTTCACAACGGCCAAGAATTTTATTTGCCCATAGTTAGATTTGGTTAAGCTATAAAGCAACCGAAGCCCGTCTTCGGATGGGTGACTGCTGGTGGCATTTACAACTGACCGCTACTGTTACTAGTAAGTAAGTAAGTAAGTTAGTATAGGCCGGGTGGCTAGCCCTGGTGTCACAGTTTTTAGAATCAATTGTTTCAGAAATCGCAAATGCCAACAGATTTGAGTGCAATAAGAGGACAGTAGATTTTTTGTTAACCATGGATTATGACAAGACGGAGAGGTTACTGGAGACGATGAAGTGATGAGTGGCCAAATGAACAGCTGATACACTTGCAAACACACACACTCACAAACACACACATACACACACACACACACACACACACTACTACAGTAGGTATTGTAAGAGAGAACACAAAATTTAGATGTAGATAAATTAAAACATTAAATACCTCAAGTAAAATATAGGCTTAAATGTTTTTATAGGATTAAAAGTTTGAAACTGTAATCTGCAACACAGGCTCCTCGGAGACCTAGTGCAGAGTGCAGCGTACTTAATTTAGCCTTTTGGAACAAATAAACTATTATTATTTATTTATTTTTATTTTAGTCGCCTAAAGGCCTTTGACATGGCTAAACGGTTAATACAACCGGGACCTACAATTATTACGTGTCCTCCGAGCCACGGTAGCGCTCAGTTGTAAATACTGTTACTTATATGACGTTACGATTGTAGTTTTTTTTTTTTATTAATTACAATACAGACAATACTACACTACTACTACATAGAAAGCAATTGGATCATCCACAGACCCTTTAAGGTCTAAAGATAATCCAAGTGCTCAAGCCCACTGCCAGTTGGCAGCGTGCCCAGCATACTGGCAGCATTGCCACGCTGAATGGCAATGCTTATACGTTGAGCCAAATAAACACCAGCATTTTGGTCACGCGTCGCGTCCACCAGACGCTCAGACGATTATAGTTAAAAATAGATCAATTTATTGCCGTGGATAGAATATGTTCGCTTTTGTCTGTTGTACCTAGTTTTTTTAGTTAATTCTGTTTATTTCTTTTGTTTGTTTTATAGTAAAATAGACTATCAAAAATATTAGAAACATACTTTTTCTTTTGTAAATAGAACAAAAATTGATGAAGATATAGCCCGTCAAAGTTCCTCGTGACGTCACAAGTGCCATACAAATGTATAGACTTCTGTAAGAGAAGTGACGTCACGACCCCCACTCCCAAACTTTGACAATGTGTGTCATTTGTTGTCTGATTGATAAAAGAAAAACCGGACAAGTGCAAGTCAGGCTCGCACACCGAGGGCTCCGTACAAATCCAGAAAATTTCACAAAATTGGGAAGTACGTTGTTAAAATATCTGTACTCATCATCATCATCGACAAAAGTTTTTTTTTTCTTGTCATTCATCGAAAATCGTTAAAATAATTAAAAACCTGTTTTAGCATGTGCTAATGAAGCTCTTTTATATGATCCTTACATGATACAATTTACACACTTTGAATTTTGAATCCATATTTTGTGAATTTTAAGGCCCTATTTTTATGTGATTTAAATCAAAATGTACAGATTTCAGATTTATTCCTATATGTGTACTCTGAGACAATGGTCTTCACCAAATTTTATAGTTCTATGTCAACGGGAAGTACCCTGTAGGTTTTGATTTTTGTGAGCGTTGAAATATGCATTTTTTACGACATAAACGGCTCTAACTTTTTTATACGGTAACTGAGAAGCTTTTTTTTACACAACTGCAAGAATTCATAGGTTTACATATATAGTTTAAATTTCAACTTGATATCTTTACGCGTTCCCGAGATAAGTAAGTAAGTAAGTTCGTATAGGCCGGGTGGCTAGCTAGCTAGCTACTCTTTATCCCGAGATAAAGAGTCTTGACATACACACAGACGGACAGACGGACAGACGGACCGACGGACAGACGGACAACAAAGTGATCCTATAAGGGTTCCGTTTTTTCCTTTTGAGGTACGGAACCCTAAAAAAATACGTATCCAATATTTTTTGATAACCTAATCCACGGACTAATTATATAAATATTTTTTTCCACCCAGTCATCATGCATGGCTTAAAAAAAATCAAAAATCATAATAAAATCCTTATAAATTACTGTGGTAACACTTTTTACGGGATAACATTTTACATATTTCCTGCAGGTGCGTGGCGACATCGAACGTGCCGATTACAGAAAATAGTAAATCAAATATTAATATATGTAAATATATGTTAATATAGATGTTACGGTACATCATTCTACTTCTAGTTATGGTAATACTTAGATAATTTTGACGGAGTATTCGATTGTTCTTTTATAAAATATGGTATTTATGAGAATAAGGCGCAGCGTGTGTGAAAAGATATTACAAAAGTAATATTATTTTGTTTCATTTGTGAAATTTGAAATAGGCAATGATAAGTTATTATTTAGGGTTCCGTACGCGAAAGGTGAAAAGGGGACCTTGTTACTAAGACTCCGCTATCCGTCTGTCTGTCACCAGGCTATATCTCAAGAACCGTAATAGCTAGAACCTTGAAATTTTCACAGATAACGTATTTCTGTTGCCAGTACAACAACAAACTCTAAAAATATTTTTTTTTTACTCCCATTTAGCAAACCTGAATTATTAGCCGTTTTAGGTAGATGCTTGAAATATTCACTTACCATATTTGTTTTTTTTTATTTTATTTCAAATAGGTTCGCGTTTGACTCCACACTGTCGGATGTTAAGCAGATGTGCGGTCTAGGGTGTAGCACGCTTACCTAGAACATACCTATTTACTCGGGATTTGAAGACACTCACGTTGTACTTTAGCGGGAAGACAGACCCAGGCAAAGCGTTCCACATTCCGGCTGTTCGTATGAGGAATGAGGACTCGAAACGCTTGGTTCTAACGCGCGGAATGTCCACCATAAAAGGGTTCAATAGGCCAAAGCGAAAATCGAGAAAAATATTGTAAATTGCGTTTGGGTTGCAAAGTGCACGGACTTCCAGAGGTAAGAAGTTCGTTTAGGTCGGGTGGCCAGCCCTGGTGTCAGAGTTTTCAGCCCGCTTGAAGGCCTCTGAGGTGAATACGGGCTGTAAATCTAAACGACCGAGATATTCTAGAAGATCATTGTACTTATCATTATTTCAACTTTCACCATGGGACCAAACCTAGAACCATGCAAAAAAAATCAGCTGTTCCATAGAAAAAGTTCGTCAATTTTTGAAAAAATATTTTTTCATCAACTTGCTTTTTTCTCTATTAGACATAATGCTATTTATACTACTATATTAATAAGGGACTTATCGCGCAATAAAACATGAGATAATAGTAGTATAATGCGCTCAAATCGCGAAAGTTTGAAAATAACATAATGCTATTTTTAGGTTATAGTTTATTTTTCAAAAATCACTAATTACAATGGGTTTTAGTTGAGTTTTTTAATGATTTTGATAAAATTTAATTGGAATCACCCTAAAGTATGGCCTACCGAATAAAAAAAGTCAAGACAAAAATCAAAATCGGTTCACAAACATGTAAAAAACATGCAGTTGAATTATTATTGTGAACCTCCTTTTTTAAAGTCGTTTAAAAAATACGTAAGGTCGGGCAACTCTGGTGGACGAGATTATATGTAATTTCCCGTCAAGAGCATCAATTGCTTTTAATTTCATTCATTAAAACTTCCCAAAAAAATAGTTTTTATAATTATCAAAAAAAAAACGAGAATGAGGGTCTAAATATTGGGGTTGTAGTAATTCCGATCTGTAATAAGATTTTAATTTTTTTATGACACTGCAGATAACTAATTAGAATAATTTATCTAAATAATTTTTTAAATTACTTTAATGAATGATTTAGTTTTAAAAAAAATGTGGGTATCGATTGTGGTTGCAGAATCGGTGTTATGAAATGTTAAAAAAAAAAACACTGCACGTAAGATATCTAGTTACGATAATTTATGTAAATCAACTTTCATTATTTTAATAATCGATTCCTGTTGAATTAAAAAAGTTGTATTTGTTTTTGATCATTTTTTAGCGATTTCCTTTCAACAGTTTGAAGGTATCATTTAAATTTTCACGAACTGAATTTTGACTAAGTTTAGTTTAAAAAAAATCGACGCTTCACTTTGGCTTCAGTATTGCAAAACCACTCACAGTCACAGTCACTAAGGTCCTTTTTCACATAACACGTATATAACTTGCATAAGTTATATTAAGTTATATAGTACACGTACGCACGATCGATCAGTGTGTGTGTAAAGCCTCAACTAAGTTAGTTTCGAGCATGTGGGCCAAGTTAGGCGGTAGTGGTGATATGCGATGTGATAACGTGGGTGATAAAGATCGTCTACGTTTGGGTGGTTTTAGAAATTGTTTTTGACGTGTTATTTTTACTTTCTTATTAATTTTTGACGACGATTCGGAGGAAATACTAAATCGGTGCGTATATTTTTTTATGTAAGATTATAACTCTTTACATAGGTACTAGACCGATTTTGATAATGATTTTTAATTAAAATGAGTATACTCCGAAGTTAGACTTAAAGTTATGCTCAATTTTGAGAAATTAACATTACAAATCCACGTTACGAGCGAAAGATGTATTCGAATACTTCGTAGGTTGCAATATTGAAGCCGATTGTGCTATTTTTGGTGAAAAGTTATTATTTTTGTACATTTGGTTCTTCGCGCAGGGGTGGAATAATTTATTAACCATTTTAGTTCCAGATCCAATAATTCAAAATATACAATATTATATATATTATTGTTATACGGATTATAACCATAGTATGTTATTATAAGCTCCATCTGCTCATAATCTCCAAGTAGCACAACGAGCTGTGAACAGGGCTCGGAGTCTCACTGCGAGATCGAATCAGGAATGAGGAGATCCGTAGTAGAACCAAAGCTACCAACATAGCTCAGCGGATTGGTAAGTTATAATGGCAGTGGCCAGTGCACATAGCACGGAAGACTGATTTCATTTCATTTCATTTATTTCTCAACATAGATACAATTGTGTATACTTGTGAATGTCCAACAAATTACATTAAAAATTAAGTACAATTGAAAAAAAAAACCATTGATGATCGATGAGGACGAAAAGTTTTCGAGTGAAGACCACGTACCTATCGGCAAGCGCAGCGTAGGACGTCAACCCACAAGCTGGATGCGAGCCGCTTGCAACCGGTCCTATTGGTGGTGTATATTATGTCCACTACTACAGTAGTCAGCCAATAGGTAAAACGACGAATGACGGTTTACACCTGATCAAATTTGACATATGTAAATATAATAACTATTTATTTATTGACTGTCTCGGTGTTTAGTGGCCCTGACTTCTGGGTCAAAGAGGCGTGGGTTCGATTCCCACCCAGGGCTTAAGCATTTTCGTGATGAACATAAGTGTTTTCTCTGTGTTTAGATGTTATTTAGGTACTATCTATACAAGTATGTAAAATATGTGTATGTAGTATATTATTATATCAGTCTCTGGCAGCCAAATCACAAGCTTTGCTTAGTTTGGGGTCAGAGGCCGTGTGTAAGATGAATCCTAATGTTATTAAATTATATTATTTATTGAATAAGTATATAAATAATCCAAGTATCTTTGGTCCAAGTGATCCACATTCCACTCAGTATTCGTGGGCCGTAGTGAGTTGAGCCGATATTTGCTCGGCTAAGTAAAACATCACCCAAAGGTCGAACCTCTTGACCCACGCTCGTTGGAGCCACTCGTGGCTAAACTAGCTGTTGCACACGGCCTAGCTTACATTACTTAAAAAAAATAAACAGCATATAAATTATCTTTGTGATAAGCATTTCAAAAATCTGAAGCGAACGCAGGATTTGAACCATGATAACTCTTTGAGATAAAAATCTAGTGTGGAAAGCACTTAAAAATAAACATCATAACATTGATTTAGCAGTGCGTCATCTCTCGTCAATCTTTAGAAGTTCTAATAACTTCTAGTTGAGTGATAACCTGTCTAATACGGGTATCACAGGTGGCGCCACCAACGCTATAAGTTGGGAAATGTAAGCACTTCAGAAAATTTGAAGCTTGCGTAGGAGGCAAGCTAGCTCAGTGGTTAGAGCGTCGGGCTAGTGATCCGAAGGGGCATGGTTCAAATCCTGCGTTCGCTTCAGATTTTTGAAATGCTTATCACAAAGATAACTCTTTGAGATAAAAATCTAGTGTGGAAAGCACTTAAAAATAAACATCATAACATTGATTTAGCAGTGCGTCATCTCTCGTCAATCTTTAGAAGTTCTAATAACTTCTAGTTGAGTGATAACCTGTCTAATACGGGTATCACAGGTGGCGCCACCAACGCTATAAGTTGGGAAATGTAAGCACTTCAGAAAATTTGAAGCTTGCGTAGGAGGCGAGCTAGCTCAGTGGTTAGAGCGTCGGGCTAGTGATCCGAAGGGGCATGGTTCAAATCCTGCGTTCGCTTCAGATTTTTGAAATGCTTATCACAAAGATAACTCTTTGAGATAAAAATCTAGTGTGGAAAGCACTTAAAAATAAACATCATAGCATATAAATTATTTTAAAAAATATAACTTTTACAAAATACCTTGTAAAATCCTAGATATCATGTAGCAGCTGAGTGCCAGCAAGAGAAGTAAAACGAGCCCAAACACGACGGGTCATCTTGTTTAGTGCAGGAGTTCCTAAGGCAACCTTCAGACTCCATCGTCAGATCAGCTCCATGGCACCATATTATTGTATTGTAAATATGAATATAATATTGTCACGCGATATACCGTGCAAAGGTGACGTCCACGTGTGGTATATTATTCAGAGAAAAATCGAACCAAGATGATATATGCATCATTTGAAAGCTTGTTTTATGGGCTTTTCAATAATATTCAATTTTGATTTTTCCGCCCTCCATTTTTTTAATAGGTACAATACAATACAAGTAGGTACAATGTGACAAAAAAACACTTAAAAAGTGTGTCTAATTGGTAAAAAGTTTTTATTTAACAATTTGAAGGGTACTTAATCAGGCTTGATAGAGATAAAGTACTTATTGAGCCAAATATATTTATTTATCTTAATAAATTAAAAAAATATTTTTTAAAAAATCGGAGGGCTCTATTTTATTTTTTAACTGATGTAATAGACTCAGAAAAATATAAACTGTCTAGAAATGTAACGAGTGTTGTGGTTAGAATTTTGATTATTATAATACCAGCCTCCATACATTTTGTGGACATGTCATTTCAGCTCAATCGGAAACCGGGAAGTTAGTCAAAAACTTGCAAGATTTCACCCGAACTTTCATTCATTGCAATTTAAATAAAAGCTTTTAAAAATAATCTTTTTTATCAAAGCATCCATTAAAGTAAGTAAAGGACATGTCCACAAAATGTATGGAGGCCGGTATAATAATAATCAAAAATTCTAACCACAACACTCGTTACATTTCGAGAAAGCTAATATTTTTCTGAGTCTATTACAATAGTTAAAAACAAAAATGACCCCTCCGATTTTTTTAAAATGAATTTTGAATTTATTAGAAAAAATTAATATATTTCGCTTAATAGGTAGTTTATCTCTAGCAGCCCTGATTGAGTAACCTCCAAATTGTTAAATAAAAGCATTTTTACCAATTAGACACACATTTTAAGTGATTTTTTGACACATTGTACCTACTAACTGGTCACACTGGTAGGTTATAATATGTAATTAAAGCAAATTAAGATATTCATGTGGAAGAATCAGCTACGAATGCAAGTAAAATAACGGTAGAAGCACTTTATTATTGCTTAACTAGAAAAAATAATAAACTGTATTGTTATTTTTCATACAATTTATTTTTCACATTTTAAAAAAATTGGAGGGGTGAAAAAATAAAAATTAAATATTTTTGGGAAGCCCATATAACAAGCTTTCAAGTGATGTATATATCATCTTGGTTCGATTTTACTCTGAATAATATACCACTTGTGGACGTCACCTTTGTATAAGTCGGGTTACTAGACCTGATGTAAGTTTTTTTTTTATGTACGGAACGCCAAATTCTGTCAGTAATGCAAAATTTAACACAAATCCTTTTGCTATTTACATGATCAGACTAGCTGTCGCCCGCGGCGGTGCGTAATTAACTCGTTATTTATTTAATCAGCGGTGAAGTAACTTAATTACTCCAAGGCTGAGCTATGTCTAGTCCACTTCATTAAAATTATCGTGTTTACATTTCATAAAAAATGGCATTATGTTTGTAACACTTGTAAGCTCTGAGCTCTGACTAGTCTCGAGTTGCTTTAGACGACAGACATGTTTTTTTATTTTTTTATACGGTTTGCGTTTGATTACATACTGCCTGATGTTGTTTTTAAACTTTCGCGATTTGAACACATTATTATAATATACTACGGGACTAATCGCGCACTAAAATTACGAGATAAATAAATACCTCCTCATCCCGACGTTTCGGCTGAGTTGCATCGACCGTAGTCACGGGTGGGATGAGCAGGTATTTATTTATCTCGTAATTTTAGTGCGCGATTAGTCCCGTAGTATATAATAATAATACTGACTGATGTTAAGCAGATATACGGTCTAGAGTGTAGCACGCTTACTTACCTAGAAGATATCCAATTTACTCGGGATTTGAAGACAACTACGTTATCGGTAGGTGCATTAACGGGAAGTCAGACCCAGGCAAAGCGTTCCACATTCTGGTTGTAGTGGAATTTTCCAACTGAGCGCTGTTATTATCCTTGTCCATTGTTCAGGTTGTTTTAACCGTTTAGCCATGTCAGAGGCCTTCTGTACTGTACTGTATCAGTCTTTTAATAGTCCACGGCAGGACGTAGGCCTACACACGAAAGATGATTGGGCCATATCCGCCACGCAGGCCCAGTGCGGGTTGGTGGATTCACATACGCCATCGAATTTCTTCTAGGTACTTCTATGGACGCATGCAGGTTGCCTCACGATGTTTTCCTTCACCGAAAAGCCAGTGGTGTGAAATTCCGTACATAAGTTCCAAAGAACTCATTGGTACGGGATTCCACGACCTCACGATTGTAAGGCGGGTGTCACAACCTCTAGACCAGGCTAAGTCGACCTATTCCCGTTAAGCGTGTGTAGTTTACTACGTTTCTGACTGATTTGACTATGAAGCACCATATCCTAAATCTCACAGTTTTCGAGATATTTGAATTCAAATAGTTTTTATGAAAGGTTAATTTTACGGACAATATATACGAATTTTCAATTTATTTTCAATTTAAAAATCAAATAAAAATAATAATACGACTTACACGTTACAAAATCTCTGAGCTGATGGCCGAAAATTCGGAATTTTATAAATACCAATTTCAAATATCTGTTTTTATTTTTAATTTAGGATAGTGTATTTCATAGTCAAATTAGTCAGAAACAAAGTAAACTACACACCCTTAACGGGAATAGGTCGACTTACCCTGTAACCCTGTATACATATACGATACAGATTGCCCTAGTGTGGGATCCGGTATCTTATAAAATGTTTAATTCCAATTTTCTGAGACAATACTTTTAAACCTCTTGATTAGGTACGATTAAAAAATACATAATATATTTTGGCCAGGGTCGTACGGTTTTGTACGGTACAGCTGGTTCATTTCAGTGCGTCTTGGTAGAGGACACATCCGCCATCGAATATATTTTACGGATGTAGGTATGCAGGTTGTCTCACGATATTATATTTAGATACTATCTGTAAAAGTATCTATTAAAAAAATAAGTATAATATGTAGTTTATCAGTCTCTGGCAGCCATATCACAAGCTTTGCTTAGTTTGGGGTCAGAGGCCGTGTGTAAGATGTCCCAAAATATTTATTATTATTTACTTATTTATATTTATTAAATATTTATTATTATTTTCCTTTACCGAAAAGACATAAGTAGTGCGTAATTCGGTTCATCACTACATAACACAAAACAAAGTCGCTTCGAGCTGTCTGTCTGTACCTATGTATGCTTAAATCTTTAAAACTACGCAACGGATTTTGAATCGTTTTTTTTTAAATAGAGTGACTCAAGAGTAATATTTATATTATACTAGCGGACCCGGCGAACTTCGTTTCGCTTTCCGTAAGAACCTTTTACAGAGTATTAAAAAACTACAAAAAAAAATAAGCCAAATCGGTCAAGCCGTTTTCATGTTATGTCGTGACAACGGAAAACGGGTTTCATCTTAATATATATAAATCTCGTGCCACAATGTTTGTCCTCAATGGACTCCTAAACCACTTAACCGATTATAATAAAATTCGCACACCATGTGCAGTTCGATCCAACTTGAGAGATAGGATAGTTTAAATCTCAAATTATAGTCGCAATTTTAATTTATTTAGCCACAGCAACGCGTGGCCGGGAAGCTAGTTTTTATATATATAGATAGATAATATACCTGTGCGAAGCCGGGGCGGGTCGCTAGTAAATTTTAACAACTCAATGTTACGGGACCTCCACGGCAGTACCTTCACTGTACCGTCTCACCTGAAAAGTAATCAAGGTTACAAAATATGAATCAAAATTATACATGATCCGAATGCATCCTTTCTATTTCAACAAGGCCTTGAAAAATAAAACTCGTTTTAACTAAATAAAATTATAATTTATTAATTATTAGTTGTCAAAGAGTGTCTAGACTTTTGAGAGGTACGTATTCTAGATATTTTCAAAATGTAATAGTATCAAAGTTCTATTTAGCAAAATACATTTTTTTTTCGAATAAAGACTACATAACAGCGAGGCCTGCATAGGATGTCTACTCACAACTTGAACATATAAAAGGGTTAGGAGCTTTACGACTACATCTCTATTTGACTAGGCAGCAGATATGACAAGATCGCTTCGCGATAGGACTATATCGTGTTACGATTACATTGCTTTTGGACTACATCGCCAAAGGACAAGAAAGCGTAATGACTCAATACTCGTTTGTTTTCTAAAGTACAACTATGGCGAAAATCAAAACATTTTCAAAGTAGTTATACCTTTATTAAAAACAAAATGTAACGATTAAAATTGTAGGGATGTGCTGAATACAAACTGCATTTTAGGGTTCCGTACCTAGAGGATAAAAACGGGACCCTATTACTAAGACTCCGCTGTCCGTCTGTTTGTCTGTCTGTCACCAGGCCGCATTCATAAACGGTGATAGCTAGAACTTTGAAATTTTCACAGATAATGAATTTCTATTTAATTGCCGCTATAACAATAAATACTAAAAACAGAAAAAAAAATGTTTAAGTGAGGCCCCCGTACAAGAAACGTTATTTTTTGCTCAGAAGGATGCTTGAAACATTTACAAAATATTAAGTGGTATATTTCCTACAAAAATAAGTAATTAAATAAAAATGAAATATATTAAGTGGCGCTTTCATACTGTACGGAACACTTCGTGCGCGAGTCCGACTCGCACTTGGCCGATTATTTATTTCCTTATTTTTCTACGATCTTTGACCGTGTCTTTACTGTACCTTTTTAATAGTCCACTGCATGACGTAGGCCTACCCACGAAGATGTCTTTGCCCACGTGATATTTTAATTTTTGTGCTACCATAAGAACCTTTCATTTTTCCGGGAATAAAAGTAGCCTATGTCACTCTCCAACCTTTTAATTATAACTACGCCAAAAATCAATTCCATTTGTTGCTCCGTTGCTGCGTGAAAGAGTAAGAAACACACTTCCGGATTTATAATATTAGTACATAATAATAATATATTTAGATATATCTTGAGGCTTATCGTGAGGCTTGAATCCAGCAATCTACACGTACAACTTGTGGCTGAAGAGATTATGATTATGATAATAACTAAACAAAATTACCCACACTTGATAACTTTTTGAAGAAAGTACCCTACATAATTATTTAGTATACATAACACGAAACTTAATAACAATTTATGCTAATTATGCTAATACTCCTGGAATCTTATGTGAACAACCAGAATAACTGGCATAATGTATGTTAATGTATGTTTTAATTAAACTAAGAGGATTACCGTTATCGATAGTGTCACGTCACTGGCTCTGCAGATCAAAGGCGCCGCAAGTGACATCAGTATTAATTTATAGTGATGGGAAACGATTAAGTAATTATATCAACGTTTACACTTGTATCGATTGGAGTTGAAGTAGGTGATACGCATGCATCTCGATCGTGTTGAGATATTTCTAATTGCTTTTCATATTATGCACTTTTTTGTGAGGCCAGGAAAAGGACAAAACAACGAGAGTACAGAAGTAAAGTTCCTGCATATTATATTAGTACTTTTTATCAGTCTTCTGTATCTGACATGGCAAATGTGAGACCATTTTAACTTAATCATCGATATCTATAAAACTGCTGTTTTGAACTCAAAATACTGATTAGTATTTATCTGATATTCTACTACATCTATATACCATTTTATCTGACCGCCATCGACATCTATAAAACTTCTGTTTTGAACTCAAAAATAATGATTACTATTCCATCCACGTCTGAACGGTAACTTTTATCGATACCATGACATATTCACTAGCGCGAGATTACACAAAACATAAAGTTGAATTGAGAACCTAATTTTATTGAAGTCGGTTAAAAACTGACTTTTATCGATAACGTGGTGACATCACTAGCGCGACAAAGCTGTCAAACAACAGCGATCAGCTGTTATTTGTCAACTGTCACATCGATGATTGTGGCATTCGCTTCACACGGGCTCCTTTGACGAACTATCACAATAATGTTACGAAACGTATGTATGTGTTGATCGTAGTGTTTCTCTAGACATCGGATTTAAAATACAAATTAAATTAAATTACAGAGGTGAGCGAAAATAATATAAATATTGCTTAAAAAAAATAGGTGTAAAAAATAGTTTAAATAAAATCTGATCGCTCAAAGTAGATAGCAAACATACAGGTGAAACTAATAAAAGCGTGTTAAAAATAACCTTTAAGCTTGAAACATACTAACAGACGCGGCTTACGGACGCGACTGACAGCCGCGACCTAGACTATGAAAGTACACTGAGCCGTGCACACTATCGGACATCAGTCGCAGACGTCACCTTCGGACTGTGCACATTGCTAAGTCGCGGCCGTCAGCCGCATCCGATAGTATGTTTCCGGCTTTACATCGCAGTTCGAGTTATGATGGGAACGACACATCGGGTCTGGTTGGGAAGAAGGTTACGTTCGGGGCTGCGCTTATGCATTCCAGATATTTTTTATGCTGGATAAAAATGATTCTGAGAGCCATCCGTGAACGGCGTCATAGCTCTAGACCAATCGTAGCGCTCAAATCTATTACAAACCAATCACATCTATAAAACTGAACGATCTGTCAAATTCGATGACAACTGACAGACCAATCAGAGACATGATAAAATTTATCTATATACCTAAAAACCACGATAAAACTTAGCCTAGTCAGGAGAAAAATTATACCAGTGGGAGTGCGTGAACGGGGTAGATTATTTTTTAGCCAGGAGGTTTTTTCGCCTGATAGATGCCCTAAACGGATGACATAGACTTAACCAGGTTAATTTTTATCTTAGTCTGGAGTGCGTAAGCGCACCCAGGAACAAATATTTTTTTTGAGCATTTCGAACCTAACCCTCGGCCGGGTTAGGATTTCGGGTCAGGTTCGGAATAAACCATATTATAAGATATCATTTACGACTAATTATTGCCATGGGACCAACCCCGATACTGTTACAACAATTGCAATACTAAAACCCGATGAAATTATTACAATTTGACAAAATATACAAAACAGATAGTAAGGCACAACAAAATGCCTTGCTGGTCTAGGTGGTAGTAATATCCGCTTTATAATTGTGAGGTGCCAATGAGATCTTTGGAATTAATGTACGGAATTTCACACCACTGGCTTTTCGGTGAAGAAAAACATTGTGACGCAACCTACATACGTCCGTAGATGAAATTCGTTGGCGTATGTGTATCCACCAACCGGCACTGTGCCAGCGTGGTGGATATGGTCCAATCACCCTTCGTGCTAGGCCTACGTCCTGCAGTGGACTATTAAAAAGGCTGATACAGTACAGTACAGTACAAAACAGCCGTTTTTTTTGCGTTGTCAGGGTTGGTACCGTAATTACTATAAATAATAAATATATAATTACAGAAACCTATTTGAAAAAAAAATCCAATTAGTCAATGAAGTCAAATCAGATGGTTTAAAAGTTCTTCGTAATAATTTGATGTCCCATAAGGTTCTAGATGAAAGTGCATTAGAAGAGCATCGGTATCGAGGTGCAATATATACGGGTCTCGTGATAGGTCCCCGTCATAGCGTCGTGACGACGGCTGGCAGATTGGTACAGGTAAGTACACTCGCACACAGCTTCACTACTACTAATTAAATTAATAATTTAGGAGTGAAAAAAAACTGGACAAGTGCGAGTTAGGCTCGCACATCGAGGGTTCCGTACAAACACGTTGTTAAAATAATTAAAAACCTGATTTAGACAACCTGACATATGATTTTTGAGGCCCTATTTTTTGTGATTTAAATAAAAATGTACAGTTTTCAGATTTATTCCTACTCGTATATGTGTACTCTGAGACAATGATTCTCGCCAAATTTCATAGTTCTTTGTCAACGGGAAGTACCCTGTAGGTTTTGATTTTTGTGAGTGCAAAATATGCGGTTTTTTACGACATAAACGGCCCTAACTTTTTTTAAAAATAACTGAAAAGATTTTCTTTTACACAAGTGCAAGAAACTGTACAGTTTAAATTTCAACTCGATATCTTTAAGCGTTCCCGAGATAAAGAGTCTTGACATACACACAGACGGACAGACGGACAAACGATCCTAAAATGGTTCCGTTTTCTTCGTTTGAGGTACGGAACCCTAAAAAAGAGTGAGGAGTGGGGTTATTTTTTTATGCATAATAGGGCTTCATTTGGCCACCAACTCGCTTGATGGAAAGCGAAGTTGTAACCGAAGATGGAGTATGTAGACTTAGAAGATACCTATTCACTCTTGACTTGAAGATATCCAGATGGTAATTGTCAGGAAACAATGACGGAGGCAGGGCATCCAATCCCTGGCGGTCCGCATTATGAAGGAAGAAGCGAATCGCTTAGTACGAGCAGGTGGAACGTCGACTATGTAGAGATAGTATTTATGCGACTTCCGGCTTGTTCTGTTGTGAAAAGGAGATGAAAGGATCAGGTCGTGGAGTTCGAACGTACACTCGCCGAAATGGAGTTGTTTGAAATGGTTATGCGCAGGCTGTAGCTAATTTCACAGACGTCTGTTTTAATTAGTTTTTATTGTTATTAGATAAAATCATGGTGAAAAGATTGTTGTTCTTGGCTGTACTCCCTTCGTGAGCGCGGCTTCACGACGCCACAATATCTGTTACATAGTAACTATGGTGCGAGCCGTGCTCCCAGCCAACAGCCCAGGTAATGGGTAATTACATTAAAATAACTGTGCTTTTAACGCCTTTAACCAGTTAGTACCGGCCTGTGTTGATAGCTCTCTGCTGGATATAGGCTTACCCACGAATAAATAAATATTAGGGGACATCTTACACACGGTCCCAAACTAAGCAAAGCTTGTGATATGGCTGACAGAGGCTTGATATACTACAAATATACTTATTTTAAATACATACTTATATAGATAGTACATAAATAACATCCAGACACAGTACAAACACCTATGTTCATCACATAAATGGTTGCCCTGGGTAGGAATCAAAGGACGCAAGTTTGTCGATTATAATAATAAAAACAAATATTTAATTTAGACCATTCTAAAAATCAAACTCAATGATATAAATTACAATACTATAAACTTAACTTTAACGCCTTAAAGCTGTGTAGGAAATAATTAAATTAATTATAGCAAAATACATTATATAAACAAACATTAGTGTAATTAAACTAAGTATACCAATGGTTTCAAAAGCTGTTTAGTTTCATCATAATTATGATAATGATTTTAAAAACTCTGTTACCAACATTTTCGCCTATAAAGTAGGGAGAGGTTATATATGGATAAGCTTATTAATTTTATTATAAATGAAATTGGCAAAGACGCCATAGTGTCTTCTAGCTATTTCCGTGCGACTCCGAGGACCGGAAAATACCCTAGCTCTTCTGCGTACGTCATCATCGTCAGGATTATAAATGGAAGATGTTTATGCTTTCTTAGTATAGTATGTAGTATAATGAGCTGCCTAACTGTTAAAATATCTGCTTCTTTGTATAAAGTATCAGTACTGTATCTGATAGGTTTCCTAAGCATCACCTTCAATATTGCACGCTGTGCCCGTTCAAGAGGTAATAAATTGGTGGTGCAGGCGCTACCCCACACCTTGTCACAGTACGAGAGAACCGATTGAGCTAAGGAATAATATACAATTTTCAGAACTTCCTTGGTAGCTGATGATCTAAGCTGTTTAAATACATAATATATAAGCCTTCTAGTGCGTGAAATAAGGTGGTCTATTTGGGTTTTCCAGTTGAAAGCACTATCTATATACACACCCAGATATTTGATTACATTAGTTCTAGTTAATGATTTGCAGTCACAATTTTCGATTGTATGACATTTATGAGCAATGATAGAAAAGGAGACACGATCAGGCTGAGACATTATGTTAGAGGAGAATGTAATGTATTTAGTTTTGTCAGTATTTAAAAAGTTAAAAGATTAGTAGTCAACCAGTTTATGACAGTGCTTAGAGCAAATTGAGCGTGTGCTTTATGTCGAGTATATGATAATAGAAACTAGCGTGGTTTTAGCACATTTTAAAATTATAGTATAACTGGTGTTACTCGGTACTTACGCTTAATTTTAGTAGATAACTGCTACGAGTATTATAGTTTTGATCGCATTTGTGGTGATCTTTTTCAAGATTGGAGTACTAGCACGCGTGAGTGCTACGCGAGACGGTGCTAGTACTCCAATCTTGAAAAAGATCGCCAATAGCGACCGAAGCTATATTAGCAGTTATCTACTAAAATTAAGCGTGAGTAACACCTGTGTTATAGTTTAATTAAAATACAGCATAACCTTTCATTCAGTGCCCAATTTTTATGGCGCAATAGATATCATTAATAGAACATATTTCGCTCATAAAAAGTTCGACTTTTTTCATCAATTTTTTGTCAAACTATTCCAAAGAAAGTTATATTGCAATCACCCAACACTCCAGACAATAACTACCTACCTAAAACGACTCGGGCGCAAGTTACGATGCGGCCATGTACTCGTAGATACTCAGACGTAGGGTTACATTGTTACTCCGTTTATTTGTATACTTTCGCTTGAAGTTATTTCAATATTTTTGTACTAAAGTGAGTGAAACCAATGTAGACGTTTAATTGTTTGTTTATTATACTTTCCGTATGCAATATATCCGTATGTAAGTATGTGCACTGACAAATATAACACGCTGTATATAGAAGATAGAATTCATTTAGGAGAATGAGCATTAGATATGACGACCTTATCCTGACATCCCCCTTTTACTACAATTCAAGTAGAAAGACGCTTCTCTACCACCCCTACAATGGTGATTATTTATCTTTCAATACGTACGAAGCGATTTATTCAAATTCCTATATGTATACTTAAAGACAATACTCCTTCCTACATTTCGTTTTTCTAGGTCAACCTAAAGTACTCTATAAGTTTTGATTCCATTATGAGTGTCGAAATATTTATTTTTATTATAAACGGTTCTATCTTTTTTATGATAACCAGAGATTTTCTCACAACTGCATAAGTCTACCTATTTGGTATCAATTTCAACTTCATTGCATACCTCTATGCGTTCTCGAGATAAAATGTCTTGACATATAGACTAACGGACAGACGGACAAGAAACTACAAAATCCGGAAAGAAAAGTGGATCGACACAGGCCTATTATAGTGATTTGAAAAGCTCCTCGTTTTTTATAAGTCGGTTAAAAAGGCCTTAGCAACACACCAGAGGTGACATTCCTTTTTTTATCGCGATCACAAGGCAGAATCGAAACATAATGTAACTATCGGGAAACCCAATGACATAAAGTAAGGTCGCGTTCACACGCTCGTTCGTGAGGACATGAAGCTACTACTTGGGCTATTTGGAGCTTATTAGTTCGGCCCTTTATAATAAACGTTTCTGTACCACAGAGGCAGTAGAACCACTTAGGTATTTATCCATCAACTTGGATTTTTTTGACGTGATAACGTCTTATAAATCTATGAACTGCAGCTGCACGCACGAAAAAATATCATGTTCCGTCTGAGCCGAGCATACAAGCGATATAACGATACAATAGACCAGGGTCGATAATTTTAAAACCAAAAAAATTAATAGTAGGATGAAACCCATTAGAAAAGGAGGGGAATATTATAAAAATGAAAGGAAAAATAATTTACGGGCGATCTGAGGTCGGGAAGGGGATGGGGGTGAGTTTTTAAGGGTAAAAAACGGTTTTTCTCGATTTCCGACAAAACTAAAAGTCCTATCTAAAAAAGTCAAATGGCAAAATTGTAGGTAATAAAAAGATCTAAAACTTTTGTCAATTCACTTTTTTTCACATAACCTCAAAATTTAAGTGAAAAATTAAAAAAACCAAGTTTTTGGTTTTTTATTTTTGGAGGTAGGTATTTATTTATCTCGTAATTTTAGTGCGCGATTAGTCCCGTAGTATATGTATAATAATAATGTGTTCAAATCGTGAAAGTTTAAAAACTTACCGCCTTACCACAAAAGATTTAAACACACTTTAAACATAGTTTAGCCGTGAAATTTGTACTGCTAAACAATGTCTAAAGTGCGCGTAAAGCTTTTGTGGTAAGACGGAATGTTTTTTTATGACATTATCACGTAAAGTTATCGTCCGTAAACTTATTTTCTAAACAAGCAATGCTTATATTTAGATAGGCTCTCAAATAAAATTATCAATCAAATCATAAAGTCAAAAACTAAAAGTACTTAACTGGTTTTATTTTTCGCAAAAAACACCGAGTTCCATCGTGTACAGAATTCGAATATTTTGCACAAATCGATGCGATGTCGTCCATGTACATTATTGATAGTTTATCAAAAACGGCTCAGCCGAATTCGATGAAATTTTAATGGGGCTTCTTTGGAAGTAGGTATTCTTCAATGAACTAAAAAATATTTTTGAAATGGGTTCGAAATTGGCGAATATATCGATGAACATAATATACAAAAAAACATTCATACATACAGACGAACATAGTTCCTCCTCTTTTTTAGGGTTCCGTACCTCAAACGGAAAAAACGGAACCCTTATAGGATCACTTTGTTGTCCGTCTGTCCGTCGGTGTGTATATGTCAAGATTCTTTATTTTGGAAACGCGTAAAGATATCGAGTTGTAATTTAAACTGTCATACATATATCTATGGTCTCTTGCAGTTATGTAAAAGAAAAACTTCTCAGTTATCGTTAAAAAAAGTTAGAGCCGTTTATGTCGTAAAAAACCGCATATTTCGACACACAAAAATCAAAACCTACAGGGTACTTCCCGTTGACATAGAACTACAAAATTTGGCTAGAAGCATAGTCTTAGAGTACACATATAGGAATTAATCTGTAAACTGTAAATTTTTTAAATATTAAATCATAAAAAACAGGACCTCAAAATTCACAAAATATGGGTTCAAAATTCAAAGTGAGTAAATCTTATCATGTAAGGTATCATATAAAAGAACTTCATTAGCACATGCTAAAACAGGTTTTTAATTATTTTAACAATATGTAATTTTCGATATATGACGAGAAAAGTGAAATAAAAAAACTTCTTTGTCGATGATGTAGTATAGAGGTTTTAACAACTTACTTCCCAATTTTGTGAAATTTTCGTGACTTTTACGGAACCCTCGATGTGCGAGTCTGATTCGCACTTGTCTGGTTTTTTGGAAATCGGTAAAAAGGAATTGAGCAGGACATTTATCTGTAGACTTGAAAACCCAAGACGGAGGACAATAAGAGTAAAATGAACCCCACGGGAACCGTCCCTTGGGAGAGGGAAACAAGGGAGACGAAATAAAAGATGGAGAGATGTTTTTACTGAAAGAGCTGGACCTATAAGGATGACGGAAGCAAGAGATAGAGAAGAGTGAAAAGGATTAGGGGATTTATCTACCTCACCTTTGAATTCGTAATTCATAGGCATTTGTAGTGCAAACGTTCTGTGCTATAAATAGATTTCATTCTAACCGTGTCAGATCACCTCGTAATTATTAACGCCGTGCGTAGACGTTCTTAACTTTTCTAATAAATTGGCAGTGCCAATAAACCTCTTTTTTCCCCATAGTTACAATATTTTATGCGCATAGTAGACGTTCTACACGTAACGTAGATATCCTTTACCTAATCTGCTCTGGTGAACCTTATTTCAACACTATATACATTTTATCTTGTCGTACAAGTATTTATTTATGTATATGTGTAGTTTATTTGCATAAGGTATAACGTATTATCGTAAATCTATTCATTTTTTTTTTCAACCGCCAAACATTTTGTTTTCATGCAGAAGAGCAACTTCCACGGATTAGATATTAAGTTGTAGGTACATTTACTTGAATTATAAGTTCTTAAGTTTTGTAAACCGTAGCAGAATAAATGGCTTTTGTAATTATTTTTTATTTTATGCTATTTTAAGACCCACATGGGTATTGTGATGCTGGAGAAAGATGCTTAGAATACCTTGGACAGCTCATCGGACCAACGTTTAAATTCTTAAACAGCTCAAGGTCACGGATAGATTTTCGACTATCTGTCTTAGACGTGTACTACTTTGGCCACATAGCTAGCAAGGACGGAGAATATTTGGAAAAGTTCATGGTTATGGGGAAAGTCGATGGCAGGCGGTCTCTAGGTCGGAGCCCGATGCGTTGGTCCGTTCAGATCCGCTCCACGCTGGACACGTCAGTTTACGAGGCGCTCCACGCCGCCGAGGATAGAGGACGATGGCGCAAGATTATTAGAGAATACCTTTTGGGAGGTGGTGGTCACGACCCTCAGACATGAGGACTTCGACTGGAGGAGGGGGGTATTGCATCTATTACATGTCCATGCCATTTTCAGACCCACTGTTCCGGGTGGTGTATATAAGCCCTAAGTGTTAACTTGGCGTTAAGTATAATAACTTGGTTGATTCCGCATCATAATGGGACGTCGTTTGGAACAGGATGTCGACGCAAAAACGTACACGATTTGTGAATTCAAGCGCTAGAATTTTGTATTTTAGAACATTCTGCATTCTATAAATATAACCCTAAAAAAACATCTATCCATCTATCAGCTACAGAACGTCCACTGCTGGACATAGGCCTATAAGTATAGATATTGATCACTAACCAGAGGTCTTGGGCTTAAATCTCGGTTCTAAATCAATGAGTTCTTTAGAACATTTTCAGATTTTTACATCAATTTCTTTTCGGTAAAAATATATACCGGCCTTTTAATAGTCCACTGCTGAACATATGCCTGCCCTATGGATCTCCAATGAGACCGGTAAGTTGCGGCTTGCTTTCAACGCGATTCAAGGATCTTGATGAGGTCACCTGTCCACCTCGTGGGTAGACGTCCTACGTTGCGCTTGCCGGTACGTGGTCTTCACTCAAGAACGTCTCGACCCTAACTTGACAAAGTCCAGAAGACATACATGAAACCGCGAGGCACAATTAGCTAGAAGTATACCTATTCAAATTATTTTTGGCCCCATAGATATTAACATGAAAATAGTACCAACAATGATACGCAACTACTCAAATAGCGGAGAGAATTCAACAATATAATTATTATGTAAATATACTTCTACAGAAAGAAGTCACGTATCGTAAAGCCAAAATTAAATGCGTAACCAGAACAATGATTTGTCTTGCTTTTCACCCAGTAATAGGTGAAAACAAGATACTTATTTGAAACAAGAACATTTTTATGTAAGAATCAAAACTCACAATTTATTGTGTCATCCGGGTAACGGCAACGCTGTGGTAAATGTCCCCTACTAATACAAAGCTCCATATAGAGTAAAACTCAACTCAATAATAGGACAAAAACCTTTTAATGACGCAAAAATAAAGCAATTAAAACAAATCAGAAAAAACGACGAAAATAGTGAATAAAAAAACGCAGTGAGTAAATATGATCTAATCTATCTAAAATTTCTAGTTTTATTGCAAGTGGAAACATTTCAATTTTGTACGTAGATTGCAATTATTGAAATTGGTTGTGCCATTTTTGATGAAATATATTCTGCTAAGACAATATTAAAAAATGCATCTAACTGCCTACAGTTCCGTTTTCTGTGAGGAAATCTTAGAGCTGGTGTATCTTAAAAACAAAAGTCGACTTTTCGTATGTTCTTCTAATACTACACAACAAACTAAAACTGCGATTTTCACTATCTTTTAGAATATTTCTTCCGGAAAGTTTATAGCTATACCTATAATTAGTTTAAAGACGGGTAAAGCCTTGATGGATAGCTAGTAGTAGGTAGCTATACAATCTATGCCTTAGTGTCAGTAGTGCAATTGATTTGTTCCATTGATAGTACAAGTGACACAACTTTGTATCCTTAGTACCATTAATGGTACTAGTGATATTTATTTAGGATCAGTAGTACCATCATAAATATTGATGTATTGGAGGAAGAGGAATATAGCGCAAGTGGAACGTTATTTTCATTTCTAGGATACATTGACCGGAAAAGCAAAGAAGCTAAACATTCAACCAAAAAATAATGATACAAATTTGAACAAAATTATTGGATTGTGCATTGTGCTACTTCTGCCTGAACGAGATATTGAGGAAGGGTGGAATTATGTGCTTGCAGAAAGTCAAGTTATTGGTACGCATGGAAACTTCAGACCATTATTGTGTTATTTTCAAAACCATTGAATGCCGAAGAAAGCAACATGGTGTTGTTTTGGCGAAAGACATAGAACAAATATAACGTATGCAAAGGGTGGAATGGGAAACATAACAAAAGATAAGACATGACCTACAACAATAGGCTATCTTTTGAAAACGCTTAAGGAAGATCCAGCATTCACCGCTCTTAGAGCGATAACAACAATGCCGTTTAAAAACGGTCAAAAATCGTCATTGTGCGAAGTGCATATATTATATACAGCATGTTCAAAATTGCAGCATGTAATGGTGAAATTAATGTGCCACTATTTCTAGAAAAACTACGCCAGTGTTTGTGTTACTTTATTTTATTTGCTTCTAGAAGTTTCGTTTTTTTTAATTTTATATTTTTGTGACAATACAAAATAAATGCTTGCCAAAAATGAAATTACGTGGAAAATCTTTACTTTTCATTAATAGTACTTGAGATACAAAGTTGTAGGTATCACTAATTGCATAGGTTAACAATTACGGGGGAATATCCTCATTTTTCTTTAATGGTACTAAGGCTACAGAGTTGTGTCACCATCAATGGAACAAATCAATGGTACTACTGACACTAAGGCTACAATCTATCCATCTATCAGCCATAGGACGTCCACTGCTGGACATAGGCTTCATCTATAGATCTCTAATAAAACCAGTTGGTAGTGGCTTGCATTTAGGGCTTTCCTGCGATATTATTGAGGTCATCCGAGCACTTTGTTTACGGTATTGTGCGAGATCGAATCAGAAATGAGGAGAACGTAGCAACCGTAGAAGAACCAAGGTTACCGACATAGCCCAGCGGATCGGCAAGTCTAAGTGGCAGTGGTCAGGGCACACAATTCGGAGAACTAATCGCCGATGGGACTATTAAGTTTTTGAATGGAGACCACGCACCGGAATCGCTGCGTAAGACATTCACCAATGTGGACCCACGAAATAATTATAAGACCGCAGGAACGCTTTGAAAGCAAGCTACTTCTAACCAGGCATAATGGAAATCCTATTGGCATATTGTGAGGCCTATGTTCAGCAGTAGATGTTCTACGGCTGATAATGATGAATCGATCAGAATCTTACAGAAGACAATGTGGAAACAGCTAAAGATCACCAATTACAAGAGGCTGCTTGTAATGCGATGCTATCGGCTGTTTCTGACGGGTGCGCCAATTACCGTGAGGCTGTTAGGACCGCACAGGCCATACTTGATGAAATGGACGACTTCGCGTACGCACTGGGTTCAAAAAACGCTGCGTCATAATAGCTTATCTTTGTCCATCAAACAAAAAATGCCATATAAAAATGCACACTAAAGTTCGAAAGCTCCTCTCCCGATATTCGGAGTGCGCTTTTTTATATGCGTAGCAATAGGTACGTGACGTGTTATTTATTTATTTATACTTATTAAACAATAATTATAATTGGCTCACGAGGTTACTGCCATGTGAGATGTAGACTCGATGATCATTGTGGCCAATTTTAAAGGCACTATCTTAAATTTAATACAAACTTAAAATATTGCTGTTTTTTGTTTCACTATATGTATTTGAAAGAGAGAAGAATATTTTAAGTTGCTATTAAATCTACGATGGCGCTTTTATAATTAGCCACATTGTCTCGATAGTCGTTTCGGTAAATGGCTTAATAGTGAAGAGTCTCACATAACAGCAGAACTAATTCTCTCTTCTGTGGAAGAGTCTGGACCACCATCTTAAGAGGCTCTCGCTAGACGGTTGAGTCAAGGATCAGATACAGTGTATTTTTTTATGAAAATAATAATAACAGTAAATAAAACATATAACAAGAAACTTAATCGACCGACAGCCGATGAGGGGCGCCTCATCGTTCCTGGTGCAAAGGTGTCCATAACGCTTGCCGCATTGCCGTATTGGATTGCGAAGGACATTCTCTGCACCAGAAACGAGGTAGAACGGGAGTCACTTCCTTCTTTTCCTGCGCCCTATTTCTAAGGTAACATTTTGGCCTTAGCGACCCAACTGCTCATGGTCTCCACGGCAACGGGCACGAAATAATCGCTGAGTACCATTGCGGCGTACTTCAACCAATTTTTATTGGCGGCGTCCTCAGCCGCTGCCGCTGGACTATAAATGGTGCGACTCAGGTGTGTGGCCGCGACAGTGCTTACGTAAGTGGCATCCCAAAATAAGCACTTGGCGTTTTTCAACGGCACAAGAGTCAAACCATCCGGCCTCTTTCCGTCGGACCTACTAAGGCCTGGCGGCTTAAACACACAGGGAATGTTTGCAGATATTAAAGCTCTATTATTATTATGTCATTATTTTTAATTATCCCAGTATAACTAACATCTTACCTATTTTCGATTTCTGCAGATTATCTATTCAAAACCGCAGCGGTTCGCCGACCCAGTGCGTAGCGGCGGATTACCATACAATGGTGACAGGCGCTCGGTCCAGCCACTGATTACAAGTTACATTTGTAAAGCTGTTGTAATGGCGCGTGTGGGCTGCTCGCTGCCGGCCCTAGTGTCAGGACGACTCGCCCACCAGATGTTTCTCACTATCATTTATATCATCTATATTCTAACTAATAAAAGAAAGTACCTAAGTAAGTAGCAATCATAGCGTAGTTTGACTAGGTTTGTCAGCGATCATCGATATTAAGCAACGTTCAGCACGGTCAGTCTTCGGATGGGTGACCGCGAATGACATTTACAACTGAGCGCTACCGTGGCTTGGATGACATGTTAAATTGCAGGTCCCGGTTGTTTTAACCGTTTAGTGTCAGAGGCCTTCAGGCGGCTTAAAAACTCTGACACCAGGGCTAGCCACCTAGCCTATACGAACCTACTTACTGACCTAATAAAGAACTTATAAAGTGTATCTGTACTGTACTGTACCAGCCTTTTTAATAGTCCACTGCAGGACGTAGGCCTACCTACGAAGGGTGATTGAGCCATTTCCACCACGCTGGCCCAGTGCGGGTTGGTGGATTCACATACGCCATCGAATTTCTTCTACGGACATATGCAGGTTGCCTCA
This sequence comes from Hypomecis punctinalis, assembly GCA_949316475.1. Lineage (NCBI taxonomy): Eukaryota > Metazoa > Arthropoda > Insecta > Lepidoptera > Geometridae > Hypomecis > Hypomecis punctinalis. The sequence continues at coordinate 19,284,744 of OX438817.1, forward strand.
GGATGTTTTCCTTCACCGAAAAGCCAGTGGTGTGAAATTCCGTACATAAATTCCGAAGAACTCATTGGTACGGGACTGGGATTTGAACCCACAACCTCACGATTGTAAGGCCAGTGTCATTACCACTAGACCACCACGGCTTAACAACAAAGTGTATAGCCGAATCAAATTTCTTGGCGGCTGTGAAGTTAACTACAAGCTGCAGGAAACCCAATCATCGCACAGGTTGTAATCGAACTTCAAATCTATGTTTTGAATTAATATTTAGTGTATTTCCGCTATCTTGTTGTAGGCAAATAAGTTTAAGGGCATTAAGTGCATTAAGGACATTTATGAAAAAAAAAAACCCCTAATATTACAATAATTATACATTTAAAAACTTAATTTTACAAAATAGATAAAATAATAATAAATATCACTTATTTTCACTACACTCTATATTATATATATTTTTAAAAATAGTACAATAATAATCCGTTAACAACTAATAAATATTATAAAAATCTTTTAAAAATAATATGACAAAATATTGAAAACACTTCACTAATAAATAACACCCTTATTCTCACTGCACTACACTCTGTTCGACAAGTGTTTCGCCTCTCAACGAGGCATCTTCAGGACGTCGTCCTGACACTAAATATTAATTCAAAACATAGATTTGAAGATGAATTTCCGCAAAGTAACGCCTGATTCAATCAACTATCGAACTTCAGTCAAGATTTGGTTTCCGCAACTCGTAGCTATCTTCACAGAAGCCAAGAAGTGTGGTTGTTTTTTGACTGACGAACCACCGGAGGAGGTATACAATTCAAAGCGTATCGATATATTTATATATATACACCTTGAATTGTATATATATGTCTATAATAGGATACCTACTGACGTGCGTGGAGCACTTTCCGTCGTGTCTTTTAAAAATATACTTAAGTCATGGCTTAGCGAACAATTGTTTTATGACATTGATGACTTTTTGAAATTACCGGAATCAATATGATGGTTATTTTATTATTTATTATGTAATTATTTAATTTTTGAATTTAGATTAACTGGTAGGTACATAAGTAGTACCTGTACTAGTGCAAATATATTTTTTAATTTGACATGTAATGATTAATTACCAATAAATGATTTGTATTTGTATATCCTATCCTACTAATATTATAAACACGAAAGTTTGTTAGGATGGATGGATGGGTGGATGGATGGATGGATGTATGGATGTTTGTTACTCTTTCACGCAAAAACTGCTGAACGGATTGAGATGACACTTTGCAATAATATAGCTTATATATCAGAATAACACATAGGCTATAAATTATCCTACTAATATTATAAATGCGAAAGTTTGTTAGGATGGATGAATGGATGGATGTATGGATGTTTGTTACTCTTTCACGCAAAAACTACTGAACGGATTGAGATGAAACTTTGCAATAATATAGCTTATATATCAGAATAACACATAGGCTATAAATTATAATGATATTGCGCCAAAAATCCAAATATCATGCGGGCGAAGCCGCGGGTAAAAACTAGTTTATATATATTTTTATGTATAACCACGCATAACTTTTTTTATTGTAGTCCGATTTCAAAAAATATTTTTTTATTGGAAAGAGTATACTTCGAAATTGGTCCCATTTAAATTTTATCGAAATCAGCTTAGCCATTTTTGATAAATCAACAATAATGTGAAAAATGCTGCATCGATCCGTGCGAAATATTCGCGATTTCTGTACATGGGTGAAGTCGGTCATGCTAATTTTTGCAAAAAATAATCTTTTTGAAAATTAATATCCAGCTTTCAATCAACGCGTGCGAAACCTAAGAGCTTGGCATCGCGTAGCCATGTTGTACAACATATCTTCACACATAAGGTTATCATTAAAAATAATTACTGGCTGCCATAATTACTAATTTATACTTTAATTAAAACTAACGAGATATGTTCTGATACTTTCACTTAAATTGTAGCACGTATTTGAAACCAATCGGCTATCTCTTAGCGCTTTGGCTGTTGAAATTAGAACTAAATAATCAAAGAATTAGAATTATAAAAATATTAAATTGAATTATTGATTAGAAAGAATAAAATATGATTAGTAGTAAGTACCTACCTGTTTTTTTTCCTTGCTTTTTGTAATTTTTTAATACCTTTTTTTTTATTTGTATTTATTCGACTTGCATTTTTAGTGCACCCAGAAAATATTTCTCTATATACTCCGCACTCGAGCCCCAAGTCACAAGCCATGAGCTTAGTTTGGGTTTCATCGAAATATCTTGTATACTTAGAATACATATGTAAACACTTAGCGTACTAGAGTTAGTAATCCGTTATTTTGTGTACTCTTATATACTCTGTATTTAAATTTAAGGTACTGTGTTCTATGTATGATTAAATGAAATGTAAAATGAATGTGAAATAAATATTCTATTTTATTCTATAGCTAGATGAAAAATAAAGATATCTAGTATGCTATGTGCCCTGCCCACTGCCTTTTCAACCAGCTGGGCTGTCGGTTACTTTAGTTTGTCTGCGAATCTTCCTATTCCTGCATCGATCTCGATGGGAATCTTATCTTAGTTGTGATCTATAAATATAGGAGTAAAGCGTTTGAGCGGAATTTATACAGGGTTATTTGCTCACCCTGTACTGAGCTGAAAGGATTTTAACCATCATTACGAACAACTTTTACTATGGGGCTAACTAAAAATTCGAGAAAATAAATCAGCTGTTTCAAACATTTTGTCGAATCCCAGTTGCAATTTCGTATAAACAGCTGATTTTTAGGGATCTGTACCTCAAACGAAAAAAAACGGAACCCTTATAGGACCACTTTGTTTTCCGTCTGTCCGTCTGTGTGTATGTCAAGACTCTTTATCTCGGGAACGCGTAAAGATATCGACTTGAAATTTAAATTGTATATTTTATACTATATATAACGGGAATGAACTCACGTGTAGGGATAGTCGTAATTACTATAGTTTCGGTCGCATTCGGCGACCTTTCTCAAGTTGGCGAGTGCTAGCACGCGGAGCCTCGCAATGCACAAGACGGCTCCGCGTGCTAGCACTCGCCAACTTGAGAAAGGTCGCCGAATGCGACCGAAACTATAGTCGTTACGACTATCTCTACACGTGAGTTTAGTCCCGTTATATATAGTATAAAATGTGTGAAAACCACGTTAATTTCCATAGTTAAATTGTATACGTATATCTATGGTCTCTTGCTGTTGTGTAAAAGAAAAACTTTTCAGTTATCGTTTAGAAAAGTTAGAGCCGTTTATATTGTATAAAACCGCATATTTCGACATTCACAAAAATCAAAACCTACAGGGTAAGTACTTTCCGTAGACATAGAACTATGAAATTTGGCGAGAAGCATTGTCTCAGAGTACACGTATAGGAATAAATCTGAAAACTATACATTTTTATTTAAATCACAAAAAATAGGGCCTCAAAATTCACAAAATATGGGTTCAAAATTCAAAGTGAGTAAATCGTATCATGTAATGTATCATATAACTTCATTAGCACATGCTAAAATAGGTTTTTAATTATTTTAACAATGTGTAATTTTCGATCTATGACGAGAAAAGTAAAAAAAAAATTGTCGATGGTTATAGTATAGGGATTTTAACAACTTACTTCCCAATTTTATGAAATTTTCTGGATTTGTACAGGACCCTCAGTGTGCGAACCTGACTCTCACTTGTCCGGTTTTTTTGCTCTTATTTTAGGTTGGACCATAGTGAAAGTTGTTCGTAACGATGATGGTCTGAATCACTCCGTTTCGGCTTAGTATATACAGGGTAAGCAAAGAACCCTGTACTCTCACTGTTTTATACTCTATAAAATTTAACTTATCTCTGCGACAGCTGTCAGAAAAGTCACGCCTATGAAGTCCTGAATTTCTTAATAGTACAGACAGTACCTGTCAACGTCATACTTTGTGGGCATGCCGATTACTGATGAGCGACGAATTATCGTGACCACAGAGTTTAGATAGAGTTTTAATTAAAATATCGATAGTTTATACTGACGATATTTTAAATAAAACTTGATTTATCATTAATTTAATTCAAAATTCAAAATTCAAAATTCAAAAATTCATTTATTGACTCATTAAAGTAATAACATATGACAATGAGCTTCAGATCTCCAAACTAAGCATAGCTTGTATTTCGGAGATCTGTGCTCCCTTAACAAGACTTATTAAAATAGAATAATGTTTATAAATTAGTGCTTATTCAAGTAATTTCAATATAATATTAGTTAATTTAATAGTACACAGCATATTCAAATATTTGTCAATAAATTGAAAAAGTAATAATGTTTAATTCTTATTGATTACAATGATTATTATATTATAATTGGTCAAAAATTTCAATTAAAATGTAGTAAAATATTATTAATTTCAATATAAATACCTCAAAACAAAATGTAGAGTCTCCGGTATAAAGTATGTAGTGAGTGAAGTGTGTGGATGAGTTATCTTAGAACTGAGAGCAGGCTCTCAGTTTCTTGGTATGATAGTTTCTGTAGTATGTCTGAGACAGTTTTTTTCAGAGAAAATTTATTTAGCTTTCTTAGTTCCACTTGTTCCGATAGTTTGTTATAGATGTAACCCCCAAGGAAGGAAAAGAATCTTTGTTTGAAATACGTTCTGGAGCTAGGTATTTTGAACACCTTATCGGTACGACGTTTGGTGAGAGTTTTAGATTCTGAGGTTTGTGGACACAACTTATGCTGTTTTAAAATAATCCTCAATAGAAAGAGTTGTCTGACTGTAAGCACGCCCGTTTCCCGATAAAGGTCTAAGGTTGGGTATCTGAAGGGGAGAAAGTTGCTAACTTTTAATATTGCTCTTTGGGCTTTTTCCAAAGCTGACAAATGTGTTTTAGCAGCACCGCCCCACGCTTCGATACAGTACATTATCAGAGACTGGCAAAGTGCATAATACGTCGTTTTTAGGATATATTTGTCAGCAACGTGCCTTATGTTCCTAAATACCGCGATCAGCTTTCTGAATCTACCTGCTAATGTTTTTATGTGGCTTGCGAAGTTAAGTTGACTATCGATAATGACCCCAAGATAGCGAATTGTATTAACTCTTTCTAGAGGTATACATGTGCATTCATTTGCCCGACACTGGGTATTATCGAGACTCGCGTGAGCGAATACATTTAAGTTCCGACAGAGAGGCGGTTGTGTGCTCTTTAAAATTGAAAAGGGTATTATTTTAGTTTTTTCGATATTGAGGCTTAGTAAATTTTTATTTAACCAGTCGACAACCCTATCGAAACCGTTTTGAGCGTGATTATAAGCCTCCTCCCAGGTTTTTCCACGAAAGAGGAGCGCCGTGTCATCAGCAAAAGTGACAACTCTACCGTTCTCTAAAATTAAATTGCAGAGCTTATTTATGTAGCAGAGGAAAAGAGTTGGGCCAACTATGCTACCCTGGGGAACACCGTAGTTTATGGTTTTTGGGTCGCTAATGGTGTCATCTAGCTTGACGCACTGGTTTCTATCCGTTAGACAGTCAGCGAAAAGGTCCAGTTGGAGCCCGCGAACACCAAACTCCTCCAACTGATTCAACAGTAGAGGTACAGAAACTGTATCGAATGCCTTCGCAATATCCAGGAATATTGCGAGACACTTATCCCCCGCATCCATTATCTCAGCCACATGATTGGTAAGTTCACAGACCGCCTCCGACGTTGACCTATTTTTACGAAAACCAAATTGTTGCTGTGATAAGAAGTTGTGATCTTCAAGGTATTTGACTAGTCTAGTATTCATGATTCGTTCAAGTATTTTCGAAAATGTTGGCAAAATTGTAATGGGACGATAATTGCTAACTATATCTTTGGGGCCACTTTTGTGGATTGGTGTAACAATTGACGTTTTAAAAGCTTTAGGAAAACGCCCAGAGTTAAGAGCCAAATTGCAGATGTGAGTGAGTAGTCCTGTAAAAACCATTTTATTTTCCTTAACAATGCGAGAAGAAATATGGTCTACACCCGCCGTGTTACTGTTCTTCAGAGAGTCTATAATAGAGACAACCTCAGTAAAGTCTGTTTCTACCATAAAAAAAGAGTTAATAGGTTGATTTAGTGTTGTTACCGTTGAAGAAGAAGAGGATTGGGCTGAATATAGAGAATTTTCAATTTTCTTAGCTAGGGATTCACCTACTCCCGCAAAATACTCGTTGACTTTATTTGCAGCTGCCTTGGGGGTCGGAGCGATGGAAACCAGGTTGTTAGATTTTGTTTGGTTTTGTTTGATGTTCCCTATCTTATTAATAGCCTTCCACATGTCCTTGGCATTTTTTGCGTTCTCTATTTCTGAACGTTCGTACTGCCACTTAATGTTACGAAGTAGCTGCGTAAGAAAGTTGCGATATCTCTTGTAAGTGATTTTTGCAAGGTCATTATTTGGATCACTCCTGTATTTGCTGTGCAGGTTATCTCTGTTTTTCATGCAGCGAAGCAAGCCAGGCGTAACCCACGGCTTTATGGGGGCTCTACGTCGAGATATTTTTACTAGAGTTGTATTGGAGGTTATGACATTAGACACTGTATTGACTAGAAAATTAGCTGCGACGTCGCAGTCGTCAGCTTCAAGGACCGGGAGAAAGTTAATAGTTTGTAATTGTTCATTAATATTCGAATAGTTGATTTTATTTATAAATCTAGATGGAATAGTGGTGTTTTTAGTCTCGAGTGAAAAAAGTAGCGTATAGTGATCAGTAACACTGTTTTTAATTACTAAAGTTTTAGATGGGATCTTTGTTTTCAGTAGAACCTGATCTAGGCAACTGTTCCCGCATGTTGGAAATGTGTGAGCTGGCAGAAGACCATGCGAAGCCAACATATTTAGGTATTTGTTTGCCTGATTGTCTAGTGGGTCCCTAATTAAATTTATATTCGTATCACCGATCAAAATCACAGTCTTAAAATTAGCTAGAGATGAAAGAACGCTGTCTAAGGAATTAATAAAGTTATTGATGTTTTTAAATTCAGGGGGCCGATATAATGCTATGATAGCAATAGATTTGTTTGTTGTAATAATAATACAATTGCTGTCCGAAAAATCTGGTTCATAAACATTGAAATTAAGATGACTTTTTGTGTAGGTAACCAGCCCATCGTTCTGATTGTAGAGCCGCGTCGACGCGGTGCAATTGTAGTCATCGATTTGAGGAAGAAATTTGTTACGAGACAGCCAGCATTCACTGACTATTATCACGTCTGGCAGTACAGCCACTCTCTGTAATAATGTAGTAAAGCTATCAAAATTGCATGAAATACTTCTAATGTTCTGACTGAATATGTTAAAACTGAGTTTATCGGTTACTTCTGAGATACATTCTTCCGGCTCACAGATAATAGGTGTAGATGTGATAATTTTATCTAAATTATTATTAATTTCGTTGATTGTGCTATCCATAATCTAACTTGTTAATCGGCAATAGACAAAGGTAAATAGATGCCTTGATTTCCGCCTGGGATATCATGTCAGTAATAACAGTAAAGAAGCAGCTGCAAATAACAATACGAATATGTGACTCACTTATCATATCTTCGATTAATTGTCGAAGAAGTGTTGTACTAAAAAAATAATAATTACTTATATAATGTTGGCGCAATTTAAATATGATGTTAATGTATAAGTTTAGGGTGAAAGTGGTGTGTAAGAGTAGAGCATGTGGTGTGACCAATGATGTAAATACCGTGAGACAAAACTTTAGATTAATATTGTGGTAGATATTAATTTGATAGATCAAAGTGGAGATATAATTAAATACAGAAACACATAAAAAACTATTTACAAGATTTAACGTCAGGACTAATGTTGAGGTATTTGAAGCGTTATTTTTACTCAGCTTAGTTTTTAAAATTACATCAATATATCCAAAAATACAATACATAATTAAAATTAATAAAGCATGATTAGTACGAGTTTTTTCTACAGCTGGTACGTTATAAACATCTAGTCATTTAGGCTGACGAAGCTTGTTCAAGTCTAACTCGCTATTTACTCGTATTAGGGCCGCTTTATCATTTTTGCGTAAGTATATCACTCCATTTGATGGCCAACAATAGTCATATCCTTCTGTTTTTGAAAAGTCACGCGCCAAGTAGAGAAGCGACTTTGCATTTGCGGTAAGAAGCTCAGATAAATAGATGGGTTTTTTGGGTCCTTGAATTTTTAGATGAGAGGTGTTCAATCGATCTTCAGACTTCTTTCCCTTGTTAAACTTCCTTAGAGAGACTAGTATATCATCCCTTTTCATGACGGAAGTGAACTCAACAATAATCGGTTTGTTGTCCTTTTTACTCCTTACTCGATGAATGTCCTTGATATCAGAGTTCTCCACGTTGATATTGAGTGATTCGGTCAATTGTTTAACCGCCTCTATGAGCTTGGGCTTTGGTTCGGCGGATTTTGAAGGGTCGAGATTAGGTACGTTTCGTATTTCAATACAGGTTTGGCGTGCACGGCGGTCTAGGTACTCGATCTGGTCTTGTAATTGCCTAATGTATTTTTTATCCTCTTCACGTTCTGACTTTATCTGACGCACTTCATTAATGTATATTTTAATATCATAACATTTTTTAAACTCGATTATATGTTACAATAGCATCGAAAATAGTGAAAAACGTCGATAAATACTATCGTTACATTATTATGAGTATATAATTAATATCATCATAACATTATTTACATGTGTACATACTTGATCTTAAATAATAGTAAGTAAATGAAATCCAATTTTTCACCTTCAACTACTCATTCGATTTCATTACAACATTATTTAAAAAACCTATTTTTTCCACCACTATCCCAACTCTAAAAATGTCAATCTTCTACTGTCGCAGAGATCAAGTTAAAGGAGTTGGTAAACTTTTTATATGGGAGGCGGTCCTTGAAAACCGGCAGCGATGCGAGCTGTATTAATGTTTAGTGCCATATTTAAGAATATTATTTCACGCAAAAACATAATTTTGTGTATCGCCGTTTTATTATAATATCTCTTTTTTATTTCACTGAGTAGAAAATATTTAGACTGAACTGGTAATACTAAGAAGAGGTCTACGTAGTCTACATATCCGACAGGAATCTTCAAACAACCAATAGCGGACTGGTATTTTAGAGTTCGACATTTATTTATTTTTTAAAACATGGCGACCAGCCCTCTATTGGTTGTTCAATATTGACAATGTCATTTCTTTTTGCTGTTTCATAATGTCACTGTCAGGTTTTTTTTTCAATTTAGGCTTAATGCAATTATTTGGTGTAGCACATAGTTCATTTTTCTAATGTTTTTAGAACCCATTTGAAAATTAAATGGCGATGAAAAAAATTCTAAAAAATATGTGTTTGAAAAGATAATTATATAAGCTTTCTATTGGTATATATTTTGTTTCTGCAAGATTTCAAAAACCGCATCTTTTCCATATCCTTTTATAGAGTATAATTTATTAGTTCTTCAAAGGCATAATTTATTCATAACTCACCGTTAGTCCATAACATAACAATCCATGTCAAAACACGGGGCGATGCTCATTTCTCGCCGTGTTTGATGGATTAGTTATTAATTCGTTCGGAGGGGCCTGACCCCACTGACGGACAGACAAGCTGATATTTAAGTAGATGTTGTACTAAATAAAATGCCAAGTCGATGTATTAAATTTTATTTTGTTGTACAACACATTGACTGTGTCCTGTGACTTTCCTTTTTGACCTACGAACCACCGGAGGAGGTATACAATTCGACGCGTATATTTTTTTACGCATAACTTTTTTCATAGTAGTCCGATTTCAATATTTTTTTTTTATTGGAAAGAGTATACTTTGAAATTGGTCCCAATAAAATTTTATCGAAATCGGCTGCGCTATTGTTGATAAATCAATAATATTGTGAAAAATGTTACATCGATCCGTGCGAAATATTCGCGAATTATGTACACGGGTGAAGTCGGTCATGCTATTTTTTCAAAAAATATTTTTTATATTTTATTTGACTGCTTCGTTGGCGTAGTGCCTAAGCCGTGGTGGTTTAGAGGCAGTGACACCCGCCTTACAATCGTGAGGTTATGGGTTCAAATCCCGGTCCCGTGCCAATTAGTTCTTTGGAATAATTTATGTACGGGATTTCACACCACTGGCTTTTCGGTGAAGAAAAACATCGTGAGGCAACCTGCATGGTTAGTAAACCGGACTCCTGGGCCAAAGAGGCGTGGGTTCGATTCCCGCCTAGGCAAGCATGTGACGAGCATGTTGTTTGTTCTGTGTCTGGATGTTATTATCTATCTAAGTATGTATTTAAAAATATATGTATATAATTTTATTAATTTGTCTCTGGCACCTATAATACAGCTTTGCTTAGTTTGGTTTTAGAGAACCCTAATATATTATTGTACTGTACCACAGCCTTTTTAATAGTCCAATGAAGGACGTAGGCCTACCCACGAAGGGTGATTGGGCTATATCCACCACGGTGGCCCAGTGCGGGTTGGTGAATTCACATACGCCATCGAATTTCCTCTAAGGACGTATGCAGGTTGCCTCACGATGGTTTCCTTCACTAAAAAGCCAGTGTTGTGAAATTACGTACATAAATTCCAAAAAACTCATTGGTACGGGGCTGGGATTTGAATCCTTTACTTTAATTACACCCGCCTTACAATCGTGAGGTCGTCCTCACGATTGTAAGGCGGGTGTAATTACTTCTAGACCACCGCGGCTTACCTAATATATTAGGTATTTATTTATTTTAAATCCATTTACATTAACTCTAGGTACCTACAGTATAAAAAATCTAGATTATAAGATGTTCATTTCATGCTGTGTCCGGCCCCTTGCCCATTCCATACTTAATTTATTTGAATTTACAAATAATATAACATAATTTGATAATAATCAACAAAATATTTCTGCAATACTTGAAGGAGAACAAACATACAGAGTGTAGTGCTTGTAATATTAGTGGAGAGAAAGGATTTACTAACAGGATGTGTGCGGAGTCCGACCAAGGCTTAGACCTAGACTCCTGTCTAAGTAACATTTAAAAGTGAATGGAGAAACCAATCAAATAGAAATTAAAAGTACAAATATTTTTATATACACAATCGTACAGACAACCAAGTGCAAGCAAGTCATTTTTGACCGACGAACCACCGCGCCGGAGGAGGTACTCAATTCGATAGTTTTTTTTTTATAGAAAAGAGTATACTTCGAAATTGGTCCTATTTAAATTTTATCAAAATCGGCTGAGACTGATAAGTCAACAATAATGTGAAAAATGCTACACGATCCGTGTGAAATATTCGCGAATTTCGTACACGGGTGAAGTAGGTTATGCTATTTTTTTCAAAAAATAATTAGGTATGTTATTATCAAACGACTTCCAAAAACGTGGTTAAAATTTGCTATACAGGGTTACTGGTGAACAATTAGCATAATATCTTTTTAGGCGCTTATTATGTACATCGAAACTAACAACGTGAAGGCATCTGACATAGGTATACGGTTAACGACCACCCGAGGTCACCCGAGCCACGGTAGCGCTCAGTTGTAAATGCCTCCTGCGGTCACCCATCCGAAGACTGGCAGTGCTGAACGTTGCTTAACTTCGATGATCGCTAACAAACTCCTAGGCAAACCACACTATAAATGCTACTCTTTATGAATAATCCTGAATCAATTCCATATCCAATAATATATCTATTGTTTATGAAAATAAAATTAGTGTGATTGATAAAATACACTGCATTACTGCTACGCCCCATAGACAGGGTGTATGTTTGTCTACTGAATCAGCAATAAGTATTAGTCTAATATGCTAAGCACTATTTGTATTCACATGTACGTATATCTTGCATAAATAAATAAACTAAACAAAAGAAAAAAAAAATGAGCCAGCAACAAAAATTCTCAATTTTTTGGCCAAAAAAATATATTGATGACTCTTGAGAATAACTTGCGACAACTAGCGACATCTATGCATAATTTTCGTAACTACTATGAAATACACTACCTGAGTATCTGACTACAATGTCTCGGCTTTAGAACCATACAGCAGCCGTAGTATGGAACTGTAAAATAGTTTTGGAATTATCTGTTAGATGGCGCTATTTTAAAACATTTATTGCATTGCCTGACCAGCCGGCTTAGCATGCGACCCGAAGCAATTATTTCGTCCGAAATACCAATTCGTGTGAAGTAAATTCGTGTCATAGAATCGTGATCTATGGTCACGAAAAACTAGTGTCGCCCTGTGATTAAATAATTTGGATATTTAATTTTGCAATGAAGCAACACTGATATAGTTCATTCAAAACACAGGGTTGCGTTTACGCACTCCAGTTTATGATAAAAAAAAACAGGCTAAGTCTATGTCACCCGTTTAGGGCATCCGTCAGGTGGAGTGCGTAAATGCACCCCAGTGATTCCAAAGGGATAATATAGTGGTCTGTGGTCTATCGAGATAATCTAAAAAAGATCCATTGATTTAATTTTAATACAACATGAGTAAAAAAGATATATGAAAAATATGAACTCTTGTCAGATTTTCCATTGAAGAACGTTACATTTTATTAAAAATTTGACAACAGAAATATAACAGATAACAATAAAGAAGGAAAACCATTCCTCACAGAGATACCTCTGTGATTATCACAAAGGTACTTATACGATTATCAATGATCATCATAGTTTATATTATGACTGAAACCTTGAAATGAACTGCTACAAAACCACAAATTAATTTGTGTTTTATGCGTTGGAGTTCATACATTGGTCTTTGAGTGTATTTTTGCATCCTGTAAAATATTGTATTGTACTACAACTGCAAGCGAAGCATAATTAGGATACAACATATTCCATAATAGTTAAATAGGACTCAAGTGTGTGTTTACTGTCAATAATAACTGTGCAAAACTGAAAAACCTTATTTTACGAAAGTGAACCTAAAAATGTCCAAAGAAATTGATGTGAATGATAAATAAACATGAAGAAGTATTTTTAGTTTTATTTATAAATTAACTTCTATATATCTATTTAAATAAATGTATAGTAAAATAATATATAAACTTATTGAAGGATTGAATATTATGCATAGGTACAGGAATTAATAAATATTTATGGAGCCAAAAAAGTAATGTCGCCATTTTGGTAGCCATGTTTTAAAAAATAAATAAATGTCAAACTCTAAAATATCAGCCCGCTATTGGTTGTTCGAAGATTTCTGTCTGATACGTAGTACCTTTAGTAGTCTGTGAGAGTATCACTCAAGAGCTCGGTGCGCTGTTGTAAGTTTGATATTTACAGCGTTACCAATACCAATTTTCCTAATTACCGAAAACCCAAAGTAAAATTCTCTATACTGGGGAGAAAAAATATCCCGATTTCCAACCTAAACTGATACCTCGCCAAATTGCAATCTAGAAGGAGTCTCAGCTCGGAACCTGTTTTAGAAAAACTACCTTGCTAAGGGACGATTTATATTAGGACGGGGCAGGCACGGGACGGGCCGGTGATAGGCCGGACGGGGCCCGTACGAAGCCCGTATATCGCACATACGACGCTTGTTCCATACATTTTTGTTGTGGCACGTACGACGCCCGGACGGGGCCCGTCCGAGCTTTTACACAAAATGTATGGAACATGCGTCGTACGGGCCCCTTCCAGCCCATCCCCGGCCCGTCCGGCACCCGCCCCGTCCTAATATAAATCATCCCTAAATCGATACAATAAAATATCTATCCCCACAACAATCTCCAATGGAGATAATACCCCGTAATTTGACAAATCCTTCACAATTCAGCAACGCTGGTTGTTTATTTAGTTAGTTTTGCCTATCTCGTAATATTTCGTCCTCAAAAAGTTTGACGAAAAGATATTCGCGGTGAAATGTCAAAATACGGCTAAATTCGCGTGCACATGTTAGGGTTTGTCGACGAAAGTGCCACAGGTACATAAATCATTCGCGAGATTTCTACACCACAGAGTAAAAACTGACGAAATAAGTGTGTTGTCATGTTAGGGGAGGTAGAAGTATCGGAATATTTCTATTTTACTCGAAATAAGATCGTTCTCGTGGGTCGCATCCTAGAGGGCCAGTACCTGATACGTAGTATTATTATATCTTCTTTGGCCTGACCTCCATAAATACAAGTACGCTGGACCTATGATAAGCCGGGCCAAAGTGAGGCCATTTGATTTTCGCCATTTTGACGCTGATGGCAGAAGTGGGTGGGAACGGAACTAATAATAGAGATGGGACAATGAGATAAAATATATCGATAGAAGACATTTCCGCCGAGTTGTATATACTTATACTAATAATATAAAGCTGATGAGTTTGTTTGTTTGGTTGCACGCGCAAATCTCGGGAACTATTATACCGATTTCATAACACCACCGTAGGATTGGCGGCAAGTTTTAAGATAAGCCGAAGCAGGACTAAAGGGTACTTAGTATGTGTACGGGTACAAAAATAAATAGGGAACGTTTTTTTTTAAATAGAAATGAGGTTTTTTGGGATGGAGTGGAATAGGTGAGGTAGTTATAGAAAATAAAAATATAAGTCAATCTTGTATCATTTTTTATTACTTACTTTCATCACCCTTCATAGCTACATATTATCAAGAAAACGTTTTCGTACTTGGCGTTGAACGGAAAAATTTGGATTAGTTCTGTAAATTTGAATTATTTTTGTAAATGTTTAATAAAACAATCATCAGTGAAGTGCTTTGAACAGATGTAATCATATTTTTTCTGACACCAACTAGGCTATTCATAGTCATTTTTCGTCAGTCGGAAACCTGTAAAATATTTTAATATCATATGTATATGATAATAAAAATCAGACATCAGCGATTTCCGTTAGTGAAAGTAAATAGATTTCAATAGAAAAAAAATATCAATAAGTTTTATCGATAGGTAACTTTGACAGCACTATAAATTTTCAATAGAGACAAATATGTTGTAATTACGTATAATAAGATTAGTGACCGATTGTTTAGTGTCTATAATATCATTTTTTTTAATATTAGCCGAAAATTCACTTACTTGTGGAATGTAACCCCACTTCCCTTCTGGTAACGAGTTTTGCATAACACACACTCTTTCATAGTTTACCTATGAATTACCGCCACTTATTTATGTATCAACTAAATTAATACGACAGTATTAATTTAATAACAAACAAAGTTAATCGCGTTAAAACTCCAAGAACACTTTAAAAGCACGGGAAAAAAAACCGAACGAGACAGCCGACATTTGCAAGATATGTCAGACTAGCTTAAAACCCGCGGCTTCGCCCGCGTTGTCTTAGTACATAGGTACTTACTTAAATTGAAAATAGCCCGCGGTTAGATCTACGTTGTCATTGTACATGCTTATAATAATACCTAATAGTCCCGCGTTGTCTTAATACTTGCTTAAAATTACTTGCAAGGATAATGCCCACGGTTTGGTCAAAATTGAAACAGTATTTGCCTATAATGATAATAGGTCACGGTTTGGCCCGCGTATTGTTAGTACTTGCTTAAGATGGTTATTTATAGCACGCAGCATGGACTGCGATGTCTTAATACTTGCTTAAAATTATAAAAGCTTGCCGTTTGGCCTGCATTGTCGTATTACTTACAATGATAATAGCCCATGGTCTGGCCCATATTGTCTTAGTACTTGCTCAAAATGATAAAAGCCCGCGGTTTAGCTCGCGTTGTGTTAATAATTAGGTATTTACAATGATAATAACCCACAGTTTGGCCCATGTTGTTTTAATACTTACTTAATTAAATTAACAGCCCGCGGTTCAACCCGCGTTATCTTGGCATTTGCTTATAATAATATCTAATAGTTCGCGGTCTGGCCCGTGTTGTCTTAATAAATCCTTAAAATTATAATAGCATGCCGTTAGCCTGCGTTTTTGTATTACTTGTAATGATAATAGCCCACGGTCTGGCCCGCGTTATTTTCTTAACTGCTTAAAATGATAAAAACCCACAGTTAAGCCCGCGTTTTCTTGGCACTTACTTAAAATAATAGTAGCTCGTGGTTAAGTCCGCATTAGGCTCGATTCTGAAGGCGCCATTGTAATTATAATAGCTAATTATCATAATTATATCTGTTTCATTTTCACTTTAAGCATTCGATAGAGAGAACACTTTTTATGTTGTTATTATATTTACTATGGCGTCTTTATAACTTAGCCTATTATCGTATTACTTGCAAAATAATGCCTACGGCTTAGCCTGAATTGTCTTAGTATTTGGTTATTTAATTTACTTGTATCTAAAGCTTATTACGGAGTACGTGAATTTTTGGATGATAAATTGCCGAATTTCTGAAATTAATTCAATAATAAATAAATATATAAAATAAATATTGGGGGACATCTCACACACGGTCTCTGATCCCAAACTAAGCAAAGTTTGTGATTTGGCTGGCAGAGACTGATATACTACATATACATGTATTTCAATGTATGTACTGTATTGTATACACCATCGACCATACTCCTATTTTTAGAATAATTCCAGTCCATCCAAAGGTTGCCTGGTAGAAATCGCCAAAGGCGATAAGGCCGCCATTGTACAGCATATTGTATATTGTATAGTTTCTGTACTGTGTTTCTGTGTACAATAAAGATATATTTATTTATTTATTTATACATGTAGGTTGACTGGCAGATAATGCTGTTTAGTGTTAAGTCCTCCTTTTGTACAAATAGTGTGCTAGAAAGTGTTAAATAAATAAATAAAAATACATTAATAACACTCAAACACAGAGCAAACACATATGAATATCACATAAATATTTGCCCTGGGAATCAAACCCACGCCTCTTTGACCCAGGAGTCAGGGTCAACCACTGAGCCACCGAGGGAGCCAATAATAATAATTGTATGAGTAACTATGTAAGAAATTTCACTTTTCTTTGCTGGAAAACATTGAGGCAACCTGTACGTACGTAGAAAAAAATCAATGTCGTATGTGAATTCAGCAACCCATGCTTGGCCGGCATCCATCATTTTCAGTCATCCATCAGCCGCAGGACGTCCACTGCTGGACATAAGCCTTCCCTATGGATCTCCAATAAGACCGGTTGGAAGCGGCTTGCATCCAGCGCGATCCTGCGGTCTTAATGAGGTCATCCGTCCACCTTGTGGGTGGACGTCCTACGCTGCGCTTGCCGGTACATGGTCTCCACTCGAGAACTTTTCGACCCCAACGGTCATCAGCCCTCCGCGCTATGTGCCCTGCCCATTGCCATTTCAACTTGCCAATCCGTTGGACTATGTCGGTAACTTTGGTTCTTCTACTGATCTCTTCATTAATGATTCGATCTCGCAGAGAGACTCCAAGCATAGCCCTCTCTATAACTCGTTGGGCTACTTGGAGCTTACTAATAAGGCCCATAGTGAGAGACCACGTTTCTGTGCCATAAGTCATCACTGGCAACACACACTGGTCGAAAACTTTCGTCTTGAGGCACTGAGGTATGTCGGACGAGAAGACACTACGCACTTTTCCGAACGCTGCCCAGCCAAGTTGAATTCGTTGATTGGCCTCTTTGTTGAAGTTGGACCTACCTAACTGGACTACTTGTCCTAGGTAGACGTACGAGTCAACGACTTCAAGAACCGAGTTTCCAACAGAAATCGGGGTAGGTAAAACATGGGAATTACACATGACTTTCGTCTTGTCCATGTTCATCTTAAGACCCACCTGTTTCTATTATCCGTAGTGCTATCCGTAGTACCTATTTTCAGTAGTGCACTATTAATTAAGGCCGGTACATGTATTCGACATGTTTCATTAAGTCATTAGAAATTTAATTTTCCAGGCAAATGAAAAAATGGCACACAAGTCGTAATTCTAGTCAGGCATATTCTAGGATGCTATTATACTCATAATTTGATTAACTTTTACAATGGTACCAACCCCAAAAGCACGTGAATAAAATCAGCTGTTCAACACAAAAAGTTCATCGACCCGCGACAAAATGTATGGAAAATGTAGGTAATTTTCGCTTGTCAGGGTTGATCCCATAGTAAAATACCTATATTGATCCATATGTGCGCTAAGCTTAAGACTATTGGCTCACAAAATAAAAAAAAATCGTGAACTTTTGGGGACCCATTTGGCCCCATTTAAAGATAAACTATCATTATCATAATCCTAGATACTACATTATTTAAAAAAGCGCATTGAAGTTTTAGGACGTATCTGACCCCTAAGGATTTTTTTAAGGAAAATTTAGAAAACAGGTACAGCCATATTTTTTATTTAGTCTCAAAAGCATCTATACAAAGTTTCATGTCAATCGGTACAGGGAATAAGAAGTTACATGCAAACAAAAAGGGCCCGTTTTACCCCGTAAGTTAGAGTTGGGTACGTTTTTCATCCTTAGTGCTTCATTATGTCGTACGATGTACGTATATTCCAAATTTCAAGCTCGTATCTACAGCGGTTTGAGCTGTAGCCTTAACTTATTAATTTTGCGTATCCCTAAGGAACCTTATAGATTTTCCTGGATTTTATTAGTTTCTGTATTAAAACATGCTGTGTGCTTCCTTCATACCAATTTTCAACCATAACCGTTCAGCTGGTTCGATGTAATTGACGCTTTTTTCACCAACTTTGGGACCTTATTTGACCCCTTAGATGAAGAAAATTCGGAAAACAGGAAAAAACGTGACTTTTATTTTGTTTGGAAAGTATGTATACAAAGTTTCAAGTCAATCGGTACAGGGAATAAAAAGTTCCATACAAACGAAAAGGGCCCATTTTACCCCTTAGAGGTCGAAAGTTCAAAATTTTCGTCCTTAGTGCTCCATTACGTCGTTCAATGTACCTATATCTCAAATTTCAAGCTCATATCTTCAGCGGTTTGGGCTGTAGCCTAAACTTATTAATTTTGCGTATCCCTAAGGAACCTTATAGATTTTCCTGGATTTTATTAACTACTGTATTAAAACATGCTGAGTGCTTCCTTCATACCAATTTTCAACCATAACCGTTCAGCTGGTTCGATGTAATTGACGCTTTTTTCACCAACTTTGGGACCTTATTTGACCCCTTAGATGAGGAAAATTCGGAAAAACAGGAAAAAACTTAACTTTTATTTTGTTTGAAAAGCATGTATACAAAGTTTTAAGTCAATCGGTAGAGGGAATAAAAAGTTACATACAAACGAAAAGGGCCCGTTTTACCCTCTTAGAGGTCGAAAGTTCAAAATTTTTATCCTTAGTGCTCCATTACGTCGTTCAATGTACCTATATCCCAAATTTCAAGCTCATATCTTCAGCGGTTTGGGCTGTAGGCTGTCTGTCAGTCAGTCACTCAGGGAAGCCTTTTATATAATAGATTTAGTTCTCTTCCCACGCATTGGGGGCGCTTCAAATAGGAACTGTCATTTCATAGGGTATCGTAGGTCCAGCGTACTTGTACATATGGAGGTCAGTGATTGCGATTCATTAGGTATCAGCCGTCTACAACGGGACATAGACCACCCCTATGACAGACAGACAGGCAAAACTCTTTATTTACAACAACAATTTAAAAATAAACATTATTTACACATATTTGACAAAAAATATGATTATAAAGTGGCGGCCTTATCACTGAGGGAAATTTCCTCCAGGCATTTTCCTATGGATTTTCAATAAGCCCGGTTGTCTATGTAGTATATCAATCTCTGGCAGCCATATCACAACAAGCTTTGCTTAGTTTGGGGTCAGAGACCGTGTGTAAGATGTCCCCTAAAATTGATTTATTTATTAATATTTAAATTACGAAAAATTGTTTAATTGTTAAAATAAAATAAAATCTACAACAGTAGCATCTAGCTTCTTTAAACGTTAGATTTTCAGCTTTTAAAACTGGTTGAAATTTACCTCAGTTAGATTTACGTAAGGTGTGATCTTCAATAAAAGTAAAATATTATTTCTTAGTAACAAATATCTGGTTTTTATTAATAATTACGATAAAATTAACTCACATTAGATCAAAAGTCAAGTTTCCTACATTTAAGAAGGCTATGCCCGTTCACAATTAATAACACGTAGGTAGGTAACATAAGGATATAAGACTAAAATATTCTAGGTCTTCTGCGAGGTAAAAATTCTACAGTAACATTAGATATCTAGCTCCTGGTGAGGTATTCGTTAGCGATGGCCTTCCAGTTGGTATCATCCCCTTCCTCCGTGGGAGTACTCTTGCGGATCTTCCTCAGCACCTCCCAGCCGTTGGCCTTCTCTGTCGACGACACGTATGTGTTGTTCGGGTCTTGCTCCAGGGTATAGGCGCCAAGGATCAGGCTCTGGACCAGACGCGCTGAGATCAGGGTCTGGAAGACAAGATACAAACAATTTCAGTAAACAACTCTACAATAGAGTTATAATGAGTCCTGCGTCGTTTGGCCCCGCAAGCGGTTGGTCCCGCGGGGCGAATCGACCAAGACTCTTTTTGAAGGTCCCCATTCGGCCCGCTCCAAACAATGCGGGGCCAATGGGGACCTTCAAAAAGAGTCTTGGGCGATTCGCCCCGCGATTCACTTTTTTATCTGTACATTTAAGTAGAAAAGTAGTCGATGGAAAAAATAAACAATTGCATTATTTTGAGGGCGTCATTCTATGAGTCCTATGGGAGTGTATGAACAAAAATGCATTTGTTTGAATGATGCAATTGATGATTGAATGATCATCACATGTTATAATATGGTTTAGTGCGAAATTCGACACACAAAAACATTTATAGAGCGTGAGCTGCGTGACCTTTCACTATCTTTCTAAAAAAGCCATAAATTTCTTAGTCTTTTCCCGCAACAAAACTTTTTGGTAAATTGTTACATGAGGCGTAACATCACATCCCCAGTTCCCACATCTCTTCTTATTTAATAGCAGATGCAAGAATTGTACTCGTTGCTGAGGACTGCAAGCGACTTAATATACTTTCAGTAGTGTCTGTCTCGCATTCTTTACCGTTATCAGTCATTTTATTACCTTCAGTAGTTTGTCTAGAGGTATTGGTCTAGAGGTAGTCCCCGCCTTACAATCGCGAGGTCGTGGGTTCAAATCCCGGTCCTGTACCAATGAGTTCTTTAGACTTTATGTACGGAATTTCACACCACTGGCTTTTCGGTCAAGGAAAATATCGTGAGGCAACCTGCATATGTCCGGAGAAGAAATTCGATGGCGTATGTGAAACCAACCCGCACTGGGCCAGCGTTGTGGATATGATACAATAACCCTCGTGGGTAGGCCTACGTCCTACAGTGGATTATTAAAAGGCTGATTCAGTACAGTACAGTAGCTTGTCCTGTAGAATGCAAGATTCACTCATAGTTGCCTTATTTCTCACCTTGAGCAGCCTGTACTCATCATCAGGCACCCTTCTGTTGACAGTATACCCCGCCAGCACCAGTACTCCAGCTCGGATGTCACCCTCCGTGAGGATCATGTACGTCATAGCGATGACCAGCTCAAAGATGTAGTAGGAGTAATGGATATCGCTACAGTCAAGATTGTTGCTATATTAAAGTAGAATTTCCATAAAAATGAACTTCGTACCATTTTCTGACCTTTAGTAAGTAGCCTTCCTCATAATTATTAGGACAAGAGCTCCTTAATAGATGACGTGGTAGTCTATTAATTGACTGCGGAACCAAGTTGACCGTTAAAAGTCTAATAACTCCATCCAAGCTACTGGAGCAGTTATGCCAGCAGTCCAGAACCACGCTCTGTTATTTCAAAGAGCTGGGCTGTCTCAGGCTGACTCTGGAAAGACTCTTCTAGAAGGGAAAATGCACAAAACACTCCATGCGAAACGACAGTGCAGGACTTATCGCCACCACACCTAATAAGAAGTAGCCATCCCTTAGCAGTAAAGTTTAAAGCTAACATAAAGTTACTACATGCCCAACATAAAACAGTGAAACTTTTTTGGATTAAAGCCCACGCGGGGATGGAGGGAAATGAGAGAGCGGACCAGCTAGCAAAGGACGCAGCACTGCACTTGAAGTGCAGACCTATTTACGATGACTGCCCCGTTTCGTTTGTCAAGCGAGAAATCCGAAAGGACTCTCTTGACGAGTGGAACCGGCGGTATCAAGATGGACACACAGCGGAGGTAACCAAAACATATTTTCCGGATGCAGGGGCGACATACAAGATCGTAAGAGAAATAGCACCAGTGGGAATCATAACTCAAGTACTGACGGGGCATGGTGGGTTTTCCCAGTATTTACATCGATTTAAATTGAGGGAAAGTCCATCGTGCATATGTGAACCCCCAAAGGAGGAGACTTCACTGCACATAATCTTGGAATGCCCAGTTTATGGAAAGCAGCGGTTTAATTTAGAGCAAAAGATTGGAATTAATTTGACACGTGATAAGCTAGATGAAATAGTGAAAGATAAGTTAGAAGATAAGTTAGAAGACCTTAGAAGTAATTTTATCGAATTTTGCACAAATAAGTAATAATTAGGAACAAGTAGGTATAAACTTGGCTGTGCATTGTAATGAGTATTATAACTGCAAACAGCCAAAAATATAGGTATATTTTTAGTGATAAGACAAAAATAATAACTGTAATTAAGACCCCTGATCATGTCAGGGATATTTCGCGATATACTAAAAAAAATAAAAATAAAAAAAAAAACACCTAATAAGAAGTAATTACCAAATAGGGTTTCTCTTAGACCAAATGGGGTTTCTCTGACAGACTCTGTGAAGTGTGAAGAGTAGTCTGTATTATTTCGTATTGTTTTTTGTCATAATGTAATCAAAGACAGACCATTATGACAAAAGTGCCATCTCACCTTGAGCAGCCTGGACTCGTCATCAGGCACCCTCCTGTTGACGGTGTACCCCGCCAGCACCAGTCCTCCCGCTCGGATATCTCCCGTTGTCAGGATCATGTAAGTCATAGCGATGGCCAGCTCGAAGATGTAATAGGAGTACTGGATGTCACCAAAGTCGATGATGCCGGCCACGCGGTAGTCGGAGTTGCTGGAATAATATTGGGAAAATTTACTGAAATTCTTAACTTTATTCATTCACCCAACCTTTCAAAACAGGCTTTTGATTTGTAAAATGCAAAGACATTTCTGAGGTTTGATCATCGAATTGAGAAATATTTTTCTTAACGCGTCCACTGTCCAATGACTTCAAAAGAAGTCATTGGACAGTGGACGCGTTCACATATATGGAAGTCATATGTCTCTGACTCTAGTTGGAGTCATCAATAAAAAGAAAACTTAATGATTTTTACTTGATTGGAAGTATGAACAAGTACGAAAAGATTCCCATTAATATAAGGTTAAGTAAGAGGACTACCAAAATGTTTTAATGAGCCTCTGTAAAATGTTGCCAGTTTTTTTCAAACTAAAGCGAAATTGTAGGAATACAAACCGTTGAGAAAAACGTGAATGTTAAACTCCATAATATAGATACTCGTGAATTGCAACTTTGATGGATGGATTGTATCTCTAGAGGGGTCCTAATACCTTTTGCGGCCTTTCGCCCCGCAAGCGGTTCGGCCCGCGGGGCGTATCGCCCAGAGACACTGTATGATAATATTTAATGCATCACTTATGATCATAATGACTAGTTTTTACTATGAGACTATTCCCGAAATTCCAAGAAATCGTTATCAATAAATGTATAGTGTTTTTCACGACTTCATGATGGAAACTATAGTAAAAGTTGGTTATTATGTTATTACGAGTCCAATGTCATGTTGAGTACAATGATTTCTTATTTAGTTGTAAGTTATTAAGTAAGTTATAAAGGTTTTGCAAGAAATTAATGAAAACAATGTTTTTCCATGATTTAGTCCGGTCCGGTTTATTTTAAAATATGTAAACGTCCCGAAAACCTTCTTTAGAGTAAAGCTTAGTAGTTATCATTTCGCCACCCTTGCCACATTCAAATTGCACCTTTTACAATTATTAGGTAGTCAAATGCATTTTGCTGAAAATTTCTTAAAACAACATTAAATTTTATGTAAATATGTGGACAATAATAGCCTATATACAGCTGAAAGATGATGTAAGGCAAGTGGAAGCAGGATTGTAGCTCAGCTCACCTGACCATAATGCCTTCTAGGATCTGACTGCACACCCGCAGCAGGCGTGGCTTTAGGACCCTGGGTCATTCAGGGAATTAATGTTTTAATTTATAAGAATTAACTGCTGGGTATAGCCCTCTCCCTTACAGTGCCATCTGCTTAGGTCTTATGTCAATCTCGTGCAGGTTCCACCCGCGATTAGGTGCAGCTTTACATAATTATATCGTCAATCTGGCAGACCTCCCTGTTCTCCAAACGGTAGACCTCGTGGGACATCTGTTTAACTGAACTAGACCTATTGAGTATACTGATATCTCGACTCGAAATATCATAAGGATTTAGGATACTAAACAATCTTGCCAAATATTAACGAAATCGGCTGATGAATAGCGCGACAGCACATAATATGTTCCACCAATGTAAAATTGCCGACGACAAAAAAATAATAAACACATACAGGGCTATTTCTAATAAATTCGCATCCTTTTAGGGGCTTATTCTGTACATCAAAACTAACAACTTTTGACAAAACTAAAAAAAAATTGGGTGTTATTTTTTTAGGTCAAAATCGAGCTCAAACTGGTTGATTACAAGCAAGCAAACAAACATACAGGTGAAACTATTAAAAGCGTGTTAAAAATATCGTTCACCCGCGATAAAATGTATGGAACAGCTGATTTTTTTTTGAGTTTTGACAAAAGTCGCAGAACAAAGGTTGTTAGTTTTTATATACAGAATAAGCCCCTAAAAGGATGCTAATTGATTAGAAATAACCCTTTATAAAACCTGGGTCCAAGTTATATCGAGATTTGTTGAAAAATGACAAAAATCAACTTCCGGACAAAAAAGGCGAAATATTCGTGTTGACACACAGACTTTTGCTTCGCATCGGCCAATTATAACTTTGAACCGCTATTTATAATATAAGTACGTATATTACCTAGTATATTTTATTTCTTTCCATTTTTCAGAAAAGAAATAACAATGCAGTCATAGAACGAATATAACTATTTATCATGTAACAAAGTTCGTGACATGATTTTGTATCTTCGTGACAGACTCACTAGCTCACTACACAGTACAGTCAGGAGCACTATTTATGTAAGTAGCAATTTAAAATGTTCCTGTTTCTTTTTCACTGCAACTGTAACGTTCAGATGTAAATACCACCCACGGTTACCCATCGGAAGACTGACTGTGGAGCTAGTCAAGCATGCGACCACCAAAAGCCACGAAAAGAACTCATTTCGACGTGTGAAAAAGTGACAGATATACATATACTTTGGAATAACGCTGTCTCGTTCTGACACTACGAACGAAATAATTCGTGGCGCACATACTAGCTCGGCTGAACGTTGTTTTTATTTCGGCGCGATATATTGACTATATTTTTCTGAGATTTTGTCTATTTCGTCAGCTATTTCTCTTTTGCCATTTCTATTTCGTCAGCCCTACAACATGATCATTACACGGAGTGTACCGCAGATGTGAGTGTCACCTTATCTCTCGTTTCATCACGGCAACACAAACAGCCTGACTGATAGCTGTGATAATGATAAAGAGACGTTGCACTCAGGTGATTTGTTTTTGTAAGAAAATCAAAATTTGTGTACTTACTGATAACCGATTTCGGAGAAAATGTATGTTTCAGACGTCGAATATGGATGAAACCGTATAAACTGTATAATAAATATGCATTTGAAAATAAAATGGGTTCGCTTTTGATGCACTTTTTACCGCGAAAATACTTCTGGTTTTTTTCAGTGTTCAAAAGTTTCATAATTGAAACGCGAATTTATTTCTATTATGATGCATGTTGTTTATTATTGGTCTTAAATTTCTGAACCGATTAACTGAAACGTAGGTAGTATGTGTAAAAAACCTTTATCGTAATATCAGACGTAGATTCAGTAACAATTTTAACTATAATAGTCATTATTACCTAATAACCGTAGGACGTTCACCGCTTAATATAGGCTTCTACAATAGATTTTCAATGACACCGTTTGGAAGCCGCTTACATCCAGCGTATTTCTGCAGATCATCGTTTCACTATTTAGGTGGACGTCCAACGCTGCACAAGGCGCGTACGCGATCTCCTTTCAAAAATTCCGACTTTCAGTAAGGAACCAGCTTGATTTTGCAATTAGTCCCATAGTAGCTCATAAAAAGCAATTGGGTCATCCACATATCCTTGAATAAGCTTGAAGATCTAAAGATAATCCAAATATCACTGCCAGTTGGCAGCGTGACCAGCATTTTTTTGATATTAGGGAAACTCATACACACGGTTTTTAACCCCAATCTAAACAAAGCTTGGAATATGGCTGGCAAAGACTAATATAATAGATACCTACTGAAGTAGGTATATGGATAATACCTAAATAACACCCAGACACAGAGCAAACACCCATGTTCATCACAAAAACGCTTGCACTGGGTGGGGATCGAACCTACGCCTCTCTGACCCAGGAGTCAGGGTTACTAACCACTGGGCCACCGAACATCGACTTTTTTTCTGTTTTACCATATTGAGGACCACCGAGGCAGTCCAAGCATTACCACGCTGAATGGCAATCTTTATACTTAGACGATGAAGTATTGAAGGTTCTCTCACCTGCCGCCCTTGGCGCCGACGATGATGTTCATCTCGTTGACGTCTCCGTGGATGACGCCCTTCTGCAGCTCCTCCAGGCGAGGCACCACGGCGTACTTGAACTCTTCAATTACCTGGAAGTAAGTACGTTCATAAGAAGTGGACAACTTTTTGATAACACGTACTTAAAACGAAGACACAGGCTCACGTATCGCCAAGCTAAAGTGGAGATGGGCAGGGTATTAGGCCAGACAGGATGACAACAGGCAGACCAAGGCAGTCACCGAGTCGTACCTGAGAGAAAGACGAAGACACAGAGGTAGAGGTACCTCTTTCAAAGAGTGCAATGTCCTATAACGTAAAGTACTGTCCTGTACCAGCCATTTTAATAGTCCACTGCAGGACGTAGGCCTACCCACGAAGGGTGATTGGGCCATTTTCACCACGTTGGCCCAGTGCGGGTTGGTGAATTCACGTATACCATCGAATTTCTTCTACGGACATATGCGGGTTACCTAACGATGGTTTCCTTCACCGAAAAGTCAGTGGTGTGAATCCGTACATAAATTCCAAGGAACTCAAAATTTGAAATAAGAAAACAAATGCGAAATTTTGAAATTTATATATACCTACGTAGGTATGTAAGTTTAATTAAATGTAGTAATCGAACTTATTGTACAGGACTTACTGCAATCCTAAAGCCGGAAACATATTACTATCGGACGCGTTTGACGGACGCGACTGACAGCCGCGACTTAGCAATGTGCACAGTCTTTAAACATCCGGTGCGCCAGATCGCTCTCGGACGTCCGAACGCTCAAGGTCGTCCGAAGGTGACGTCCGCGACTTATGTCCGATAGTGGCTCAGTGTACTTTCATAGTCTAGATACCTATCAATCGCGGCTGTCAGTCGCGTCCATAAGCCGCGTCCGATAGTATGTTTCCAGCTTAATAGGTAAGATTTCAATGTCATTCTTGTTATGAACAACCAATCGTGGTAGAGAATAGGCGTGGAGTTTTACACTGAAAAGTCTTTAATAGACAATGATGAGCTTACCTCCTCAGCTAAGTCCAGTTTCTCGGCGTCCTTGATGACGTGTTTGAACTTCTCCAGAGCTGGCACCATGGTCAGCATCCAGATGTGCTGCCGCTCCGTCAGCCCGGAGTGGTTGAAGTTCTGGAGAAATATCAAAAAGAAATCACAAAAAGATCTTTATAGATGAACAATCAACTATGTACGTTATGATGGTGCGCTGAAATAACTTATTCTATGTCTATGGGGATTCTCATTAGTGAATACAATGGTAGGTATACCGTCGCGCTGGATGCAAGCCGCTTCCAGCCCGTTTTATTGGAGATCCATAGTAGAGGCCTACGATGACCAGCTTTGGACTTTTTTTGGCTAATGGATGGATGGATTATTATAGAAAGAAAGAAAGAAATTTATTTATTTGCAACAAAAATAAGAGGTACAATAACAACAATATACAACAAAACAAATCATAAAAAAACAAACAAAAAACACAGTATTATACCTAAAATGCTTGTCACAAAACTGGTCCCAACTCAGCGTAATGCTTATACTAGGTACTATAAAAATATAATGATAATGACAACTTTTACCTGATTAATACTGAATCAAAATTGTGATTAATACGAAAAATAAATTAATTAATTTTATTTTATATCAATTTATTCTTTTCATTTCAATATATTGTGTAAATTGTGTAATTGCAATCATTATTTTAATTATTCTGTTAGATTGCAAGCTAAAGATTATTATTTATTATCTTCATCATCAATTTCTGAACATAGGCCTCCGCCATAGAATTCCAATACTTATGACCTGCCTTTTTGAGTACGTGCTACGCTGCGCATACTGACACTGCCTGATACTGATACATGGTCTCCATTCGAGAACATTGCGGCGCCATCGGTGAAAGTTCGATGGCTGATAATTATGATGATGAGTTAGGTATCAACTATGTTTGAAGCTGTGACCAATCCTCTATCAGCATTGTTGACGTGACCAGCCATAATTCCAAATAGTTATAGCATTACTAGACCTTGGATGTACGTTTGTTTGTTACATAATACATGACAGTTACGAGTGTTCCAGCGGTCTATTACCTACTGTAGCTTAGAGTTCCCGCACACTTTCTGCTTTTAGTTGAAGTTACAGGCGATTTAGCGTTTCACTGGGTCACTGACACGATGAGAGATGACATGGACATTGAGAGGGAACGTAGGGCACTGGTAGTTCGGAGTAATATGCTGATCCGCAGGTTTTCAAGATGTTCAAAAGATGTAAAGCTCTTATTAGAGCATACTGTCAGTACTTTTGATGCATGCAGCCTGTGGATCAACTCCACTCAAAGGACGGTGAGTGCCCTACGCATCCAGTATAATAATGCTTTTAGGATGCTTTTGGGGCTGCCACGCTTTTGCAGTGCATCGGGTATGTTTGCTGAGGTATCATTCGTAAACGCGTGGCCTCTCTGATGAGGCCGGTGCGTGACGGCCGCAACAGCTCCCTAAGGCACATGCCACACGGGCGTTGACGCCGCGTAATTGCACCGCGGCGTCACCGCCGCTGCACCGCCGCGGTGCAGCGGCGGTGCTGAGCGTCGTCGCGGCGACACCGCGGCGCCCGGTGTTGCCTTAGACACTGATGACAGTTAGCGGAAAAAAAGGTTTTAGGGATAACCGTTCAACCTTAAGCTGAAGATAAGTAAAATCTCTCATATACATTCTGATTTTGTGTGAGCCAACCGCGAAATCGGATCGTGTGTAGCGTCAGCGGTCCAACTTTGTCCTCGCTAACTCTTTCTAATATTATAAATCAGAAAGTGTATTTTTTTTTTCGTTTGATCACAGATATACTAGAGGAATAAGTAATGTGATTTTTCACGAGTGTCACAGCTGTCAATTTTCAAAGTGATTTATCTTTGTCATTATCGATTCTACACTACTGCTGTCTTCACAAAAGTGATAGAGCTCAATGAGATCTACATTTCAGATGACAGCTGTCAAACTTCAACGTGATTTATCTCGGTTTTTATCGATTTTAGACTACTGCTGTCTTCACAAAAGTGATAAACCTTAATGAGATCTACATTTCAGATGACAGCTGTCGAACTTCAACGAGATTTATCTCGGTTATTATCGATTTTAGACTACTGCTGTCTTCACAAAAGTGATAGAGGTCAACGAGATAAATCACGTTGAAGTTTGACAGCTCTCATCCAGAATGTAGATGTCGTCAAATTCTATCACTTTTGTGAATTTTGACAGCTTTGTGAAATTTGACAGCTGTCATCCGAAATGTAGATTTTGTCGAGCTCTATTACTTTTGTGAAGAGAGCAACAGTCTAGAATCGATAATAACCGAGATAAATCACTTTTAAGTTTGACAGCTGTCATCCAAAATGTAGATCTTGTCGAGTTCTATCACTTTTATGAAAACAACAGTAGTCTAGAATTGATATTGACCGAGATAAATCACTTTGAAGTTTGACAGCTGTCACTTGGAAAGCTGTTATTGTGACATTCGTCGTGACAAATTACACGATCTGATTTCTAACGCGTACGATGGATTTTTCTCATCTTCAGTTTAAGATTGTCTACGATTGATAACGGTTGTCGTCAAAACGTTTTTTCCCGCTAAAAATTCATAGAATACTCGAATACTCTAGATTTAATGTCTAAATCGCTACCGGCAACACTGGTCGCCGCGGTGACGCCGCGACGACGCTCAGCACCGCCGCTGCACCGCGGCGGTGACGCCGCGGTGCAATTACGCGGCGTCAACGCCCGTGTGGCATGTCTGTAAGAGTTCTAAAAAAAATTCTATATAATATAGAACCAGTGTATCTATTTTTGAAGTGAAACTTCTAATGCGACTTCCAATAAGATTGCGATAAACGTTTAACGCTACCATGGAGGGAGTATGAAAACACTGTTGCGTCGAAGATTCCGCGCGGAGGGATTCCACGCACTATTTTTAATCATCTAGAATTGTTCACTTATACAGGTGAAATAAAAATTGCCGGTAGAAAATATTGTTAAGTGTCGCACATCTCTATAATTTTTGTAAATACAAACACACTAAATATCAATTGTGGACTCCATTCTAGCACTTTCCATCGTTTAACAAAAAAAACTATTACTATGACACCTACCCTGAAACAAAAAAAAACGCTGATCTATAAATTTTATCACGATAATCATTTTACATCGAGGAACATATTTTTTTTATGTTAAGGCTGTTATCTATACCTACTTATATTTTCAGCATTTTTGCCTTTCGTAACGCATTGTAACTACAAATGTAGCTCTTCATCGTTGTAAGTTTGTAACTAATTTCGTCATTTTAACTAACAAGAACATTTTTTTGCAAAAGTTAGCATGACCGACTTCACCCGTGTACATAATCATTACATAGTATAAAACATAGTCGCTTTCCGCTGGCTGTCCCCATGTATGCTTATATCTTTAAAACTACGCAACGGATTTTGATGCAGTTTGTTTTAATAAATAGAGTAATTCAAGAGAAATGTTTATATGTATAATATACCTGTGCGAAGCCGGGGAATCGCTAGAACGCAAATATTATGCACGGATCGATGTAACATTTTTCACATTATTGTTGATTTAACAAAAATGGCTCAGCCAATTTCGATAAAATTTAAATGAGACCAATTTCAAAGTATACTCTTTCCAATAAAAAAAGAATTGCTGAAATCGGACTACTAAGAAAAAAATTATGCGTGGTTATACATAAAAAAAAAATATACGCGTCGAATTGTATACCTCCTCCGGTGGTTCGTCGGTCAAAAATTGCTAAATTAACAATGATTAACTTCTTCATTTATTTACTTTTTATAAAATCTACGAAGACTTTTGCTACATGAAAAATAAATTGAAACTCTGCACCGAGTGTGTGGAAGTCCTAATTTTCCAACATAATAAACCGTGCACGAGTTTGTGTGACGTTGAATGGCTGACAGACAGACGGACCGTAGATAACTGTACGTATTGTCGATGAGCTAAATTGCTAATACGTCTTTGTGGACTATTGTTGCTCTTGGCCTCGTTTTTAGGGCACTGTTAGGTGTTTTGTTTGTTATTATCATTTGTTTTTGCAAAAGGAACAATGTATTTTTAAAGATTTCAAAAGTATCTGATTTATTTCTAAATAACATTTGGAAATGTCTGGTCTTTGATTATATATTTGTCTAGTAACCGGATTGGCTGAACTAACCTGTCCAGGAAAATATTCATCATTCATAATTCAGCCATAGGACGTCCACTGCTGGACATAGGCTTCCCCTAATGATTTCCAATAAGACCAGTTGATAGCGGTTTGCATCCAGCGCGATCCTGCGGTCATCCGTCCACCTTGTGGGTGGACGTCCTACGCTGCGCTTGCCGGTTCGTGGTCTCCACTCGAGAACTTTTCGACCCCATCGGTCATCAGTTCTCCGCGCTATTTGCCCTGCCCATTGCCACTTCAACTTGCCAATCCGCTGGGCTATGTCGGTAACCTTGGTTCTCCTACGGATCTCCTCATTCCTGATTCGATCTCGCAGAGAAACTCCGAGCATATCCCTCTCCATGGCTCGTTGGGCTACTTGGAGCTTACTAATAAGACCCATAGTGAGAGACCACGTTTCTGTGCCATAAGTCATCACTGGCAACACACACTAGTCGAAAACTTTCGACTTGAGGCACTGAGGTATGTCGGACGAGAAGACGTTACGCAATTTTAAATTAGATAAAAAATGGAAAATATGACTTATAGGTAAATATATGGACTGTAAGCTTGTGCATTTTAATAGTTTAGACATGTACATTTCTGGTACATGTCTGGTGACAAAACAAAACGTTGTTTATAAAATAATTATAGTTAAGTTTTATATTTCTTTTGCCAGTTGAAAAAACATTAAGTAGGATCTTACATACCAATTTTTTTAAACACTTACGTTTACTCTAAAACTATTTGATAGTAGTATGTACTTACCTACATTTTAGTTAATTCGGTAAATAATTCAAAATAACTTATACTATTTGAAAATTAAATTATTTCATCATTAGGTAATGTCAACATAATAATTGCTCATAAAGCTTCCTCCATTGAGAAACAAGTCACATAATCAGATTTATTTGCTTTTTGATTGCTCTCAAATACTATCTCTATGAGTATAAATGAAGCCCATTAGGCTGATATAACTAAAGTAATGTTTACTCTTTGATAACAAAAATGGTATAAATCTCTCTAGCTCCTGCGTCCCTATCATGGCAAACAGGCAAATTGTTCTTTTACGAAAGCAAAGAAAGTGTAATAGTACTACCAAAGTAACCCTCGAAGAGTCATCAAAGTATCGACATCTGACATTAAAAGTGGATATTTAATCCTTTGCCATGCCAAGGCTGGATATTTAGATGTAAAGCCGCGACTAAGCGTGTATCTCACGAACGTCACACCATATTTTTTTTAAAGTCGTCTGGCGCACGTGGCTTTCACTCAAGCAGGTGCTGTTTATCTCACCTCTAGGTATTGTTCAGGTTAACAAAAAAATCATCCAGCTGGGTCATTAGAGCCTACTAAAATACGTCACTCGCAGCAAGCAGCAGCAGTCAAAAGACGTGCTACTTCTTAACCGTAACTTTCTTTCACGGGTAGTTGTTGTTGTTATCCAGGTTAACAACAAACTCTCCCAGCTGAAACAACAATGCCCCGCTACAAGGCAAGTCACGCAGTCTCTCCCATGACACGTTCCTCGAGTAGGTGGGCAGCGTGTCCTCAAGATAGACAGAAATCAGATAGGCGAGAGTTAAGAGAGAACGTATTTCTAGCTTATTGTCCAAGTTAGCAACAAACATCTCCCAGCTGGTACGTCGCACAGCCTCTCCCCCGGCACGTACTCGAGCAAGCGGACAGCTTGCTGTTTCTCTTACCTCTAGCTTGTTATCCAAGTTAGCAACAAACTCTCCCAGCTGGTATAGCAGCACCTCACTACGTGGCACGTCGCACAGCCCGCATCTCTCTTGGCACGTGCTGCTGTTTCCTTACTTTTACCTTGTTGTCCAAGTTAGCAACAAACTCTCCCAGCTGGTACAGCAGCGTCTCGCTACGTGGCACGTCGCACAGCCTCTCTCCCGGCACGTCCTCCAGCAGTCGGACAACGTGATGTTTCTCTTACCTCTAGTTTGTTGTCCAAGTTAGCAACAAACTCTCCCAGCTGGTACAGCAGCGCCTCGCTACGTGGCACGTCGCACGGCCTCTCTCCCGGCACGTCCCCCAGCAGTCGGACAACGTGATGTTTCTCTTACCTCTAGCTTATTGTCCAAGTTAGCAACAAACTCTCCCAGCTGGTACAGCAGCGCCTCGCTACGTGGAACGTCGCACAGCCTCTCCCCCGGCACGTACTCGAGCAGGCGGACGGCGTGTTGTTTCCCCGAGATAGTCTCCGTGGAGTACAGGTGGCCGTAGACGTTACGGATTGGTTTCGGACAGGTTATGTTTCGTTCACCTAGAGACAACGGTTTCTTTTAAAAATTTAGTTGAACTTTCGTGAGTTTTGCCTACATTTGGAATGCATCTTTTTTAACTTTTTCTTTTGAGACGTTTGGATATGAAATTTTGATTTTCGGTATTATTTTTCATACTCTATTATGCTGTAACGGCGATTTAATAGTTCTAAGCTCAACATAGATCCACTCTCAAAGTTTGACTCTATTATGGGCCAGATGTTGGACCATAATAGAGTCAAACTTTGCGGTTGTCCTTAAGTCACCATAACTTTTTACCACCAGCCCCCCTACCGCCTAAGCAATAGCAATCGTAATAGCAATCGTTTATGACTTCATTTTAGTCATTTGGCACCGCCTATGTGACGTTAGCCATCAATTGCTTTGCGCGGATTACGAAAGCAATCGTTGAATGAACAACTTTGATGGCTAACGTCAAATAGGCGGTACCAAATGACTAAAATGAAGTCATAAACGATTGCTATTACGATTGCTATTGCTTTAGGCGGTAGGGGGGCAGGTGACCTATCAGCTTTCTTGCCACACAACAAAATATAGGAATTTTCGTAAGACGTAGATAGATTAAAAAAAAATACTCACTACAGTAATTCATAATCTCATTCTGCGCCTCAACGACTCCAGGATTCTGCGTGTCCATAGAGTTCATAATCTTCAACACGTATCCATGTTCACAGTGCTTCGTGATCAGCGGATTCTTCACGTTGGGGTCTTCAATGATCTTGTAGTTCTTGTCGTCGTAGCCGTTGAGCTCTGTCAGCTCCAGCACGGAGATGCCGTAGAGACGCTCTACCAGGAGCTTGACTCCTTCGTGGTCGATGATCGGGCGGATCACCTTGCCGGGCTCTAGCGATTCTGACATTGTGTATATCTGTGAATAATAATTGTAGATGAATGATATGTTCATTGCGCTTCCAAATTGAAAAGCCTGCGTAAAGTACCTAGCGAAAAATCACAAAAAAATAATGAACGAATATTACACCCCACGCTTTTTTTACAATAGTATTAATATTTTACGTTCATTATTATTTTCTGCCTATATTGAAAATTTACACTTCTTAGTTTGATATGCCATGAAATTGCTTTTTTTAGTTTTTTTTGACGTGACAACGTCTTATAAATTGGTTTGCCGGGTGACACTTCAAGAAACTGCGTTACGCTCCGCTCACGTTATGCGCTCACAATGAGAGCGAGTGAGAGGCACGCGTCATGGTTAGCCCGCCTAAGAGCGAGAGAGACAGACATTTTCATCCTTCTTCCTACTATACGAATGAATATTCACATTAAAATTATTTTACCACTCAAAGTCGTTGTCACGTAAAACTTTCGCCCGTATACCGACTTTACAGGCAACCAATTTTTAAATTATATTTATTTTTCACTATTTAGTAATCAAATAAATGCATTGTCATGGATCTTTGATAATGGTGTGCAAAGTTTAAAGAAAATCTGATCGCTCAAAGTAGGACAAAATCGAGCTCAAAGGGATTGGTTACAAGCAAGCAAACATACAGGTGGAACTAATAAAAGCGTGTTAAAAACAAAAAAAAAACCGGACAAGTGCGAGTCAGGCTCGCACATCGAGGGTTACGTACAAACACGTTGTTAAATTAATTAAACCTGTTTTAGCATGTGCTAATGAAGTTCTTTTATATGATACCTTACATGATACGATTTACTCAATTTAAATTTTGAACCCATATTTTGTGAATTTTGAGGCCCTACTTTTTGTGATTTAAATAAAAAAAAATCAGATTTATTCCTATATGTGTACTCTGAGACAATGTTTCTCGCCAAATTTCATAGTTCTATGTCAACGGGAAGTACCCTGTAGGTATTGATTTTTGTGAGTGTCGTAATATGCAGTTTTTTACGACATAAACGGCTCTAACTTTTTTAAACGATAACTGAGAAGTTTTTCTCTTACACAACTGCTAGAAACCATAGATATACGTATACAATTTAAATTACAACTCGATATCTTTACGCGTTCCCGAGATAAAGAGCCTTGTCATACACACAGACGGA
The DNA here is from genome assembly GCA_949316475.1 of Hypomecis punctinalis. Classification (NCBI taxonomy): domain Eukaryota; kingdom Metazoa; phylum Arthropoda; class Insecta; order Lepidoptera; family Geometridae; genus Hypomecis; species Hypomecis punctinalis. The sequence goes on from OX438817.1 coordinate 19,321,015, forward strand.
CAGACGGACAACAAAGTGATCCTATAAGGGTTCCGTTTTTTCCTTTTGAGGTACGGAACCCTAAAAATCCAAAAATATATAAAACTCGTGTCTAAGTTTCGTTCAAATTTGTTGAAAAATGTGACCTTTAGAAGAAAATCAACACCCGGACAGACGAAAGCAAAATTTTCGAGTCGAAACTGAAACTCTCGCACTTCGATTTCGCACTTTTTAATTTCTGACATATTTTTTTTTATTAATTTGTAACTTCTGATATTTATATTAACTTGACGATGCTATTGCGGATAATGTAACTATGCTATCGCTAATAACATAACTGTTACTCGTTTATACTACAGGTTACTTATTTTTTATCTGTACTCTCTTTTCTTAATGACCATTATACCGGAAATTGTTACTTTGAATGACACTGACATTTCACTTGTTGTTAATTAATCTGATTAGTCCTATGGACTAATCTCTGCCTGATAATTTAAAATTTATGTTATTACATATTATTTTTTATTTAAAATTTTGTAAATTACGTACTTTTATTTATTAACACAAATTATTTATGCATAACTATTACCAATGTTATTTTTGAATGTTATCGGACGATTTCAAGTACATGTAATGTGTCTACGAAATAAAGAGATTTTGACTTTGACTTTGACTTTGACTTCGGTCGCTCCGTCAAAATACATCCAACCTTCAAAAACATTATATTATTTTATTATACATTGTATCGTATAACAAAAGCTTACATTGTACCTAAGTAACATCCAGACAAACAAATATGGCCATAAATTTAACTTATCATCCAGTAATAGTGCCTACTATTAATAGTTTGCAGTATAGTGCTTTGTTGATCCTCACCGCCAATTGAACTGTCTTGAACCCAATTGTTGTATTTCAATAATTTTCGATCCTGTTTTTAACATCTGTTAAGGCTGCTATTCTGGGAAATTGCGTCTGAATAAAACCATTTTTCACGACTTTTATTGATAAAACTCTAAGAAAAAAAAATATGTTACCTGGTATGGGATATAAGAAGTGATTTCACCTTGTTATTTTTCTACTTTTATTGTCGTAATAGCACCAAAAAAAATCCTCAAAGCAACTCTAAATTTTACAGTTGCAATCATTTTAATCCATCAGTTTTACTATAATCGAAAGAAGACAAACCAAAGTTATTGTCATTTGCAAATTGTAATTAGTAGAGCACATTCTATGGCTATAAAATATTTAGTAAATTGCCATATAATCTAAAAGATATCGAAAGAGAAAACTGTTTCATAAAACAACTAAAAATAATCCTTTTATCAAAATGCTATTACAATTTTTTAACAATAATCTAGAAAACAATAATAAATCGTTCCAATACAAATAATAAAATTGCCATACCCTTATAGGGTCATATGTATACAAAACATGTTAACTAAGACCGCATGTCAATTTCATATGTTGCAATAAAAAATTTGACTTTGACTTTGACACATAAATAATAGTGTTCAGGACTAAAGGTTGTGATAAAGTCACATAATTTTCAAGTAGAGACTACGCAAGCGCAGCGTAGAATGTCTACCCACAAGATGGACAGAAGACGGTAGAAACCAACCGGATTTTTCAAGATCTATAAAACCGAAGAACGTCAACTCAAAAAATATGCCAAGTAGCATTATCATAATTTAGGTTGTCTGGAAGAAATCGCTGCAAGCGATAAGGCTGTCCATTATTCTACCGGGCTGTTGTTTTTTTTTTTTCTTTAAGTTTAAACAAACTTATATATTAACGTTATGTATATTTGGTGTGAAAATAAAGTTAAATGTATTGTATTATACTATCCCAAATAGTATATTAAATCATTTACATGTACCTAGGTACAAATAGAGAATTAAATTCAGGTAAAGCTGGAGGGGTATATAAAAAAATAAACTTAGTATAAAAACCTAGTAAAGCTTACAACAAAATAAACTTCTATAAAAGATTTTTTTTCGTCAGTTTAATTTCAGTAAAATCATAAGTGGCGCTGCCGCGGTGGCTTCATAGAACTACCGTCACATGATTGCCGGTATCACTTGCCTATTAATATCTCTCCGTGACCAAACAATTTGAGATAAATCACCTAGGTAATAGGAAAATTTAGTTAAACCTATGAAAACACTGATACAACAGATATATCTGAATAAATACTGGTCATAAATTTTCAGACTGATTCGGTTTCAGTTCAGACTAAAAAAAAAGAAAGTTTCAAAAATTACAAAATTCTTTTTGTACTGCACTGAAGCTTTGTGCAAGAATCAAATTTTCAAAAATGATTTTTTGTGCAATCTTTCTTCTTAATATATATAAATCTCGTGTCACAATGTTTGTCCTCAATGGACTCCTAAACCACTTAACCGATTATAATAAAATTCGCACACCATGTGCAGTTCGATCCAACTTGAGAGATAGGATAGTTTAAATCTCAAATTATAGTCGCAATTTTAATTTATTTAGCCACAGCAACGCGTGGCCGGGTCAGCTAGTACTCTATAAAATTTTATTTGCGCTCACAAACTTTGGATATTTCTTTGCAAAACTCTAATAATTGTAAGGAAATGAGAATATTTAGATGTCTTTCTTAGAAATAAGCGATAGTACCACCACTTTACTTAGGAATTTATATTTTATAGAGACCACCTCTAAATATCATTTTTATTCAGCAGGTAAAATTATTTTTATACAATAATCTTTAAGTATTTAATTTATAAATAATTTAATTATGTATTCTAGAAATGTTTATATATTTACTGACTGTGAAAGAGTAAAAAAATAATAAATTTAAAAACTTGTCTAACGTTTAAATATTATTAAGTATATTTATTATTTATTGTGATACCGTCAGAAAAACAAAAAAAAGCTAAATAACATTTAAAAATTAACTAAGCTTACAACGGACTTCGTTTACACTTTTTCGTTATACTAGCTAAAAAAGCTATAAAAATAAACAAAACAAAAAAACACTAACCTCAGAAATATATAAAAAATAAAAAATAAAGTCCACCACACACTGAGACAGTCTGCGTTCAACTGACTAAAGTGACGAACTTCTCGCGGCGAGCAAATAAACCGTCGTGTGATAACTGATAATAATAGATGTATTGATAAGAGATAACAGAGAGTCATCTTTATTGCTCATAGAGACAAAGGGAGATAAATTCTTTGCACTTTCCGAAACAACACCTTGTAAGTATATCTGTTTTAATAGGTATGATGGTAATTACTAATCATGTATTAAATAAACAACAAAATACAAGACTACTTACATTGGCTAAAATTACATAAAAAGCAATTGGATCATCCATTGGATCATCCACATACCCTTTAAGGTGTAAAGATAATCCAAATGCTCAAGCCCACTGCCAGTTGGCAGCGTCCCACTCCAGCATACTGGCTACATTGCCACGTTAAAAAAACGGGAAACACGTAAAAACATTGAGGCAAATAAATACCTGCATTTTGGTCACTAAAAAGTCCCTACATAATTATCATCGTAGAACGTCTTACGTTGAGCATAAATTCTTCCAATATTTCCAGTAGGAATAGGCTTGTATGTGGCTTGTATCAAGCCAACGAGTCACTATGGAAATTATCAGTTCTTTTTCATCACATCTATTCGAAAAGGACTACTTGGTTCGCCTTTAAGTGCGCCCAAAGGAGGTGTTCAGGCCTCATATTTTACTATAATATTACTAAATGATAATATTATAGTAAAATATGAGGCGCCTTTTGTTTTCTCATAGAGGTGATGAAAAGTAGTATGTACTCGGGCGCAAAATATATTTTTGGCTTCGAGCGACGTATTTGAATCCCTCGCTACGTTCAGGATTCTTTAGTGTAGTTATTTTTTACTTTAGTGTAGTTTTTACTCTAGAATCCCTCACTTCGCTCTGGATTCAAAAAAGCGCCGTCGCCGTAAAAATATTATTTTGCTCCCATATGATACAATCTAATATTGGCTACCTCGTTGGCGATCTATCAAATGTGATCCAAGCCAGGGCTGCGCTCAGAAACAAATGCCTCCCTCAGTTATCCATCCGAAGGCTGAAGTTGTCCGTGAAGGGACTACAATTACTAATTAGGTAAGCCGTTGTAATTATTAACCTCTATAGATGTTCTCAATGTGGCTGTTTATTTACTAAAACATTTAACATTTATTTACAAAATTTATATGATAAATCTTGATCTCTATGAAATTTATCCGTTTGATACAACTAACGCACGTAAACTCTCTCCATTTCAAAAATTAATTTAATAAAGCCGCTAAAAAGCGGCTCAATATAACCGTCTCTATGTCATAACACCATGTGTCAAACTTCGTACCATAAGCTTTTAAATACCGCAAGCCTAATACGTTTTTAAATCTCTATATTGAAACCACAGAACAACCGATTTCCTTCTCTTTCTTCTGTGATGGAAACCAATCTTTAGTGTAGTTATTTCCATAGCAGTGTGATATTGGAAACATAAGATTTTAACCTAGGTAATTTAATCCTAGTAATGTTATAAGCGCGAAAGTTTGTAAGTATGTATGGATGTTTGTTACTCTTTCACGCAGCAAGTAAGTAACGGATTGACAACTTACTATAGATTATTTATCCACAGACATTTATTGGCGTTTGTTTCGATTTTTTTGACCGACGAAACGGAGGAAGTTCTCAATTCCACGCGTATATTTTTGTATGTAGATTTCGATAATTATTTTTTTTATTGGAAGGAGTATACTTAATAAATAATTATTCAACTGAGAGAGCGAATATAAGCCAAACTAATATATTATGCCATCCATGACAATATTTACAAATACGATTGAAAATTGCCATTGAATACTTAATTTCGAACTAAAAACTAATGTTATCTAGTTTTTTTTCAATATTTTTAGTCATATAAAAAAATTAAAGCACTGTAAAATTCTTGTCGTATTATCTTTTGTTTCTAAGTTTCAATGCTAGCTTCTGCTCTCATTCAGTCTCATGACCATTTTCGCATACCATCTAAGCAAGCTTTCGACAATTATTACAGCTTCTTTGCTTTCGGTCTGAACTAGAGCTCCAGGAAACCTATTTAATTATTTCATAATAGGTATAATTACTACTAGACCACCACGGCTTGAAGCCGTGGTGGTCTAGTGGTAATGACACCTGCCTTTCAATCGTGAGGTCGTGGGTTCAAATCCCGGTCCCGTACCAATGAATTCTTTGGAATTTATGTACGGAATTTCACACCACGGGCATTTCGGTGAAGGAAAACATCGTGAGGCAACCTGCATGCGTCCGTAGAAGAAATTCGATGGCGTATGTGAATCCACCAACCCGTACTGGGCCAGCGTGGTGGATATGGCCCAATCACCCTTCGTGGGTAGGCCTACGTCCTGAAGTGGACTATTAAAAAGGCTGGTACAGTACAGTACAGGTGTAATTATAGAGTCTATAGACTATTTAATATTTTTACATAGATCACTTTTTAATGGTACGAAACTTTACCGATACTCGTAAGTATAAACTATACCGATACTCGTTAACTTATAAACTTTACCGATACTCGTAAGTATCGGTAAAGTTTCGTATACGTCCTAGTCGTTCGAAAGTCTATTAATATATGTGGGTCTTCAAGTTCGTGCTAAGAGCTCACAGTACGGGCCGAGTAGGTAAGAACCAGTGTCTCGTCGCCATGTCGTGACGGATCACTTCGCGGCCCGTCTGAATTTGTTTGTCCTCTGGTCTAGGAGTCAGTGATTCAATACCTCGTACCTAATGGAAATTTTTGTGAAGCTGAATTAGTCTTTGGTAAAACAATCCACTGCAATCATACTAATATTATAAATCCGAGAAGTTTGTTGGTTTGTTCCTCTTCACGTAGCAACGGAGCAACAGATCGACTTGATTTTTGGCATGGATATAGTTCTAGGGCCGGAAAGTGACAAAAAATAAAGGTTCCTGTGGGACAATGATGTTTAGGTTTTGACAACACATTTCCCCATTTTTAATTTTTAAAATAATATTTTGACGTCTGATATATTCAACCATTTTGTTTAATCGCGACTAAGGCCGGTCGGCGCGCTTCGCCGGCGTACGCCGGCAGTTGGCTGACGTCGTCATAGACAACAATCTTCAGTTCTCGTGTATTATACTTCAATGCTGTGGGACAGCACAAAATTCAAATTCCACGCGTGCGGAGCCGCGGACAAAAACTAGTGTAATATAATCGCTTGGAAGAAATTGCTTGCAAAGATAAAGCCACCGTTTAGGTGTAACTAATTTGTGATGTTTTTGGTCCTGTAATTTGTTTGTTTTTCTGTAATTTGATTGACTGATACTGACAGGACATTTTATCTAAAGTTTTATAACAGGTTCATCATGGTGTATTGTATGCACAGAGATACCAGAGGGATAACATAGTCGATCGAGAAAAGAAAGAAAGAGATGCAATGATTTAATATGTCATGAGTTAGAAAGAGACATAATAAGTATCTCGATTCAGTGGCTAGTTACCGTGTTTTTCTCTCAGTAGTGTCAAATTCCGATACATATTTGACAGTTTTGACAGCGCTGAGCCAGATTTTCCATACTTGCATATTTTTTTGTGGTTGAGAACTGCCTCAAGCTACAACAACGCTATCTCTCTATTTGTAATAGCTCTGTGATTTTATGTAATCATCCTTCATGGGTTGGGTATGTTCACTAACAAAGTAATAAAAAAAACCGGACAAGTGCGAGTCAGGCTCGTACATCGAGGGTTCCGTACAAATCCAGAAAATTTCACAAAATTGGGAAGTAAGTTGTTAAAATCTCTATACAATACCATCGACCAAAAAGTTTTTTTTTTCACTTTTCTCGTCATACATCGAAAATTACACATTGTTAAAATAATTAAAAACCTGTTTAAGCGTGTGCTGATGAAGCTCTTTTATATGATACCTTACATGATATGATTTACTCACTTTGAATTTTAAACCCATAGTTTGTGAATTTTGAGGCCCTATTTTTTATGATTTAAATAAAAATGTACAGTTTTCAGATTTAATCCTATATGTGTACTCTAAGACAATGCTTCTCGCCAAATTTCAAAGTTCTATGTCAACGAGAAGTACCCTGTAGGTTTTAATTTTTGTGAGTGTCGAAATCTGCGGTTTTTGACGACATAAAGGGCTCTAATTTTTTTAAACGAAAACTGAGACGTTTTTCTTTTACACAACAGCAAGAAACCATAGATATACGTATACAGTTTAAATTTCAACTCGATATCTTTACGCGTTCTCAAAATACAGAGTCTTGACATACAGATACTTGATATACTTGATACAGACGGACAGACGGACAACAAAGTGATCCTATAAGGGTTCCGTTTTTTTCCGTTTGAGGTACGAAACCCTAAAAACGCTGGTACAGTTACATGTTAGACTGTTTTGCATGGACTACATGGAAAGACGATCTGATAACCGCATTATCGCGCTGGATACAAGCCGCTTCCAATCGGTCTTCAGAGGAGGACTGTGTCTAGCAGTGGACGATCTATTACTGAAACGATTAATAAAGAATAGATCAAAAAGTTCCATATACTTAGTTATAGTAAAATAGTGATGGATATAAATTTTAATTTTAATCTGTTTATGTTTATTATCATGCGTTTTCCGAGAAAAAACGTGAGAATCGCTATTTTACTTTTGTATTGTACTTACTAACCAAATCACGTTCCCTCTCTAGTGGATTATGTAAGTCTGGGGCCCCTGGACCCCTACTTTATTGATAGCTCTCAATCTACTGGTGTTAATGGACTCTATATGGAGGACTTCCTGCAGAGAGCTCTACTTACTTGCTTAGTATAATTTAAAACAATAAGTACCTCCCTTTACAGTTAGATGTAAGGAAAGTGAGACGTGATACTTGGTATCTATGTAGGTCAAAGAGGAGCAGTTAAAATTAGTCTATCTATGTATCTTCCAAACAATGACAAAACAGTTAAGACAAACTTGTGAGGCGCCAGCGTGTCCATACAAAAACAATAATCTGTTATCTACCTCTAAATATTATTGACCTTAAAGTTATTATTAGTCTCTAATAAGTCATATTTTTACGCAAAAACTTGGCTGAAAAGTATACACTAAAAACATTTTCGAAAAAAAAACGTACCAGCGTTTTTTTCCGCGTTCCTGCGAAAACTCTTTATTCGTAACTGTACGTGATGACTTGGTAATGACACATATTATTCAGAAAAAAGTTCTAGAGTCCAGCAAATTGACCACGCGGAATTTTTTTCCTGTTGGACAAATCAGTTAGACTACCGAGTTTGACCCCAATTTGTTGTTACTAAAGCGATTGACACCAAAAACATAACATTCTTGGGGAGAACACTCTCCCGAAATGTAAATCTTCTCAAAAATTTACCGAAAATTCTCTCGATTTTCTACAGAAAACGCGAAAACTGTGGTCGATAAACAAGGATTTAGTGCTTAAAAAAACTCAGTTTCGTTATATACGTATTACTAACTTATCGATCTTTGTTTTTCATACTGTTCTATAAGTTATTTGTTTACAAAAACATGAAAATAGGGAATTTTCATCGATTGATCATGATAACATCAATTCAACTTTATCAGTCACAGGTCAAGGACCTCATCACATTGAGACGAACTTTAGGTATAAATAGGTACCAATTCACTTTCCATTGAAAGCAGCAATGTTATCAATTGGGATTTTGAATATTTTTTTGTGATACCTAAATGAAAAGATCATATAATTTGATAAATTTCCATACAAAACTATTTTAATTTTTCTCATAGGTATTTCTGTTTCTTTTTTCGCTTTAGGCATTCGATAGAGAGAACACGTTTTACGTTGCTATTAAATTTACGATGGCGCCTACATAATTGGGCCCATTGTGACAACATACAAACTTACATAATTTCTTTACATTCCTTACATTACAAACGAATTTTTTGAAAAATTTAGAATTTATTGAAGGCCGTTTGAGATGTCTCGAAATACCATTTTTTTGAGAAAATCTTCATTATCATCTTCTTTTCTTTCCAACTAGGGGGCGGTGGCCCTGTGGTGGGGGTGGATTGCCCTGATGCCGGGGCACTAGAATACGGCATCTGTATCCCCTGCCTGTAGTAAGAGCCTACTAAAAGGGGACCCCTGGGCTCGTGGGTGGTCAGAGTTGGGGCTGTGACTCAAGCAAGCCCGAGGAGGACGGCAGCGTGTGTGGCAACGCTGTCATACAGAACCGTACAAGCCTGGTTCTACTACCAGGCGAGTGGATACACAAAGTGCCAGAAGCACCGGTGTTTTCCTTTCGGAGATCCCGGAGCTCCCACGAAGGCACAAAGCTGGCTACCGAGGGGGTTTTAGTGGGTACAATCCTACATAACTCGACTGCACCCCAAAGCGGTCGGGCATCTTTAGAAGATTTCCCCCTCGTAAAAAACGTATAATTACAATTTAACACTATCTTCTTAAGTCTGTGTCTCGACTCGGTCTTGACTAATCTTGCCAAATACCTACTATTAAAATCGGCTGATATAAATAGCGCTACAGATATTTCCCCTTGATGAAGATTAAGATGTGAGGTCTACTGTTCGGAGAACTACTAGTTATCATTTTTGTTCGTAATCCTTTCTCTTGCATATTCTTGCTATTATAGGTGCTTAGCTGAACGCTACCGTGACTCACTAAATTGTAAGTCCCGGTTATTTTATGCGTTTATTCATGTCAGGGGTGTTCAGGTTGCTTAAAAACTGACTCTAGGGCTAGCCACTCGCCCTACACAAACTTACTACCTACTAGCAACGCGCTACGTTGCGTTTCTGCATCGGGCAAACTTTTGGAAAATAATGAAAAAAAAAATACAATTTATTTTAACGCCATCTAGCGGAATAGTTTTCAACTACAATGCTAGTAGCAAAATCATGCGGTAGTATTATAAAATCTAATAACCTCAGCGTTGTCTTGTAAGAATTATGACATCGTACTTTTGCTACTCACCAGTAGATGGCGCACATAATATATTTACTACTCTACAATAGATGGCGTGGCCTCAACTTTTTTTCTATTTTACCAACGAAGAAATATTCTAGTATTAAAATAAGGACTTCCTTTAGTCCTTATTCTGAGATTTTAGTTTTAAAAATAAAATTAACTTGTACAAAATTATTTTGAACGATGATTGGCATAGGACGTGTTTATTGAAGTCCCAGTATAATAATACTGAAACCACACACAAAGTGCATCATAATGAACAACTTTTACTACGGGCCCACCACGGTACGGGACTATGACTATGACTATGATATGCAGATTGTCTCACGATGTTTCCCTTCACCGAAAAGCAGAAAAGTGAGAAAATCCATACGTAAGTTACGAATAACTTACTGGTACCTACTTAAGGGAACGGGATTTGAACTCACGACCTCACAATTATAAGGCGATTATTTTAATTTTAACCAACCTCAAAAAATGAGGAGGTTCTCATTTCTACTTTAGGCATGTTTTTTATTTTTTAATATACGTACTCAATCATTCCACCAATTTATAAATCGATTTTGATTTTTTGTTTGGCAAGTTGATCAGATCGTAAGTACTTCAATGGGACTACCCATTTAAATTTTATCGGAAAAGGCTGAGTGGTTTTTGAAAAAATTTGCCATACTTAACGTAAAACTAGTATGCTTACATCTTCGAGCAACTAGGTAAGTACCTATCTACAGAGCCACAGACCCTAAGTAAAAATAGTAAAAAAATGTCCGAGAGCCGTCATACATACCGACTTTGATATTTACATTAAATACCTAATTCACAATGACCCGTTTTCTCGAATCTCGACATTATGTCACCTAATTATACTCTATAGAATTTAACTTGATCTCTGCGACAGCTGTCAGAAAAGTCACGCCTATGAAGTCCTGAATGTCTTAAAAGTACAGACAGTACTTGTCAATGTCATACTTTATGGGCATGCCGATTAGTGATGGGCGACGAATGATCGTGACCACAGAGTTTTAGATGAGTTTTATTTAAAATATCGTTAGTATATACTAACGATATTTTAAATAAAAATTAATTTATCATTAATTTTATTGAATATTTTAATATCATAACATTTTTTACATGTGTAATTAAATTAAACCCAATTATATGTTACATTAGCATTGATAATAGTGAAAAACGTCGATAAATACTATCGTTACATTATTTTATTATGAGTATGTAATTAATATCATAACATTATTTACATGTGTACATACTTGATCTTAGATAATAGTAAGTAAATAAAATCCAATTTCTCACCTTCAACTACTCATTCGATTTCATTACAACATTGTTTGAAAATCGATTTTTTTCCACCACTATCTCAACTCTAAAAATGTCAATCTTCTATGTCAATGTCACTGTCGCAGAGATCAAGTTAAATTTTATAGAGTATAGTGCTTGTAACTGAGCATTTTGGGATCGCGTGACGTTGTGGTCGGCTTGCAATCGCCTTACGACTAACTAAAAAGCCTGCCCACTACGTAGCTTGGGTAGGGTTTTGGCTCCGACACTTTTTGACGAAGTGACTCTATAGATATTTGTTCGAAGACCTACATCGATTCGAGCGAATTACTTACTTAGGTACGAGTACTACTGTATTGTACTTGAAATTTGTACCTATGTAGATTGCAATAATTGAAGTCAGTTGGTATTCCCGAAAAATAATAATTCTCATACAATTTGTAATCAATCAAGCGTATTGCCGCGAACCAGCTTAAGCGGGATTTGAACACCTACAAATTAACTGCGACCCCGCCGTCACCCGCAGAGGTTTTAAAACCACCCTTGATACAGTGCAAGCGCTTTCAAGGAGAAAATTGCTGGAAAGTTAGGGATTGGATCGGTATTCCGGAGGGAGATGTTTTTGCCGGATTTTTTGCCGGATACGGATATTCGGGTAACGTTGAGCGGTAGAATTGGTTTTCTATTCTTTGATTTTGACGTGATAACGTCTTAGGTATATAGGTAAGTCGATGAACGCCGGCTGTACACACGGAAATATGTCACGTTCTGCCTGAGCCGAGCGTGAGGAGCAAGATCGTTCGGCTTGTTTCAATTGTTGATTCAACAATGTTTTTTATCACTTAATTAAAACTACCGTGAGTATTCATCATAAGTATAACAGAATACGGCTAAAACTCACGTTATAATTATACGGTCGGTCCGCAAGGAATCCGACCAGGTACGGAGTATTTAGTACTCCATCCTCAGGGACCCCCTTAGTACTCCATCCTCAGGCACCCGCACTGGCGCGCGCGTCAGTCGACGGGGGTGCGCGTATTCCCTGAGGATGGAGTACTAAATACTCCGAAAGTGGTCGGATTCCTTGCGGATCGACCGTATAATTATAACGTGAGTTTTAGCCGTATTCTGTTAATGGATTTTTATAACGGTATCACGTAAAATGATCGTCTGTAAACCGACTTTCCAGACAACCATTTTTTTTAAATTAAATGATGTGATGAGACCAGTGATAATTTTATCTCCGAAAAAATCTGATATTAGAATTAAGATATACTTATCATGTTATTTTGAATTGCACATTGAGTTGTGTCCAGTCAAAAGAAATTGTGTGAAATCGCAACGGATTTATGGTTCTGTGGTTGGTGGTGTAGAAATTATAAACACCTGTTGCTGATAACCACGAGTTTATTGAAGGTCATACAAACAGATTAATACGATAGTGGAAGGGTCGCGCGCGAGGGACGTGAGTCAACCTCGTTTACGTATCGATGACTGGGCGAGCCGCAGGTCGCGGCGGTGCGCTGCGGGGTGCGGTTTGCGGCGCGCGGCGTGAGGCTCAGGTAGGCATCGACGAGCGGCGCGGAGGCAGCTGTTCTATTTTCGAGCGGCGGCCGGCCATTTGCGTCGGTTACACCTGACGACCGACCTCACGACTGCCTTCCGACTTTTTCTTGGTAAGTTGATTTTCTTAGGTATTTATTTTTTGTTTCCTGTTATAATCTAATTTGTTTATGTTTCAGGTACCGGACGCCACAGTTCAAATGCTTAAAATCTCAAGTGAAATTATACTTACATTTTTCCGGCCAAAATGTATCCGGACAATCCGTCCAGTTTCCCATCCCAATAAATGAACCTACCCCTTGCTATTCCGATATTAGATTCTTTCTGTATCTTGTGCCGCGTGGCGTGGATTACGAGATGTTAATTAATATTGTGACGGAGGGCGGGCGGCGGCCCAATTGAGTGTGCTCATCTCTAATTTGATTTTAAGTTTCGATGAACGTTTAATTTTATTATTTAGCCAATTTTAGGGTTCCGTGGTTATGGTGGTGTTACGATCGTATAAAGATCCTTGATTATTACGGGACCCTTAGAGCGCTTGTTCACAGACGTTTTTTTCTAGACAACGGACCGTCAATAAACGGATACCTACATTTTCGCCGAATGGATGTCCGGTGAGACTACAATCATTCATTTATCAGTACCACCGTGAATCCGGTGAAAAAAACGGCCGTGTACATTGTGCAGGCGCTTTTTTTAAGATCGTTGTGTCCGTCTGTCCGTCCTCGTGTCATGACAGACGAGGGTATGCCTCGTCTATTGCGCATTTACAGACTAAAAAATTGCATTCCATTTTGGAATTTATTATTATGATATTTTTAGTAAGTATAGTTATGCATAGATTTCAATATTAGAAATCTCAATAAATTCCTTACTTATTTATACACAATGACATGTAGGTAAAGTAGAAGTCATTGGATGGATAGTTTAATAGGATGTTTATTTTTTAATATGAATACGTAAGGTTTGACAAAACGTTTTATTGGTAAGTAGGTAGGTATATTAGAAACGAAACGCCTGTAATTTTGATTCTTTTACCGAAAAGTCATGGGCATGAAAACTGGTACATATACACAATACCTAGGTACATTCCAAACAACTCATTGGTAAGTAAGGTAGGTAAGTACTTTAGATACGGCGTCGGGATTTGAACCAACGACCTCAAGATACCAAACCGAGATTAAAACACAACAAACTCTCCTCATTTCGTAAATTCGTACAAACATTTTAAATAAAGAACAAACTCAAAAAACAAATCAAAAGAAAACCTTAACAACTTCGAGCGGAAATCTTCAAATTGAATCGTCGGGACAAGGATAACTATACACGTGATTATATATGATAGAAAGAGACCGACACACATCACAGGCCACAAAGCCAAGTAATTGTAGACAATAGGAGCTGAAAAAGACGTCTCTTTAACAAGATTTCAATCTACGAGTGTTTTGCCTTAGGACTTGCTTACAAACGTACTATTTACCGTCAAAAATTACTTTTAACAACTCTATTTCGTAGATGTAAGGTTCAAAATATTCGGGAAATTATTTACGTAGATTTTCGTTTAAGTTGGTAAAGTTTAAGAGACTTTGTGAACGTACATCTACCGTGAAACAAGGTTCCGATTGGCAACCAGTATACTTTGATCCCTGCAAGTTAAGGATTTCTTTAAGGTGACACTAGTCGACGGCACGAACTCGTCTTTGGGTGTAAATAAATCATATCTCACCTGTCATGTCTGAAGAAGAGATATAGCGGAGAGACGTGGAAGAACGACCTTCACCTATCTGATAACCTGCCGGACTAATATGCGCACGAATTATTTCGTTCGTAGTGTCAGAACGAGACAGCGTTATGGCAAAATATATGTATCACTTTTTCACACGTCGAAATGAGTTCTTTTCGTGGCTATTCGTGGTCGCATGCAGATGAGACAAACTTTTTACGAAATGTTATTTACAAACAAATAGGCCTATGATAGCCTATCGAAAATCAACTATATTTAATTCGATATTTTTTTGGAATTGTTTTTTTTTCACCTTGACTCTTGATTTTTATTCCAACTAATAGTTTTTAATGTAGAGAATATACCTTGGTAAGTTTGCTTACTTAATTTTGTTCATACTACTTGGCAAGCGATATACAAATAGGTATATCAATATAAGTACGAAACAGATCTTATGAGTAACCAGCCAAAATTGGTATCATTATAAAGACAATTCAATTACAAAATTAACCATAAACCTCTCTGGTTAATTTTATAATTTCCGAAAAATCGTTCAAGACATATTGTAAATATAATAAAAAAGTAATCGGCCAAGTGCGAGTCGAGCTCGCCAACCAAGGGTATGTATGTAACCGTATGTAAGCCATCGTTATTTTAATTTAATTATTTATTTTTGAAGGAACATACAACTTAATATGCTGTAAATATTTCAAGCACCTTCCTGTTACTGAGCAAAAAAAATCACGTAACTTGTATGGGAGCCGCCCTTAAATATTTATTTTATTTTGATTTCAATATGTATATTTGAAGTGCATATTTAATTAAATATTCTGTCAAATATTTTAATTACCTATCTATCTGTCGCCGTTATTAATATCGAACGAAAAACGGCTAAAAAAAGTTATTTGTCCTGCTTTTAGTATCTGTTGTTATAGCGGCCAGAGAAGTACATCATCTGTGAAAATTTCAACGTCCTAGCTATCACGGTTCATAAAATACCTACAGCTTGGTGACAGATAGACGGACAGACGAACGGACCGCGGAGTCTTATTAATAGGGTCCCGTTTTTACCCTTTGGGTACGGAACCCTAAAAATAGCCTTGAACACTTTTCGATAGGCAAGCTATCATGGCGTGTTTATAAATAAACAAAAATCTATGTCTCATCTGGTTATCACGTAGGTGAAGGTCGATAGTCAGTGGCTCTTAGGCCAATAGATTTGGTGATAAACAGTAAATATATAGTGAGTGGGCAGTTTATTCTTTTGTCTTTTATGTCCAAAGTATCCTTTGAGTCAAAATGAAAATGTTTCAAGACATTTCATTCGAGTGCTTGGTTTTTTTAAGTTCAATATTTGACTTGGCTAGTTTTTATCAACAACACAAATTTAAGAAAAGTAGCGTTGGAATGGTATTATATCTATGTATTATATTAATGACTAGGGTAGAAACAGAAAACACGCTAACTTGTGTAACTTAAATCCTGCCTGTACGTGATAACTAGCCAAGTCAAACTTTGAGCTTAAATTACATATCAAGTGAAATAATTGCATTTTGTGAATACCTCAATTAGGTATTCACAAAATGTTAAAATTTGAGTTTTGACATTACCTATTAAGTAGAAAATATTGTATTAGCTCCAAGAAACAAGAAATTGGACAACAAATTTATTTTGGAATGTTTTGTGGTCTGATAAATACAATTTTAGATATTTTTTCTTCAGAACTTGGCATCCAGTAGAGGCGTATAAGGAGCTTTGGTAACAATATGGAACGACATGATACGCCACATTATATCACTTGCCTACACTCATGCACGTAAATTAGCTCATAATTAACGAAATACCACAATTTTTTTACTAATTATCACTGATAAATACACATAGTAAGTTAAATAAAATAATACAATGAGGCGACATGATTTTTCCGCGTTCCCGCCAAAACTCCCAGTGCACCCTTAAGTAGAGAGGTCAGGTTAGTCTGGGTGTGGAATCGTTTGATAAGTGTACGTTTGTGTGTTTGTAACTTGAGACACAGAATATGTGATAGTGAGGAAGATGATTTCCCGCATGAAGCCTGTGAATGTTCATTTTCAAATTAAATGGGGTGAAAATAGACTTCTGTAGGGGGTGAAAGGTTAAAGTGGCTGTAACTTACCTAGTGGTATGCTTGTCAGAATAATGAGAGCGTTGGTTGTCTGGAAAAAAATATAATTCGCTTTAATCGATAAGGCCGGCAATTAGAAACCTGAGAATTGTATTGTTTTGTCCTTGTAATCTGTTTTTTATGTGATGTGGTTGTCTAATAAAGTGTTATTGTTCGTTTGTTGGATCAAATCCAGGTCAGGTACCAATGAGTTCTTAGGAATTATTTAAGTAAATTCATGAAACTAAAAATATTTTGGCTAAAAGCTTGTATTTTACCAAAGGCTATCCTCGTCACATCGCTGGCCCCGAGTCGGCTAGTATACAGGGTTATTTGCCTACCCTGTACTAAGCCAAAAGGGGTTATTAAGACATTATTATATAGGAATAACTTTTACTATGGGGCCAACTCGAAATTTAATAAAAAAAAAACAACTGTTACATATACAGCTTGTCGATTCTGAGCAATACTTCAATGATTCCGATTTGCAATTTTGTGTGGGACAGCTGTTTTTAACACACTTTTATTAGATTCACCTGTACCTATGTTTGTTTGCTTGCTTTTAACCAACCCCTTTTTCACCTACTTTAAGCGATCAGATTTTCTTTAAACTTTGCACACCTATCAAAGACCGATGAAAATGCATTTATACAAAAAAATCGGACAAGTGCGAGTCAGGCTCGCACATCGAGGGTTCCGTACCAATTCAGAAAATTTCTCAAAATTGGGAAGTAAGTTGTTAAAATGTCTATAGTATAACCATCGACGAAAAAGTTTTTTTTTTCACCTTTCTCGAAAATTAAATATTGTTAAAATAATTAAAAGCCTGTTTGAGCATGTGCTAATTAAGTTCTTTTATATGATACCTTACATGATACAATTTACTGATTTTGAATCTTAACCCATATTTTGTGAATTTTGAGGCCCTATTTTTTGTGATTTAAATAAAAATGTTCAGTTTTCAGATTTATTCCTATAAGTGTACTCTGAGACAATGCTTCTCGGCAAATTTCATAGTTCTACGTCAACGGAAAGTACCCTGTAAGTTTTGATTTTTGTGAATGTCAAAATATGCGGTTTTTTACGACAAAAACGGCTCTAACTTTTTTGAACGATAACTGAGAAGTTTTTCTTTTACACAACTGTAGGAAACCATAGATATACATATACAGTTCAAATTTCAACTCGATATCTTTACGCGTTCCCGAGATAAAGAGTCTTGACATATACACAGACGGACAGACAGACAACAAAGTGATCCTATAAAGGTTCCGTTTTTTCCGTTTGAAGTACGGAACCTTAAAAATATCTTAAGCGTCTTTTTAGGTTTTTTAAACTATATTTAAATTATTTTTCTCGAATTTTGAGTTAGCCCCATAGCAAAAGTTGTTTGCATTGATCTCAATCACCCTCTTTCGGCTTAGTTCAGGATAAGCAGATAACCCTGTACAGATTCACATACACCATCGAATTTCTTTCTTGGGTAGGTATCGGTAAGCAGGTTTCCTCACGATATTTATCTTCATCGAAAATCAAGTAAGTACCTACTTAGTGTAAAAATCTATATATAAATCTAAATAAACCTATAGTCAGTAAGCAAGGTAGGTACCTACTGAAATTCGAACCCAACGACCTCATGTTTCGAGGCGTGCATTCTGCCACTAAGCCAATAAGCTAATTCAAAGTCACATTTATCCAACAAAGATATTTTAGGCATTTTGGGTGCTGTTGGTGTGACTAGTCCTCGTAGCTCCAATATGGAATTATTTTATGGGGGAATAGTGTAAACGCGCATGAAGTATTCATAATACAAAAAAAAAATGTATTCGTATTCTCGCAAATATAAAAACTCTCGATATTACTAAACCAAAATTCCATAAACCATACTATATAAAACTTGAAATGATGTCCCTGGTATCTATTTATATATTTGAAATATGTAAATTTGTAAAAAAGCAACCTGACTATTTCAACAAAGAGAGAGAAAGAGAAGATAAATCGCACAAAATTAGATCACAATATAGACACAAACTCTTAGAACCAAAGTCTAACTTAGCAATGCACAGTTCTAGCCCAAATTCTATGGCTATAAAAATATTCAATAAATTGCCAAACAATCTAAAAGATATCGAAAGAGAAAACTGTTTCATGAAACAACTAAAAATAATCCTTTTATCGAAATGCTATTACACATTAGACGATTTTTTAACGGTAATCTTGAATAAAAGATAATAATAATCGTTCCAATACAAATAATTGCCATACCCTTATAGGGTCATATGTATCACTATACAAAACATGTTAACTAAGAACTGCATGTAAATTTCATATGTTGAATTAAATGATTTGACTTTGACTTTAGATGAGTCTGACTCCAGATTATAATTTGACTAAGGTAGGTGAAGGTAGAAGGCCGACCTAAATTGGGATCGCGTGTTCAGTGAAAAACAGTACTTAGGTGGTTTTAGTACTTGCGCCGTATTAGCGCTCTGGCCAAAGACTGGCTGAGCGGTGCCAAAGATGATAAGGTGTTACATTTCTTATAACTAAACACGATACAATGGCAGTAGTATAGATGTAGGCGGTAACATAGCCCTACAATATTTTTATGTGAAATGTAGCCAAGACTAGACCACAGTTCACACTATCAAAAAGTTGTCAGACCTCACGTAAAGCCAAGCTTCTACTCTACAAGCCTTAGAAGCTTTCTAACTTTTTTCCTAAAAGCGACAAGCGTTCTAATATCATGCGAACTCTTTATGCCATTATAAAAGATAGTGTGGATAAGACGGGTATTGCATTTCTGGCGGATGAGGGATGTCCCGTGGTCGTGACAATTGTGTCCGGGGACGTCTTACGGTCTTAGGGCTGACACACATGAGTAAATGCAACAATATATCTATTTTACAAGCGTTTATTTAACTTGCAATGGATGTAAGTTCGGGTGTAATCTTGCAAGTTAAAGGACATGTCCACAAAATGTATGGAGGCTGGTATAATAATAATCAAAAATTCTAACCACAACACTCGTTACATTTCGAGAAAGTTCATATTTTTCTGAGTCTATTAAATCAGTTAAAACCAAAAAAGAGCCCTCCAAATTTTTTTAATAAATTTTGAATCTATTAAGATAATTAAATATATTTGGCTCAATAGGTAGTTTATATCTAGCAACCATGGTTAAGCAACCTCCATTATTGTTAATTAGAAGCATTTTTACCAATTAGAGACAGTTTTTAAGTGTTTTTTGTCACATTGTACCTACTAACTGGTCACACTGGTAGGTTATAATTTTTAATTTTAGCAAATTAAGAGATGGATGTGGAAGAATCAGCTACGAATGCAAGTAAAATAACGATAGAAGCACTTTATTATTGCCAAACTAGAAATAATGCAGAGCTGTATTATTATTTTTCATACAATTTATTATTCACATTTAAAAAAAATGGAGGGATAAAAAAATCAAAATTAAATATTTTTGAGAAGCCCATAAATCAAGCTTTCAAATGATGTATGTTCATCATGGTTCGATTTTTCTCTGAATAATATACCGCTTGTGGACGTCACCTTTGACCAACTTCCCGGTTTCCGATTGAGCTGAAATTTTGCAAGCATAAGTATATCGCGTGACAATGCAATAATGTGGTACCATGGAGCTGATCTGATAATGGAGTCGAAGGGTGGCCATAGGAACTCCTGTACTGCCATGACGAGTCCAAGATTGACTCTCATTGTTTGGGCTCATTTTACTTGTCTTGGCACTCTGCTGCTACATATTATGATATCCATGATCTCAAAAGCCATTCTCATTGTTTGGGCTCGTATTACTTGTCTTGGCTAGCACTCTGCTGTTACATATTATGATATCCATGATTTTTAATAAGTTGTTTTTTTTATAGACCGAAATCAATGATGTGAGAAAGGTTTCCGCTGTAACTCGACGACATAACTTTCGTCTCTCTGGATGTTAATTTATGTCTATGGATCGCATTTTTCTAGTCTCGACGAAACTTGATACACAAATGTTTTATAAATCCATCTGTCCGACATCCATCAGCCACATGACGTCCACTGCTGGACATAGACCTACCCTATAGATCACCAATAGCATCAGTTGGAAGCGACTTGCATCCAGCAATATCCTGCAGTCTTAATAAGGTCATCCGTCCACCTTGTGGGTGGACATCCTACGCTGCGCTTCGAAAACCTTAACTTTATACTAACCACTATTGATGCAACTCGCTCGAAACTTCGCGACGATGAGGTATAATTTATCTCGTGATTTTAGTGCGCGATTAGTCCCGTAGTAGGTATAATATAAAAAAATATGTTTTAATCACGAAAGCTTAAAAACATTTCATATTTTACAGATAGCAACCCTACCTCAAAATATTATCAATATCTGACCCCACAGCAGTTAAAAAGAAATAAAAAAGTAATAAAATGCAATGCCCGAATAAAAAGCAAGGGTTCCGTCTACGCGACCCCTAATTTGCAAGCTCTCGGAGTCTCCTTTTGAAGAAATAGCCTCTTGCTTTTGTCAATGTTTGGTCGTTAACTGTTTAGTAATGGTGATTTAGATGGGTACCTTCTTTTTGCCTTTTAGTTAGATATTTGAAAGGGGAATCTTATTTGACTGTATTTTTTCTTGGCTTTTCAGTAAGCGATTTGTCCGAAAAAGTACTACGGTGTACAATATACGTAGGAGTGAAAAACACTTTTAAAAATTTAAAACTCCTGTATTTCTAGTCATTAGCCTACATGCTTAGGAGTATTTCAAAGAGTTATCTTTGTGATAAGCATTTGAAAAATCTGAAGCGAACGCAGGATATGAACCTGCCCCTCCGGATCACTAGCCCGACGCTTTAACCTACGCAAGCGTCAAATTCTTGAAGTGCTTACCTTACACCAACTTATAGCGTTGGTGGCGCCACCTTTGATACCCGTATTAGACAGGTTATCACTCAACTAGAAGTTATTAGAACTTCTAAAGATTGACAAGAGATGACGCACTGCTAATTCCATGTTATTATTTTTATTTTGAGTGCTTTCCACACTAGATTTTATCTCAAAGAGTTATCTTTGTGATAAGCATTTCAAAAATCTGTAGCGAACGCAGGATCAAATCAAATCTAATCTATTGTGGAAAGCACTCAAAATAAAATTCATAGCATTATTAGTATTTGTGTAAATTTTAAGCTTTGTAAGTTAATATCCTAACTTACCGTTGAAATTGAAGTTTGAAAAAATTATGTATTGTAAAATATGAACATAATTATTCAGAACTCATAGTTATAAAATTAAAAACAACGGGGCTTACAATTTAACGTACCTATAGGTATCTGGGCGGTCACCCATCCCAGAAAGGACCGTACCAACCGTTGCGTCACATCATTCATCGGTAGATAGAAACAAACAAAGAAGAACACTTCCTTTAAGTTAACAAAGGGTTGAATTACAATACCAAAATGCAAACTCTTCCAAAAACATCTTGCTAGAAAGGTAGGCAAAAAATATAAACATAATAGGTAGCTATCACGTGGCCATACTTCGAACCAAACAGAAAAACGGTTTCCCTCTCCAAGAAGGTATAGATTCCATTCCATTGAAACCCATAAAAGAAATCAAATATCATTATAATGGAATAATAGTATAAAACCTCCATTGAACCTCAATTGAACCACAAAAAGTATAAAAAATGTTTAATCGCTAACAATTGAGTGGAAATATAATACTTTTTGTATGAAATCGGGGGCGAGGGAGAGTATTTTATTTGTGGTTTAGTTTAGAATTTGGACGTTGTTATAATAATATTTTGCAAATAGGAAGCATTAGTGCGTGAATATTTAATTTATGTACTTAGCGATTGTGAGATAAATATAACGGAATGAAAAAAAATACTTAGGTACTCAGTAAACTTATTTTATTACTTGGTTATGTAACTGACGTGGTTTTTGCAGTGCCATAAATGGGTTTTGCAGTGCTATAAGGGCGGGACTCCACCAAAGCGGAGATGTGTGCGGTGTGCTGTATGCTGTGCGAGAAGAGATGTTTTTCAGCTCGGGGGACTCCATTAAAGCGGAGATGTGTGCTGTGTGCTGTGCGAGAAGAGATGTTTTTCAGCTCGGGAGACTCCATCAAAGCGGAGATGTGTGCGGTGTGCTGTGTGCTGTGCGAGAAGAGATGTTTTTCAGCTCGGGGACTCCATTAAAGCGGAGATGTGTGCGGTGTGCTGTGCGAGAAGAGATGTTTTTCAGCTTGGGGGACTCCATTAAAGTGCGGAGATGTGTGCGGTATGCTGTGTGCTGTGCGAGAAGAGATGTTTTTCAGCTCGGGGGACTCTATCAAAGCGGAGATGTGTGCTGTGTGCGGTGTGCTCTGTGCGCTGTGCGAGCGGGTGTATCGCTGCCTTTTCCCTTACGTGGTCTTCACTTGAGAACTTGACTCCATCGGTCTTCCGTATTATGTGGCCTGCTCACTGCCAATCACATAACCAAACTGCAATGATCATCATCATTTTATCTGCTGGACATAGACCTTCCTATGGATTTCAACTAAGCCCGGTTGGAAGCAACCTTCATCCTGCGGTATTAATTATATCGTTAGTCCACCTAATCGATGGACATCCTACGCTGCGCTTGCCGGTGCGTGGCCTCAATTTGAGAACGTTACTGTTTAAACAAACTGAAATCACAAAGTCTAAAAGCAACTTATTAAAATTCTACTCAATAACACATTTGTCCAAAGTGTACTCACTTAGAAGTGTTGACTCGAGGCGGGGCCCATTATATTACAATTGTTTGCGCATTCCACATAATTTTAACTAAAACCTGATATAAAGTGCTGTCTACATAGCTAGGTACTGGTATAGGTATATTTTATTATCCGACTTCCAAGAAGTAGATTCTAATTTCAAAACTGCACAGTTCCCATAGCTCTGTGCCTTTTTGTCTAAAATGTGTTATTTTATCAACCGATTATTGAGATAGAGATTTTCTATAGGATTAATTTCGGAGAGTGTGTATCTGAGCTGCACGACCTTATTCTACTATCCCCTTTTTTCTACAGGACAAGTAGAAAGACGCCACATTACCACCCCTACACTGTCGATTTTCCTTCGACAAGTACAAAGCGGTTTGACTCAACATTCGTACTGCCAGGGAATGGAACAGCCTACCTGCTTTCCTGTTTCCTAAGAGATATAATCTAAAGCTTTTCAAAATCAGAGTGAGGTATCTTTAGGTAGGTCTGCGCGTGCTTCATCTTCGACCACAACGTCGCTTACCATCAAGGCGAGTTGGTGGTCAAGCTGGGACTTATTCGTGATAAAAAAGATCTACTGCGCAACTAATGCGCCACCGTTTTATGGTGGACATTCCAATTAAAACCAAACGTTTCGAATCCTCATTCCTCATACGAACAGCCAGAATGTGGAACGCTTTGCCTGAGTCTGTCTTCCCGCATTCACAGCATACTACTAGTCGCCCAAAACTTTAACAAACCGCTTCCAAAAATATGAAATTCGAGTTTCTTATAGAGTAAACATTCGGTTTCGTGACAACGGTGCTATTGTCCAGCAGTGGGCAAACACTGGCCGGACGATCGACTTACCTATTTACTGGTTCGCTTAAAAGTGCTTTAGCATTTTTAACCGACTTCCGAGAAAGGAGGAAGTTCTTAATTCACATGTAGTTAGGTAAGTATGTACTGTTATACCACGTAACAGCAACAACTAAACATAAGTTTAGTTTGTTTGTAAACAAACTAAACTAAACTTAGGTTTAGTTTGTTGCTGTTTGTTACCTGATTTTTCCATTTATGGACCGAGTCTCATGCTCTTTTCTTAATCAATTGGCAAATCAGGAATAAGTGTCGTTGCCAAAAAAATACTAAGTTAAGTAGTGTTGAATAAGTTTCAGAAATTAGATACAAATTACTCAGAGCAAATAAAAAAATCCAGAGAGAACGTCGTTGAACAGTCAAGCAAAGCCGTTTTTATAGATGTGTGAGTGCGTCGCTGTTGCGCCGCCATAGTTTGCCTGACAAGCCAAGGCGTAGTTTCATAGTTACTTGGACGTGTGTGTAATTGTCTGTACACGGCGAGGCGTAGTTTTGGTTGGCTTCACTTGTTTGTTCACAACATTCTCTCTTGATTTTTTTATTTGCTCTGAGACAAATTAAGAAAAACTTGCAATTTTGCTATTCGATGTCTGTAAACCTTTAATTGCAAAATCATTACTTTAGTTCCACTTTTTTGGTTTGTTTCGGTTTGAGGCACTCTAAAATTTACTTCAAATAATACTGTATGTAGTAGTCATAGCTCTAGCACTCATCGTCGCTTGTCAGTTGAGCTGACAGATGGGGCTCCACGTCTCATCCAAATGACACTGCAGTTGGTGCGGACAGAACTTGGACAGATTTATGTGGTTTAGATTGATGCAGAACGCTTTTGCGTGCGTTTTTATCTTTCATTTTCTTGTTTGAATGTAGATGACTTTTCGAGTGGTTCTGCCTTTTAGCATACCATCTCGTATCGACCGCGTCACACATGTTGGCGAAAATGAAGCTTCATAGAGAACGCAAAAAAAAAAAATCAACTAAACACTTTCCATCAGAAGTGTACCTAATTTGGTGTCTTTGAAACGGGTTAATAGCTAGCAAACATCGGAATTAAGCAAACCACAGATTATAGTTGCGTCAGTCGCTAGAATAACACATGTGTATGTGTGTTTGCCCCTCTCCATGTGTGCAACCTAATGTATTTTCCAGTTTTTCAACAGATTAATGTTTTCTTGAGTATTTCGTGGTACCGATTGCAAAAAAAGCTCCAAAAACACAGAATCAGTACAATAAAATCTTTAAAAAAATGTCAAGCCTAAATTACTAATTAATACATTTTTTTATTTTAATAGATGTTCTGCTATGTGTTTTCAAAATATGTAATAGGTAGGTACTAGCCTTTTCCCGCTGCTTCACCTACGTGATTTGAGTTTAGTTCCTACGTAATTAAATATTTGACATTCCGACATTTGAACCATAGGTACTTATTCAAATCAAGAAAACCAAGAGACAAAAATCAAATCAATCCGTTACTTTGTGGCTGCATGAAAGAGTAACAAACAAAACAATAAACAAACACCTCGTTCTTCAAAGACTAACACACATTCTCTAGTAAGAATTTCATTAGTTATATTAATGTTGGCATCGCCACCGAAACTAATTTTACTAAAGCCTAGCACAGACTAGCGAATTGGCATCAAGAAATAATAAAAATATAGTTTAAAAAAAACTAAAAAATCATGCTTAGGAGCATTAAATACTTAACCAAAAGGAGTCGACACGCCTAAGCACTGAAGTCTGCCAAGTCGAAGGGTGAAGAAAAGCACACAAACCAAAATATAAGCAAGTTTACATGAAGACAAATGTAACTAACTAACACTAGCTGAAAATTAACGCAACACAAGCGCAACCACACCGATATATTTATATAAAGAGCATGACTGCCGGTCGCGTACTTTTGGCAGAGGGGTACGCTTTGCAGTGTCGACTCCTTTTGGTTAGGTACTTAAAGCTTAGGAGTCATCCAATTTTTTTATATATGCGTTGTCATCGGTCTTTGATAGGTGTTCGAAGTTTAAAGAAAATCTGATCGCTCAAAGTAGGTCAAAATCGAGCTCAAAGTGGTTGGTTGCAAGCAAGAAAGCAAACATACAGGTGAAACTAATGAAAGCGTGTTAAAAAGTCGATACGGATTGGTCGAAATTGCTCCGCCTTTAATGATTGGCCTTGGACACATCGTGTACCTATATCCTGTCTTATTTATTTAATAACAAATTACTAACTAATCTATTTAATTAGCTATCTGTATCCCGGCCGCGAATGATTTATAGCTATAAATAAATATTTCGGACGGAATATCCAAAGAGCCGTTGAAAAACGTATTTCATTCCGTTGTACAGTTTAGAAGATATAATACACAGACAGATACATAAAAGTTTACTTTGTATATGTAGTGATATCATATTCAATGAAATTAACGGTCAGACGTTTTGTAAATCTTTACTTTAATTTTACAATATAGTTCTGTGATATCTGTTCTTGCTATCGCTACCGAAACGAATTAAAGCCTAGCATAGACTAGCGGGTCGGTCAACATTGCTCCGCCCTCGATGATTGGCCTTGGACACATCGTGTATATCCTGCCTAATATCATAAATAAGCAATTACTAATGTATTCAACTACTAGTCATCTGTCTCGGATTTGTCCATAGCTGCAGTTAAAATTTTATAACTAGCAGAAAAATTGTCGGAAAAATGCTTTAAAATATGGTGAAAACCGCGTTCCATCTATTGCGTAGTTTGCGAAGATTTGAGCGGGTAGCGGGTATACAGACAGATACAAAAAAACAACTTTTTAATGTGTAGTGATTTACGGTGTTATCATCATTATTTTATAACCACGAGAAAACGGCTAAATACCCTCCCAACTCACAGTCAATATACAACTAAAAATGTATCATAGAGCCGAGCCTGTGTAACAAATTTCGTCAATATTTGTTAAAAAAATCCGACCTATATGGGAGAAGCAACATCCAAACTAACATCTGGTCAGATGAAAGAAAATTTGCCAATCCAAAACAGAGACGTTTTGCTTACTTATCCAAAAAAAATGTTTTTTTATTTGAACGTGGACAAATCCACAGAACGCAACTAGTCTTAGGTAAATTAACCTTCGTTTCAATAAAACAAACATGAAAACTTATATTTATACGAAATTAAACAAACAAAACGCTGAGTTAACATATTAATTGCTTTAGACCGTGACATTAATTATTGAAAAAATACTAAAAAATTAATTTGATCCGGTGCTTAATTAGACTGTTTGAATAGCTCCTAATGCTCCTATTTACACAGACTACATACCCGCACTGGGCCAGTGTGATGAACATGACCTGATTGTTCTTCGTGGGTAGGCCTGTATCTACTTAGGCTAAAAGGCTGGTAAAGAATTGCTGGCTAATTTCTTACGATACCCTCTAGGTACTTAAAATCACAACTACACCCCGTAACTTCAAAATTATCAAAAACTCGAAATATTTTTTTATACATGCTCCATGATTATAGAACAATTTTTAACTTCAACTGTATGTTAGTACCTCGATCCATCCATCAGCCGTAAGACGTCCACTGCTGGACATAGGCCTCCCCTATGGATTTCCAAAAAGGCCGGTTGGAAGCGGCCTGCATCCAGCGCGTTCCTGCGATATTTATTATATCGTTAGTCCACCTAATCGGTGGATGTCCTACGCTGCGCTTGCTGGTCCGTGGTCTCCAATCGAGAACTTTACTGCCCCCTCGGCCATTCTCCGAACTATGTGTCCTGCCACTTTAATTTGCTAATCAGCTGGGCCATGTCGGTAACTTTGGTTCGTCTGCGGATCTCCTCATTTCTGATTTGATCTCGCAGAGAGATGCTGAGCATAGCCCTCTCCATAGCACGTTGAGCTATTCTGAGCCACAGTAAAAGAGTGGTCTTTTACTGTGGGCCTTATGAATTCAGTTCCATATGTCATCACTGTAATGTATATTAATACCTATTTAACGCTAATAAGTGTAAAGGTCGAGCCAAAACTGACGAACTAAGTCGAAAGGAGGGGATTCAGACCATTATTATGAACCACTTTTACTACGTGGCTAACCCGGAATCTGAGAAAAAAAATAAGCTGTTTATGAGTAATCACTCCCTTTTTGCTTAGTAGGTACAGAGTAATCAGATAAACCTGCATATACTCGTAGTACGCGTATGCAATGTTTTTACCGACTTCCAAAAGGGAGGAGGTACTATGTTCGATTGTATATTTTTTTTTGTGTATTTTCATAAAATATCGATTTTCGCCAATTGTAAACCTTGAAAAAAATATACTTCCGAGGTGGCCCCATTAAGTTTTTTATCGTAATCGGCTGAGCCGTTTTTGATAAATGATCAAAAATGTACATGGATCACATCGGTTCGTGAAAATTATTCCTATTCTGTACACGGTAGAAGTCGATCTTGTGATTTTTTTTGCGAAACATACTGATTGGAAATACTCGTAAATAAATAAGACCTTAAAAATGCGCTTACCGTCTTGGGTAGGCAAAACTACGGACTGTAACAATGGCGATACACTATAACAATGGCGATACTAAGTGCAGCATCCAGGCTAAGTTACCTTAATGTCGGTGTCAGTCGGCAGACCAGAGGGAGTGGAGTGTACTCGAGGACATAGATGTATGCGGTGCCTGAAGCACTCGGTGTGAAGAGCTACAGTAGACGCGCAGGGATGAACTCAAGGTGAAACTACAGGGGCTTGTTCATTTTATTTGTACTTGAGTGCAGTGACAAGTCATTTTATCAATGTTCGACAGAGGAAATAAAGTTCGTTTCAGCACAGCGCTTAAAACACAAGGATAATCTTAGAGCGAAACTAAAAGGGGTAACCGATCTGGCTGGTGGAGATTGGAACGCAGTAACTTTCATACTCTGTGTACCTATTGTTAAGAGGCTAAGGCTTTTTAATTTTATTTGTACTTAGAGTGCAGTGAGAAGTCACTTTGTCAATGCTCGTCAGAGGAAATAAAGTTCGTTTCAGCACAGCGCCTAAAACACTAGGATAATCTTAGAGCAAAACTAAAGAGGCAACCGATCTGGCTGGTGGAGATTAGAATGCAGAAACTTTCATATTATGTGTACCTATGGTTAAAAATTAGTTATTGTAATGTCGGTGTCAGTTGGCAATATAGAGAGAGAGTAAGGACTTCAGACATGGAATTAGGCTGTGCACTGTTCTTAAGCCTAACATTTTGCTAAGAGCCGATTAACTTTTCGTATTAAACACCTATTTTGTCGCAATTCCGGGGTTGTACCACAGTAAAGGTCCTTGCATTTTGCAACATCTTTTTTTTGTTTTTTTTTTTTCCCAGGGAAAATCTTTTATAGATACCACCCTACCAGGGGAAGCAAGGTGGTTATGTGGAAGTCCCGCCGCTGGTCGTTTTACCCACTAAAAACCCTGGGGTGTTTCTACCTGACGCCCATGTGCTGGAGCTACGGGGACGCTTTCGCACTCGGCTCCAGCGGCGCTGATCCCCAAAACCCGACCC
The DNA here is from genome assembly GCA_949316475.1 of Hypomecis punctinalis. Classification (NCBI taxonomy): domain Eukaryota; kingdom Metazoa; phylum Arthropoda; class Insecta; order Lepidoptera; family Geometridae; genus Hypomecis; species Hypomecis punctinalis. Next base: position 19,350,878 of record OX438817.1, read on the forward strand.
CGATTAGTGGTGGAGCTTCTCCACCATACTTTCCTTGAGAGGCGCGCCTACGTTTGTCGGGAAACGGGAATTTAGGTTATTTTAGTGAACCAATGTTCCATTTCAGATTACCCCAACATTTAATACCGTAGTTATTTATTGAAACGTTTAATGTCAGTTTTCAATTTATAAATCATAGCCCCCCCTTTCTTCCTCAAATCCGTCCCTGTAATACCACCATGCTAGTATTTTCTTAGTCGGCCGCTTTGGTCGACTCTCGCGCATCTCTCCCCCCTTCCCTCCCGCTCTATCCCCACAGGCTAGAGCGAGACAGCCTCGTCACGGGACACTGGTCGCGCTCAGTGTCAAATATTTAGTCACTTTGGCTACAATGAGGCTGGATGTTTGCCCTCTTGACATTTTTAGCTGGACCTTTTAACTGTTGTGTTTTTTGAAGCGACTTTTTGAGGAGCAGGTTATTCTTATTAAGTGACGTGACGACCGCTCTCCTGATGGTAAGAGCTATTTTTACATTTTGGATTTTAAGAGAAACTTAGATCGACTAGTGTTTTCACGTTTTCTGTAGAACATCAATTAATTTTATATACTACGGGACTAATCGCGCACTAAAATTACGAGTACGGGTGACTCTACCCGTGACCACGGTCGATGCAACTCGGCCGAAACGTCGCGTCGGGATGATAAGGTATTTATTTATCTCGTAATTTTAATGCGCGATTAGTCCCGTAGTATATAATAATAATGTGTTCAAATCGCGAAAGTTTAAAAACAACATCAATTAAATTCGCGGTTTTTTATAAAAAGAGACGTCCACAAGTTTATATTATTCAGAGAAAAATCTATGTGTTTCAATAGTTAGTTTTTCTAGGTAGCTTAAAGCGCATCCACACTCTCCGCGAGGCGACACGAGCCCCGCAACTGTAGCTTCAGAACCTCCTTAACCAAGTCGACGCCTGCGAAGTTAGCTACAGCTGCGGTGCTCGTGTCGCCTCGCGGAGGGTGTGGATGCACCATTATACCAATGCAATGCAAAACAACAACACTTTATTGACACCTACACATAGGACAATATAACAGAAGAGACGAAGACAGAAAAGGCACAAAAGGCGGTCTTATCGCTAAAAGCGATCTCTTTCAGACAACCTCCTTTGGATGTAAGGAAACGTATAGATGACAAAGACGGTGGTGTAAACGTAACAAAAACAAAAAAAGTGTAGTTACTACAAATTTCAATAAAAATAAAATAAATTACATAATAATAGCCATACATAAATACTTCTAATAATACATACAGTAAAAATAAACTTACATACTACTAATAAATTAATGACGAAGAGTGACATGAGTATTATCAGTGAGAGAGAGCTTCGAGAGATTAACCGCCTTACCACAAAAGATTTAAACACGCTTTAAACACCGTTTAACGGCTCAATTTGTACTGCTAACCATTGCTTAAAGCGCGCGTAAAACTTTTATGGTTAGGCCGAATGTTTCTAAACCTGGGCCTTGAAAGATTCAACGCTCTGTACTCGTCTGATCATGATCTTAGTTAGTGAAAATTCGGCACTGCATGAGGTGGAGAGATGTCATTATCAAGACCGTAGGATTGCTCTGGATTCAAGCCGCTTCCAAGCTGTCTTGGTTGGAAGCGTCTTATATCCAGCGTTTTAGTTAGGTAGCAGCTTATGACTGGAAGGTCTACGCTGCGCTAGTCGGATATTTTACATGATTTCTTTTTGCTAACTTTGCGACCCCATTAGCTATTAATCCTGCGTACTTTGTGCCCTGCCCACGGCCGATTCAACTTACCCCAACCTATACAAACTTATTTTTAGGGTTCCGTACCTCAAAAGGAAAAAACGGAACCCTTATAGGATCACTTTGTTGTCTGTCTGTCCGTCTGTGTGTATGTCAAGACTCTTTATCTCGGGAACGCGTAAAGATATCGAGTTCAAATTTAAACTGTTTACGTATATCTATAGTCTCTTGCAGTTGTGTAAAAGAAAAACTACTCAGTTACCTAATAAAAAAGTTAGAGCCGTTTATGTCGTAAAAAACCGCATATTTCGACACTCACAAAAATCAAAACCTACAGGGTACTTCTCGTTGACATAGAACTATGAAATTTGGCAAGAAGCATTGTCTCAAAGTACACATATAGGAATAAATCTGAAAACTGTACATTTTTATTCAAATCACAAAAAAATAGGGCCTAGATTCACAAAATATGGGTTGAAAATTCAAAGTGAGTAAATCGTGTCATGTAAGGTATCATATAAAAAAGTTTCATTGGCACTTGATAAAACCGATTTTTAATTATTTTAACAATGTGTTTTTAAAGTATGACGAGAAAAGTGAAAAAAAAAACCTTTTTGTCGATGATATAGTATAGAGATTTTATTTTAACAACTTACTTTCCAATTTTAGAAATTTTCTGGATTTGTACGGAACCCTCGGTGTGCGAGCCTGACTCGCACTTGTCCAGTTATTTTCTAGAGTAACTCAGCTGGGTATCACTACGCCCTTCGCTCTGTGACGTCAATTATAAAACGCCCAGAAATATTCAAAAGCTATAATCAATTGAATTACGTCAAGCAATTGAAATACAATTGAATAACAATTACGAAGTACACGCCCAAATAACTTGAAATAATGGTTGAAAGAAAACAATGAAAACAATTAGTTCAGTGGCTTTTAAAATCACTTATTACAATGGTAAGTTTCGAGTTAAGTCCCATCGACTCTAAAAGTTCAGTGGGCTTAGTTTAAAAAAGTTTTTTTCTTTCAGTTTCTCCAACGTTTCTCAAACTTTTTAGCTGTCGGAACCCTTATAGACAGTGAAAAAGCCTCAAAATAAACAAAAAATATGTTTTTCTTAAACTATGATAAAATAGACATTTATTTAAAAATGATAAAGATAAAAACTAGCAGTAGTAAATTATTTAAATATCTAATGGGATGTATGTAACGGAACTAATAAAGATTTGAGTCCATTAGTTTATTAATTTATGAAACTTAATTTTCGAAATAATACATGTCCCAAAAAAGCGCGCTTTAATTGAGATTTTGATACAATTCTTCAATAACAATATTTTTTGTTTTGTTTTTTTTTCACATATTTAGCTACAGTGGCATCCTACAAATTATTGCTCTGGTGACTAACAGAGCTATCCCCAAATGTATGCGCGTTGTGATGGCAACAAATTTTGGAAAAATAAATTAGTTGTTTTAGATTAAATTAGAATGCTGATTGATTAATTTGATTAGATACACTTTTCTGATGTTTTAATTTTAGATTCAGTGGCCCAGTGGTTAGCCCAGGTGTCAGAATTTTTAGGCCGCTTGAAGGCCTCTGACATGATTTTACGGTTAAAACAACCGGGACCTACAATGTAATGTGCCATCCGAGCCACGGTAGCACTCATTTAGAAAATGACACCCGCAGTCACCCAACCAATTACTGTAATATAATGTAATTATCGACGGTAAAAAGGTTATTTATAAGGTATAAGCGCCAAAAACCAAAATGTTCAGGAGAACAGTTTTAAAATATGAAGTGAGGGAAAAATTGACATAACATTTTTATTTATTGTCATCTAATGAAAATAGAAAGAGCACTAGAAACAAAAAAAATTGAAGCATTCATTGACATTTTCTTTTATTTGATTTGACCAGATCACTGGTATTGTTTTATGTCGCTTATATTCGTCGCAAGTCGCAATTGATATTATTTTCAATTTGAGGTAATAGGGTATAAGCTACAAAGTTGTTGAATAATTGGAATGAGTAAAGAAGACTTAAGTACATTAAAATTTGATATCCTAATACCAAGAGGTAACATGGAATAAGTCACATGACTGTAAAATAAGTAAAAACTGTAAAGATGGATAAGTGACAATTTGCGTCATTATGCGAAAAGGTAATAGAGCGTAAGAAACAGTGCGTAGCAAAAACAGAAAGAGGTTGTTAGAAATGAGCGACACTGAAAGTTTTTTGAAAAAAAGGTAATGTGGTATTTCTACACAACCAGGTTTCTCTATCAAGTGAAATAGGATAACATCCTACATCCGGCATTATCTGGGCAAATAGTAACGTGCATTAAACGTCACATCTTACACAATCATTCAATCACAACCAACATAATTATCCATTACAATAAAACTTAAGCAACTGTAAACACCCAAGGATATACCTATCATCGTTTGTTGGTGCATAATACTGTATGCACATCAAGTTTGGCATAAGCAGCGGAGACATATTAAAATAATATGTGATAGGGTTTAACCGACACTTTATCATGAAATTTGATTTTGGTAATTGTGTATAAACGACAACTGTATTGCAAATTCGTGACTGGTAGTAAGGTATAACGGACGTTTAATTTTTTTAACGACGAAGGCAAAAAAGCGTTAGCTCCAGCTTTCTAAATAGTCGTTTGGTGGTAAAGAGCCATAAGCGCTCTGAATCCCTGTGCAAGTTAGAAGTAAAAATACTTAAGCGACTATATACCAAAAAGATGCCATTTTTACATGGGTACAAGCGCCTTACTGCCGAAATAAGTCTAAAATTTGGTCGGTTACACAATATGACACTTCGAAAACGCAATTTTTTGCCTGGGTATAAGTGACAAAAAAGTCCTCGTACAGCCGTGGGAGTAATTTGAAAGAGCGAATTTTTTCAAGTAGGATGACATTCATAGCTCGTTTTCAACCAAAATGTCGCTTATGCCCTATTACCTTTTTACCGTCGTTATGGATTAAGCTGGTTAATAAAATAATATTAGTATTCTCGTAGAGCCCCTACAAAGACATTGTGGAACCCTAGGACTTCGTGAAACACACTTTGAGAATGACTGTTTTAAAGGTTTAGGGGTTCGAAGGATATCGTGTGGCTATAGTGTTTATTGTTCCATTATTTGTTCTATTGAGATTGCTTGTTTTATTTTACTTACAGTGGTTTGTTTAATAAGGGTTTTGAAATAGGGCGGGGATTGGAAGGTATGTACGGTTTCTATTCATCATTTAACTACTTACTGTTCTTTCTGACTTCCACTGTTTGATATAGATTTGCTTTCAAGATTTTGATTATATATGGGACCAGGTCTGATGTAGATATTGAGTAGAAGACGATACTGCATTGTTTTTAAATCGGATGAATCAAATGAATTTAAGAATTAGGAAAATATAAAATTTTGAGAAAAATTTTTTTGAAAACTGTTCATTGAGAAAATATTGTTTGATGCTGAGTCAACTAGATAAAATAATGGCTTCTTCTAACGCGTGGGATGTCCACCATAAAAGGGTGGCGCTTTGGTCGAGTCTAGCCGTACGATAGAAGAAAGGGGCAGGTGGGATCAGATTGTGCAACTCCTGGGCGCACTTACCGAAGTGTATCCGATAGTAGGCTGACAGACACGCCACCCTACGTCGATGCTCGAGACTTTGCAGCTTCGACTTAGTCAAGGTTTCGTTGCCTATCAGCCCCCTGGCTCGCCTTTCAATGGACTCCAAAGCCTCCAACTGGTATTTGGCAGAACCATCCCAAAGGTGAGAGCAGTATTCCATGCAAGACCTGACTTGCGCTTTATAAAGATTAAGCAGTTGCTCAGGTGTGAAATACCGTCTCACCTTAGATGGCTAATGCTAAGCAAAACATTTTACAGGAAGGTTTAATTACTTAAGTATAAAATAAAAAAGCAATAAAAAGAATGCTCTGTAAATAGTTATGCATTGGACTTCATACATAAATTCATTTCAAAATAGAAAAATAAACCTATCAATCAAAGAATACCTATAAAAAATACAGCCAGCTCAAACAACTTTACCACAAAATGAAATCTTGTTTATTTGAAATTAAGTACCACAAAATTACCATAAAAATGCAGAACGCTTAAAAAAAGAATAAAAAGGTATTCAAACAGTTTTTGTCGAATTCCGCAATAATTCTATAACAATGTGTAATCGATAGCACTTCACTGGTTCTGAATAACTACCAACCAGTAGAAAAAGATCTCTTTCTTAAGGCGATTAATTTTTTTTTTTACAAAAATCTTAGTATATATTTTATAAGACGTGCTAAAAATAAAAGTGGTTATATTTAGCTTGACCTGTGTGTGTTTTGGGTCAGTTAAAATACAACTGAATAATAATTACGAAGTACACGTAAATAATAAAATTTCACTTACTTCTTGTAGACAGGTAGGCTTCACATTTGGTATCTATACACTTGTACTCGTAGTTCTAATAACACAACATTTTTAGTAAATTTATACTTTAAGTTTCATAGGTACATCCAAGATGGCCGCTGCCATGCCATAGCATGGCGGATCAAAATTCCTTCATTACTGAAGAATATCAAATAAAAGAGTTATTGAATATTTCAAATATTTTCGTAACCTATTTTTTTATCTTTTATGTATGAAATTTAGTGCGAAAGATATAGAATTTATTTAGCGTTAATCTCCTTAACAAGTTACAAATACAGAGGTCCAACTAAAATGGTTGATATGGAGACTTTTACCTGCTTTTATAAAGATTTCATTGAAAATTTTGTACAATTAAATAATGGTTGAAATGCTCACATCTGGTATGTTGAGTACATTCGAGTATTGGATGACAGTATCCTCGTATAAAAATGGAAAAAAAAATTAACCCGTTGTGGTTTAAGGAAAAGAAACAAGATAATAATATGTTCAATAGTTAAAAGTGATTTTTGGCGCATAATTATATTCATTATTGCCAATAATCATTAATATTATTTCTATAATTACTGTACATTATTTGATAAATAGTAAAACGAATGTAACTCCGACACCATTCAGACAGTCTGTGGTCAAACGCTTGATTCACAACAAAAAATATATTCCATTCATAGTAACCTTAAGCGTTTTTTGGCCAAAATCCACGAAATATAATCTATTTTGACACTGTATCCCGCCAACCCCCATTAAAAATAAGGCTGTTTGCACAATTAGCGATTTTCCGCCCCCTGCACACGAGGTCTCGGCTTAAATGTGGTTATTCACGAATCACTGGTCGGCAGAGTTGTTACTTTTCGCATTAATTTGACAGGTTTTTTGCAAAACGGAAGCCTTAGTTTGGTTGCGATTTTATATGACCTGCTGGCCAATCGCACTAAAAAATTACAGCTGAACTACAATTGAACTTTAACTGAACTTCGAAATTTTGTCTATTTACGTATCGCACTAATGATTTTGACTAAAGTTGAAACGCAACTCGATCAGAGTTGGAACGTAGCCGGTGTCAAATGAACGGTTGCTGTATGATGTTTAGCGCAATACCTAATTCCTTGAAGCTGAATCGAAACTTAACTACAATTGCAACCGAACTTTAATTGAATTACAGATGGAACGCAGTTGTTTAAAATTAACGCGATTGGCCTGCTGTTCCCTTTTTACCGACTTCCAAAAAGCAAGAGGTACTACGTTCGTCTGTATCTTATTTTTTGTTAGTTAAAAAATATTTCCAGTTCGTAAGGGTATACTTCCGGGGTGGTCCTATTTAAATTTTATCGAAATCGACAGAGAATTTTTTGATAAATCATCAATAATGTACAAGGATGTCACATCGATTCATCATTGATTCGATCAATTGGCATTGTATTTTATGACTAATTTTTTTCTTTGATTGTATTATTGTAATTTAGTTCATATTGTTATCCGGCGGAGGGCATTGCTATTCCAAAACACAGGTTAGTTCCTAGCTTGGATGGCAATGTTTCTCAACTTGCCAAATTATTGAGTATTTCATGACTAGTGTCAATAAGATAATTATTGGTAAGAAATGTTTGTTAAAGCCAATAAAATTCATTTTCATTTCATTTTCATTCGTGCAAATTATTCGAATCCTGTAAGTCGGTGTTGCGGTTTTTTGTGCAAAATATTTATCGTAAAGCGTAATTAGAGTAGCGAAGTCATAACTGGTTCAGCACGGTCAGTCTTTGGATGGGTGACCGCAAGTGACAAATAAATTACTGAGCGCTGCCGTGGTTCAGAGGGCATGTTAAATGGTGGGTCCAGGTTGTTTTCATCTTTTAGTCCTGTCGAAGGCCTTCGGACGGCTTAGAAACTAACCAGGGAAAAGGCCAGCTTTTAAACAACTTTATTATATAATACCTACTAGCTGCAGGTCCCAGTTTTGTCCGTCTAAAAGTATAACGATGTGATGAATTATTGCATAATTAATTGAATAATTGAATTATAGCTATAAACCTTCCGGAAGAAAATTAAAAGATATCAAAGACCGCATTACACTCAGTTGCGTAGTTAAGAAGGTTGATGCTTACACAGACGAACACAAAAAAGCGACTTTGCTTCATTCTAGAGAAAAAATTCAGTAAAGAGTTCTACGTTCTCAATTTATGTGACATCTACTTTTTTTTTAAATAACTATTTTTGGGACATCTTACACACGGCCCCAAACTAAGCAAAGCTTGTGATATGGCTGCCAGAGACTGATAATTATACTACATATTATACTTATTTTTAAATACATACTTATATAGATGATTAGACTTAACGGTTGTCTGGAAGAAATTGCTTTTTAGCGATAAGGCTGCCGATTGTAACACTTACTATAAGTTCCTAGTCTAAGTTTTCCTAGTTTATCTAAGTTTTGGTGTGGCAATAAAGAATTTATCTATCTATCTAGATAGATAGTAACTAAATAACACCCAGACACAGAGCAAACACTTGTGTTCAGCCCTGCGTGGGAATTGAACCCACGCCTCTTTGATCGAGAAGTTAGGGTCACTAACCACTGAGCCACTGAGGCAGTCAACCTTACGATACGGCATAATATTTTGGGGAAACTGTTCAGAACGAGAAAGTACTTTTAAAGCGCAGAAGAAATGCTTAAGGTCTATCTGTCATTTGAACTCAACAGACTCGTGCAAGCCACACTTCTTAGAACTAAAGATATTGACCTATCCATGTCTATACATTGAGATTGCATAATTGTTAAGATAAATCTGCACATGTATAAGCATCTCAAAAGTGTACGTAATAATAATAAAATATGTATGGTAGCGTATTAAACTGCATGTTTTGGTAAGACTTTTTGTGGTATGGCTCCGATTATTTACAACCATCTACCAAAATCAATACTGGAATCAGAGTGTGTGTCTGTTCTCAAAAGAAAGTTAAATTTGCTTGTGTCTAAAGCTTATTACGGAGTACGTACATTTTTAGATGATAAATTGCAAAATATTAGAAATTAATTTAATAATAAATTGTATGATTTTTCATGTTCTAATAATTATTGTATACCTATATAAGGTAGGTGTAGGTAGAAGGACATTGTTAGATACCGTCAGTGTTGTGTGTCGTAGTGACAATTTTTCAAGTTCAAATTGAATTGGCGGTACCAGCTGTTTCACATTCCAGTCTACCCGTGACCACGGTCGATGGAACTCGGCCGAAGCGTCGAGATGAGGAGGTATTTATTTATCTCGTAATTTTAGTGCGCGATTAGTCCCGTAGTATATAATAATAATTGGTATTAAGATCTCAATGTAACACTACTCAACAATAAATGTTCTTTGACTTTGACTTTGAAATTTCTCACAATTCTTATAAAAACGTGGAATAAAACGTTTTCTGCGTACGCGCGTAAAACTAACATTTGCTTTAGGGTTTGTAAAAAAAAAACAAACAATCCAAACACTTGTTGCAATCGGGAACCGAACCCACGAGATGTGCGACTATGATAACATTCGTAACAGATCAACCGTATCAGTTTCACTATTGTAACCACAAAGAGCGTAAAAAGGATTTACAATATTCAGAAAAATATAAAAAATACATTTTAGTTGTAAATTGTGAGGTGAGCTGATTGTTATGGGTTCTGTAGGGTTTTGTCGTTGTTTTAAGAAAACGGTCTGAGAAAGCATTACTAATGGTTTCGAGCAAAACGAAGTTCTGATTCGTGAAAAGTTAAACTATCACTTTTTATTATAGTTTCCGTATATTAATTTAATTTATTTATTCAATTAGTATCGCATATATGAATCACACTAATGACAGTGATAATTATTAATGAATAATATAAAATTAATGTCAAATTTATAAATATGTTAAATAACTAGTTTCGAATTTATTGTATTATGTTAATTGAAAGCTAAGCAAAGCTATTATGAAAATTTGACTTTAACATGAAACGTAAGAAAAGTAGCAAAGCTACATGAACATTTAATATAGATTGATAAATCAATTGCTCATTGCATTTTATTGAAAAAAAATTGTTAAATTGGTTTGTATTTTAATAAACAATAAATGAGTCAACGTTTTACGTACCACAGCACGTCACATAGTTTAGTACCCATATCTATTTCTATGATTTACTAACCTCAACTTCTTGACTTTATATTGTAATAAGAATATACCACAAGTGTTACTGACGCATGTTTTTTTTTTATAACAGACAGTAAGCCTGCTACTGCTTGAACCGCATTTGGCGGGCTTCATCAAGGTGAAATATCACGCAGGCTCGTCTCGCATAAAACTAAATTCACAGCACGGATCCCTAAAACGTCAACATCTCAAAAACACAGAGTTGACGCCTTCGCTACAAAAAACTCTCCTAACATATCCTACTATGTTTATTCTGATAGTTTTTACCACATTTACAACCATTTTGCTTTCAAGCGTGCGTGGGACATCCCTGAAGCGACGCACCTGCGTTGGCAACCCACAAGCCTTTCTTAGTCGTGGGAGAGATGTGGTTACTGATATACCTCGATAGTACAAAGGCGATGGGCGTGCCACTTTCTTTTTGTTCAGTCGGGCAAAGGCACAGGATAGGAGTGTGCTACACCTGCTTCTGAAGAGATCTGGAGGAGAGAGGTAGTTCAATAGATCAATTCGGGGCTATCTGCTAACCATGTACTAACCTAAAAGGAGCTGATTCAGACCATCAATATGAATAGCTTTTACTAAGGTGCCAACCCAAAAGTCGAGAAAAAAAATCAGCTGAACGATATCTATAAATCGATAAAATATAAAACAGCGGATTTTTTTTGTTTTGGGTTGGCCCCATAGTAAAAATTTATCGTAATGATGCTTCGAGCAAATATCTATAGAGTCACAATCGTACAAATAAAGTGACCGAGCCAAAACCCTGCCCAAGCTACGAAGTGGGCAGGCTTTTTGGTTAGTCATAAGGCGATTGCAAGCTGACTACAACGCCGCGCGATGCCAAAGTGCTCGGTTACAAGCACTAATTAGATGACATAACGTCAAGATTCGAGAAAACCTGGTCGTTGTGAATTATTTTATGTAAATGTTTGAGTCGGTATAAGACGGCGCTCGGACATTTTTTTACTACTTTCACTTAGGGGATGTAACTCTATAGATATTTGCTCAAAGTAATGATGGTATACTTAATAAGTCAATCATTAACTGGAACGAATTGTGAATATTTTTTATAATGACATGTAACCGAAGTTATCAATAAATGAATTGTATTGTATTGTATAAATAACCTCATTGCGGCTTAGTACGCCCAGTTCTGGATAACCCTGTATAGTTCAGCGGGTTCGTAGTCATCGGCCGATCAGTCTTCGGATGGGTGACCGTTCGCGCTACCGAGCCTTGGTTGGCATGATACATTGTAGGCCCTAGCTATTTTTTTATCTACCTTTTATTGATACATGGCAATCTCATCTCATTTTCTTAATAAGTATCTTATTTAAGATACTTATTAAGTATCTTATTTGAGATACTTATTAAGAAAATGAGATGCACCTTATATAACATTTCAATAACTAAAATGTATAATTATACATTCATATTTTTCTGAGTCAAAAACAAAAACAACAGTTAAAAACAAAAAAGAGCCCGCCAATTTTTAAAAAATTAATTTTGAATTTATTGGGATAAATAAATATATATCTACATGGTATACAAATGGTAAAATATTTACCATTTATACAGCCATTTCAAAGTTTCAAAAGCTTTCAGGCGTAAAAACTTTTACACCAGATCTAACCAATTTATGAATTTTGCAGTTTTGAACCATCCGACCTACGATCTTACTTTGCCTTAAAGCTCTGATGAGCCCATCGAGACGAACTCTTAGAACACTCTAGCTTCAAAATCTTAAAGCATCGCCATTCAGCGTGGCAATGCCGCCGGCATGATGGACACGCTGCCGACTGGTAGTGGACTTTGTGCATTTGAATTATCTTTAGACATTCAAGGATCTTTGGTTAATTGTATTGTTTTGTGTGTAGGTATAGGTAGCAGTAGTTTAAGTGTGTAGTTTTAGCTAAAGTAGATTGTAGTAGATATAATAGTTATTTGTTACACAAGAGTGCAAAGTTGATTTCTACCGCGTGCTCAATTTTGATGACCGAGCAAGCGAAGGATTCTAAAATTGATTCACGAACGCAGCGAGTGATTCAACAATAAGAATCCTGAGCGTTAGCGAGGGAATCAAAAGAGCACAAGGTAGAAAATCTGTGCACTCGAGTGCAACACGTAACTTTTCATCCCTCCTCAGCGAGGAAATGACTAAAGTCGTCTACATAACGCACTGTTTCAAATACTTCTCACGTGATTGTTGAGGAAGAAAGCTCATTTGCGCACTATTAACAGTTTCAGTCAATTCTATTGGCATCAAATAAACTTCCTCGTCGCTAGAATCACTCATTTTAGGTTTTACACTTGTTTTCAAGTTTCTTATTTTTAAAACTTTTAACAATACGATATGCACGATAAATTCGGACGCGGCTGACGGACGCGACTGACAGCCGCGACTTAGCAATGTGCACAGTCTTAAGACATCCGGTGTGCCAGATCGCTCTCGGACGTCCGAACACTCTCGGACGTCCGAAGGTGACGTCCGCGACTTATGTCCGATAGTGTGCACGGCTCAGTGTACTTTCATAGTCTAGGTCGCGGCTGTCAGTCGCGTCCGATAGTATGAATAGAATAGAATAGAATAGAATAGAATAGAATAGAATAGAATAGAATAGAATAGAATAGAATAGAATAGAATAGAATAGAATAGAATAGAATAGAATAGAATAGAATAGAATAGAATAGAATAGAATAGAATAGAATAGAATAGAATAGAATAGAATAGAATAGAATAGAATAGAATAGAATAGAATAGAATAGAATAGAATAGAATAGAATAGAATAGAATAGAATAGAATAGAATAGAATAGAATAGAATAGAATAGAATAGAATAGAATAGAATAGAATAGAATAGAATAGAATAGAATAGAATAGAATAGAATAGAATAGAATAGAATAGAATAGAATAGAATAGAATAGAATAGAATAGAATAGAATAGAATAGAATAGAATAGAATAGAATAGAATAGAATAGAATAGAATAGAATAGAATAGAATAGAATAGAATAGAATAGAATAGAATAGAATAGAATAGAATAGAATAGAATAGAATAGAATAGAATAGAATAGAATAGAATAGAATAGAATAGAATAGAATAGAATAGAATAGAATAGAATAGAATAGAATAGAATAGAATAGAATAGAATAGAATAGAATAGAATAGAATAGAATAGAATAGAATAGAATAGAATAGAATAGAATAGAATAGAATAGAATAGAATAGAATAGAATAGAATAGAATAGAATAGAATAGAATAGAATAGAATAGAATAGAATAGAATAGAATAGAATAGAATAGAATAGAATAGAATAGAATAGAATAGAATAGAATAGAATAGAATAGAATAGAATAGAATAGAATAGAATAGAATAGAATAGAATAGAATAGAATAGAATAGAATAGAATAGAATAGAATAGAATAGAATAGAATAGAATAGAATAGAATAGAATAGAATAGAATAGAATAGAATAGAATAGAATAGAATAGAATAGAATAGAATAGAATAGAATAGAATAGAATAGAATAGAATAGAATAGAATAGAATAGAATAGAATAGAATAGAATAGAATAGAATAGAATAGAATAGAATAGAATAGAATAGAATAGAATAGAATAGAATAGAATAGAATAGAATAGAATAGAATAGAATAGAATAGAATAGAATAGAATAGAATAGAATAGAATAGAATAGAATAGAATAGAATAGAATAGAATAGAATAGAATAGAATAGAATAGAATAGAATAGAATAGAATAGAATAGAATAGAATAGAATAGAATAGAATAGAATAGAATAGAATAGAATAGAATAGAATAGAATAGAATAGAATAGAATAGAATAGAATAGAATAGAATAGAATAGAATAGAATAGAATAGAATAGAATAGAATAGAATAGAATAGAATAGAATAGAATAGAATAGAATAGAATAGAATAGAATAGAATAGAATAGAATAGAATAGAATAGAATAGAATAGAATAGAATAGAATAGAATAGAATAGAATAGAATAGAATAGAATAGAATAGAATAGAATAGAATAGAATAGAATAGAATAGAATAGAATAGAATAGAATAGAATAGAATAGAATAGAATAGAATAGAATAGAATAGAATAGAATAGAATAGAATAGAATAGAATAGAATAGAATAGAATAGAATAGAATAGAATAGAATAGAATAGAATAGAATAGAATAGAATAGAATAGAATAGAATAGAATAGAATAGAATAGAATAGAATAGAATAGAATAGAATAGAATAGAATAGAATAGAATAGAATAGAATAGAATAGAATAGAATAGAATAGAATAGAATAGAATAGAATAGAATAGAATAGAATAGAATAGAATAGAATAGAATAGAATAGAATAGAATAGAATAGAATAGAATAGAATAGAATAGAATAGAATAGAATAGAATAGAATAGAATAGAATAGAATAGAATAGAATAGAATAGAATAGAATAGAATAGAATAGAATAGAATAGAATAGAATAGAATAGAATAGAATAGAATAGAATAGAATAGAATAGAATAGAATAGAATAGAATAGAATAGAATAGAATAGAATAGAATAGAATAGAATAGAATAGAATAGAATAGAATAGAATAGAATAGAATAGAATAGAATAGAATAGAATAGAATAGAATAGAATAGAATAGAATAGAATAGAATAGAATAGAATAGAATAGAATAGAATAGAATAGAATAGAATAGAATAGAATAGAATAGAATAGAATAGAATAGAATAGAATAGAATAGAATAGAATAGAATAGAATAGAATAGAATAGAATAGAATAGAATAGAATAGAATAGAATAGAATAGAATAGAATAGAATAGAATAGAATAGAATAGAATAGAATAGAATAGAATAGAATAGAATAGAATAGAATAGAATAGAATAGAATAGAATAGAATAGAATAGAATAGAATAGAATAGAATAGAATAGAATAGAATAGAATAGAATAGAATAGAATAGAATAGAACAGAACAGAACAGAACAGAACAGAACAGAACAGAACAGAACAGAACAGAACAGAACAGAACAGAACAGAACAGAACAGAACAGAACAGAACAGAACAGAACAGAACAGAACAGAACAGAACAGAACAGAACAGAACAGAACAGAACAGAACAGAACAGAACAGAACAGAACAGAACAGAACAGAACAGAACAGAACAGAACAGAACAGAACAGAACAGAACAGAACAGAACAGAACAGAACAGAACAGAACAGAACAGAACAGAACAGAACAGAACAGAACAGAACAGAACAGAACAGAACAGAACAGAACAGAACAGAACAGAACAGAACAGAACAGAACAGAACAGAACAGAACAGAACAGAACAGAACAGAACAGAACAGAACAGAACAGAACAGAACAGAACAGAACAGAACAGAACAGAACAGAACAGAACAGAACAGAACAGAACAGAATAGAATAGAATAGAATACTTTATTGACCTTATAACTACGTGTGTTACATTAGGTACGTCAAATTTACAATAAAAAAAAAATCATAATTATACAAATTTTAGCAGTCTGGCAAAAATAATATAAACTATAATGAAAATATAATCCAAAACTGATAACATAAACTATTGATGTCAATGTTAAAAAATATAAAATGTACTAAAAACTATATAAAAGTTTAACGTATGACAATAAAATAAAAGTCAGTGTCAAATAATAATAAAAACGATCAGTAAATTTAAACAAATTGCACAGAATAATATAAAAATAAAAATGTCCAGTACATAATAATCAAGTTAAAAAGTCAAATTTCATCAATTATCTATTAATATTACACGTAATTTCATTTTCTTTTTATTGTTCGTTCTACTTAATATCAGAGTCCTTTTCACACAAGAATGAAGATTTGCTTAGATGCATGCTCATAAATTCATTGATGGAATAAAAAGGATTGATTTCGAAAAATTGCTTTAGTTTCTTTTTAAAATCATTTGCATGTAGTTTAGTTATAGCTTTTGGTAGCTTTTTAAACATAGCAATTTTGTTATAGATGCCTTGTTTTCTAGCTTTGGTAAGCCTTACTTGTGGCATATACCAGTCATCATTGCTTCTGAGATTATAATTGTGCTTTTGTCTCTCTTTTTTTGTAACTACCAGTTTGCCAATTTCATCATACATTTCTATCAGACAGTTGTAAATGTATAGAGATATCACAGTCATAATTTTATTCTTTTTAAACTCTGGTCTAGCAGAAGAACGTTTCTTCAGTCCGAATATTATTCTGATGGCCTTTTTTTGCGCCTTTAGTACTTTTTGGACGTCTGCGCCGTTACCCCACACAGTAATGGCGTATCTAATTCTGGATTGAATATAAGCGTAGTACAAAGCTATTATAGATTTTTTATCTAACAGAGATCTTAATTTCAACAAGGCATAGTTCGCACTTGAAATTTTTTTACATAACTTTTCTATATGGGCCGAATGGCTAACAGTATGATCAATAGTGTAACCTAGAAAAATATTTTCTTGTATACCTGGATTTTTATTTAAGCTCTTACGCGACTGATACTGCATGATCACACTCTTATCAGTATTCAAGGCAATTCCATTGGCAGAAAACCATTATGTGAGGTCACGCATTGCTTTAGATATTTTGGTATTCAATATATTCTCGTCTTTATCTTTTATTCCTACGTGAGTATCGTCTGCAAATAAACTTACGTGAGTCCAATCGGGCATAGCATTTACAAGATCATTGATGTAAATAAGAAATAATAAGGGTCGCAGAATAGATCCCTGCGGCACTCCTACACTTAAATATTCCTTTGTTGAATTTGCTTCATTGACTGATACTATTTGGTTTCTCCTTTGTAGATAAGTTAGAATCAAATTGTACTCAGAGTCTTCAAATCCGTAATACTGTAACTTGAATAGTAATATGTCATGTCTTAAGCAGTCAAAAGCCTTTGACAAGTCGCAAAAAATGCTTGCACATTTATTTGAACTATCCAAAGACTCGAGAATGAAGTAAATCACTTTTCTAATTGCCATTTCTGTCGAGTGGCCTTTACGAAAGCCAAACTGTGACGCAGTAAAAAGGTTATTTTCTTCAAAGTACTTTAATATTTGGTTTTTAATCACGGTCTCTAAAATTTTTGATATTGTTGGCAATATACAAACAGGTCTGTAATTTCCTAATTCCATGCTATCTCCTTTTTTGTATAACGGAATAACTCTACCGGGTTTGAGACAATCCGGAAATATTCCTTTCTCTAGGCAATCGTTAATTACTATGAGCAACAATTCCATAATGCATTCGTTGTCCAAAATTAAACTTTTCAATGTCTTAGAATTCATATCGTAAATGTCTGGAGTTGTTTTTGATTTCATGTTTTTAACAATCGTCCATAAGTCTTTGAGATCTATCGCGTCAAATTTAATTTTTGTCATAGGTTTTTTTGTTATATTTAAATATTTTGCACATTTGTCAGTATTGGTTTGCATATTGCATGTCAAATTATGACCAATATTCTTAAAAAAGTTATTGAAGGCTGATGCTATAAGTCTACAATCTGTGATTTCATCCCCTTCTTCAGTTCTGATGGATTTAATGCCTTGTCTATTACTCGACCTCTTATTATATCTTATTTGCTCGTTTATAATCTTCCAAGTCTCTTTTATCTTGTTTTTAGAAGTTTTAATTCTATGGCTGTATTGCAGTTTCTTAGACGTGACAAAAACTTTCCGTAAGATTTTTCTGTATTTTTTTACTTGTGTTTCCCTTTCTCCTTATTTGGTTGGACTTCTTGTAACATCTCTGCTTTTGCTAATTTATTTTTTGATATATCTATACCTTTTGTAGTCAATTTTTTCGTTTTATTTCGAGGTATCTGTTTCTTTTTCGGAAACGCAATGTCATAACAAAATTTAATAGCATCTAGTAAAATATTCATCCTTGTGTTTGGGTCGTCACATGACATGATTTGAGTTTTCAATGTTATATATTCTTTTCTTAGTAAATAATGAAAGTAGTTACAATTATTGGCTGACATATGTCTGGTGAAAATATAAGATTTAAAGTTATCGTTAGGACTGATGTCATCGGAAATTGTCAGCTTAATTACTTTATGGTCAGATATTTTTTCTGCCAATACATATCCTTTGCAATCATCAAAATTAACAATAAAGTTGTCGATACATGTAGCGCTCTTCCCTTGTACTCTAGTTGGTGTATTTAATACAAAATTACAGTGGAAATTGTTTAAAATTCCTAACATTTTTTTAATATTTTTATCCATTTTCAAAACATTAAGGTTATAGTCGCCAGCTAAAACGATTCTTTTCCCTTCACAACAAAGTTTATTTAGCAATTTTCGAAGTAAATCAAAGAAAAGATCAATGTCCTTATCGGGCCTATAAACTGCAATTACAATAAGTTTAGATGATCTCAACTCTATTGCACAAATTTCAAAATTCATTTCAAAAGAAATTCTGTTAATATCATTTCGTACTTTGAATTCTAGACCATTCCTAACAAAAATTGCAGTACCCCCATGAATGAAAAATTTTCTATTAAAATATGTAGCAAGTTCAAAATTAGGTATGACCATGGTTTGTACCCTATCATCTTGTCCCCATGTTTCTGATAAGCATAAAACATCACATTTACATTCGTTAAGGAGATCTTCGATAGCTAAGAATTTATTATTTATACATTGTACATTGGCGTGCAATATTATCTGTTCCGGTGTCGTCCGACTTCTGTTTGAAAATTTCTGTAACTCTTCGGTACATCCTGGGTCTGATTCGTATCACACTTGATAAACTGAAGCTTAGAAGAACCCTGAAATTTGTTTGCTTGAGCTGACAGTAGTATTGTTTGAGTAACAAGCTCTTTAATCTTACTGTAGTTGTAAATTTTTCCTCGATTGTCTTTTATATTAAGGTCCAAGAATTTAACATTCTCCGTCATATTTGCTAGGTGCGCTATCTCTTCATTGATACGGTAAATATTCTTGTCATTTATTCCATCATACATTATACTACAGATTACCAAATTGAATGATCTATTTTGTTTACATATTATTTCTTTTAGTCGTTTCAAATACTCTTGCTTTTTGGTTTTATAATTTAATGTTTCTTCATATTTACTTACTAATATTACTACCCTATCATTACTGCATAAATTTTTTTTCGGTATGTTTCGAGCTATGGCGCGCGCAAAGCAAATTAAAAAAGTACAGCAAGAAGGTTCCGTGTCTTAGTTTTGAACATATTAAAAAAGGTTGTATGATAAATACGGCACCATGGAGATATAAGTAAATAAGTTTAATAATGTTATGATGTCTATTTTAAATGCTTTCCACACTAGATCATTCAAATCCTGCGTTCGCTTCAGATTTTTGAAATGCTTATCACAAAGATAACTCTTGAAGTTTAATAATGTTTTGTATTCACAAACTTAGTGCACACGATGTTCTAAATTAAATTTTATTTTACCCACTAGCGGATAAAAACGGCTTTTGCACTTAGATTTCGAAGAGCAAAAATACTCTTTCCGAGAAGGTCACTTGGCCTAATAAAAAAATCTGAAATAGGTGTATGTCAGACGTTTGCACGTTTCGGTCACGTGTCGCGTCCCCCAGACGCCCGGATTGATTTTGCGGTAATAGTTGGTAGAGTATGTTTGTATGTAAATCAAACGCCAAAGGGGTGAGGATCGACTCGCCAGGGGGCGCTTGTTGCCAATAATTCTCTATACTTGTGGCGCGGAGTTATCAGAACTGAGCGGCGCAAAACATGGAGAGAGCTTCATTTATTTACTTAGGAACTATTAATGCCTCACAAATATGAAATACTAGTTTTTACCGGCGGCTTCACCCGCATACGCAATATATCATTATAATTTATAGCCTTTGTGATATTCTGAAATATAAGCTATATTGTTGCAAAGTTTCATCTCAATCCGTTCAGTAGTTTTTGCGTGAAAGAGTAACAAACATCTATCCATCCATCCATCCATCCTCACAAACTTTCGCGTTTATAATATTAGTAAGATGTATAATTATGTAAAAACTGTGAAAAAAAATATGTGAAGCCGTGGTGGTCTAGTGGTAGTAACACCCGACCTGCAATCGTGAGGTCGTGAGTTCAAATCCCGATCCCGTACCAATGAGTTTCTTTAGAACTTATGTACGGAATTTCACATCATTGGCTTTTCGGTGAAGGAAAACATCGTGAGGCAACCTGCGTACATCCGTAGAAGAAATTCGATGGCGTATGTAAATCCACCAACCCGCACTGGGCCAGCGTGGTAGATATGGCCCAATCACCCTTCGTGGATAGTCCTACGTCCTGCAGTGGACTATTAAAAAAAGCTGGTACAGTGGTACAGTATTTAAAAACTAGCTTTTGCCAGCGGCATTGGCCGCGTGATATTTTTGTTATAAGTTATCCTATAACCTTTTGTTTCGTCGGATACTATGACATGCTCCAACTTTTTAACCAAGTTGATTGATCCCTCCCTCTTTTATTACGTGAATGAACGAGTAACAAACCAACAAACACACTTTCAGATGAAGCTATATCTATAATAATATAATAAAGAGGTAAAGTTTGTGAGGTTATTGGTGGTGATCTCTGAAGCTACTGAACCGATTTTGATATACCTAGACCCAGATAAAAAATAATAAATGAAACTCGGTTGTGTAAAGAGACGCAACCTGTATTTTTGACCGTCGAACCATCGGAAGAGGTATACAATTCGACGCGTATATATATTTTTTTGTATGTATACGCATAACTTTTTTTATAGTGGTCCGATTTCAATAATTCTTTTTTTATTAGAAAGAGTATACTTTGAAATTGGTCTTCCCATTTGTTAGCGCGGCCACCAAGTATTATGGCAGATCGCGCGGGACACAAAGGGGGTGCGGCAAGACGACGACTAACCTGAATACTCCGGGTCGGTGAGCACAGCTGCAGAACCTTGATCCTGGTTGCTCCTGGGTCTCTTCTTCAGGCAGTCGCAAAGCGGCTTGAGTGGACTGTATTTGCGGAATGACACTACGTCCAGGACACGTATCACAATTACTTGTATAGGTAAGCGGTTTTACGAGACGGTGCTAGGCACACGTCAAGTGCGTGGCGCGGTGAAAAATGCACCCTGTCCGGCGGTCAAGGGCAGACTGTTCGCCAAAGCAAACAGCGCGTCTCACCTATCCACGAAACGTACCTAGGCGGTCGTCGTCTAGAAAAGATGAGGGTAGGACATAGGAGTCGGTAAATGCGGGTGGATAGAAAAGTAGGCAGCTCTAAAGGTAGCCATTCACGGGCACTCCATTTGGATTGGCGCCACACCAAAACGCCAAAATTATACAAAAAGTCATCGTGAATGCTGAAAACGACGTGGATTTGATGGCATCGCTCCATGCGTTGGATTTCCAAACGTTCCAAAATCCAATGCGGCGCCGCTCCAATGGCCGCAGTCCACATTCTCGTGAATGCGAAATCCAACCGCCGCGTGGCGCCACTCCGCGCGTACTCGCCCGTGAGTGGCCAAACTGGACTCCAATTTGCAGCCATTTTGCTTTGCGCTGCGGTAACGAACGGGTGTTTCTCTGTTTTGTTGTGTACTTGTATTATTATGTCGGGAAGAGAGTTTGTTTTAGAGGTGATTGAAATGTATAAAGAATTACCATGCCTCTGGCAATCAACACATAGTGATTATCACGATAAATATAAAAAGAATTCTGCTTCGGAACAGCTATTACAAATAAATGGAGTGGAGCCGCGCAAAATGGTGATCGTGAATGTGGTTAGAATTTGGATGTCGTCCATCCATATGGAGCGCTTCCAAATGGAGTGCCCGTGAATGGCGGCCTTAAGGCGCCGTAACACCATTTAAATTTTATCGAATTCGGCTGAGCCATTTTTGAAAAATCAACAATAATGTGAAAAATGTTAGTAGTTAATGTTACATCGATCCGTGCATAATATTTGCGTTCTAGCGATGCGCCCCGGCTTTTCACAGATGTATTATACATATAAACATTTCTTTTGAATTACTCTATCTATTAAAACAAACTGCATCAAAATCCGTTGCGTAGTTTTAAATATATAAGGGGACAGACAGCGGAAAGTGATTGAGCGGTGTTTTATACTATGTAATGATTCTGTACACGGATGATGTCGGTCATGCTATTTTTTGCAAAAAATAATTATGTAAGTATAGTAGTTATGTATATAACTCAATCACCCTTCTTAAGTAGGCCTATGTTCAGCAGTGGAGTATTAAAATGGCCGGCACAGTATTATTTTAGTAGCTATCTCCACATTAAGTCGCCATCACGGCTGTCAGCGGCACTCACCCCGTAATTATTTTTATTATTGCGCCCTCCGCCCTCCCTGTATTTGTTTTTAATATTTTTATTTTATTTTATTTATTACGCCCGCCGGACCGACACTGAAGCACTTCGATTGGGCATTAGGTTTAATTTTTAAATTAATTTTTGTTGAGTTCTTTTTTGCGGGAAGGGTTTGATTTCGTGTTTGAGTTGGTTGGGTTGAAGGGGTCGATTCAAATGTATTCAAAACTTTGAAATGTAAGCACAGAAATTTAAAATTCAAAGTTCTTGGGTATTGGCTATTTACCATCAATATATAATGTAAAAAAAATGCTTTAGGAAAGATAAAAAATGCCAAGTCGATGCTATTTACCGATACATTATAAGTTTACAAAAAACGTATTTAGCTACCATGGAAAGATAGTGTACTAACGAGGTTCCTACATATACAGCTACCATGGAAAGGTAGTGTACTAACGAGGTACCTACTCATTCAGCTACCATGGAAAGGTAGTGTACTAACGAGGTACCTACACAAACAGCTACCATGGTAAGGTAGTGTACTAACGAGGTACCTACACACAGCTACCATGGTAAGGTAGTGTACTAACGAGGTACCTACACACAGCTACCATGAAAAGGTAGTGCATTAACGAGGTATCAATATATACAGCTACCATGGAAAGGTAGTGTACTAACGAGGTACCTACACACAGCTACCATGAAAAGGTAGTGCATTAACGAGGTACCAATATATACAGCTACCATGGAAAGGTAGTGTACTAACGAGGTACCTACACACACAGCTACCATGGTAAGGTAGTGTACTAACGAGGTACCTACACACACAGCTACCATGGTAAGGTAGTGTACTAACGAGGTACCTACACACAGCTACCATGAAAAGGTAGTGCACTAACGAGGTACCAATATATACAGCTACCATGGAAAGGTAGTGTACTAACGAGGTAACTACACACACAGCTACTATGGTAAGGTAGTGTACTAACGAGGTACCTACACACACAACTACCATGGTAAGGTAGTGTACTAACGAGGTACCTACACACACAGCTACCATGGAAAGGTAGTGTACTAACGAGGTACCTACACACACAGCTACCATGGTAAGGTAGTGTACTAACGAGGTACCTACACACACAGCTACCATGGTAAGGTAGTGTACTAACGAGGTACCTACACATACAGCTAAAAAACCATAATAATAGTCAGTCACAGAGACCATGGAAATTTATCAACGCATAGTTGGTGGCGTTGGTGCACTTTTCGTATAACTCGTATGGCATGCAAGCCATTGTTTCAAATCGAGACCTATGCATGTCCAGCAGTGGATGACTAACGGTTGAAACAACGACCGACTATACTACAGGAAAATCATCTATAACCAACCTTTAGCAATTTGAATGGGTGAGCGCAGGTGGCATTTACAACTGAGCGCTAGCGGGATCGGATGTCACGTTAAATTGTTGTATCCGGTTGCTTTAACCGCTTAGCTATGTTAAAGGCCTTTAGGCGGCTTGTTAACTCTAACTCACTCTAAACATAATAAAAAAATCTTTTAGCAATTGCCACCATATGACGATGATAAACTCTGACACCAGGGGTTGCCACCTGGCCTATACCTACCAACGTTTTACCTATAAACTCAAAAAAAATAATATCGGAATCAAAAACGAAGAATCGAGAAAAACTTGGACATTTTACAGTTTGATATCGGATTCCTCTTCAGGTCTGAAACTTACACAAAAGATTTCCTGTCTCTCTTTGACGCGCAGTTTCAGCTGTATACCTGTCCTGCTCTACGCTACTTTTGTAATAGTGGTAGGTAGCGAAGTGAGAAGAAAGTATTGAATTATGGCGGGGTTAAGGGGACGGGGTTATGCAGAACTGAGACAATTAATGAAATTATATTTTTAATGTTCTGCAGGCCAATCGCACTAATAATTAACAGCTGCGTTCCATCTGTAATTCAGTTAAAGTTCGGTTGCAATTGTAGTTAAGTTTCGATTCAACTTTAAGGAATTCGGTATTGCGCTAAACTTCAGACACCAACCAAAGTTGGACCGAAGCTGGAACGTAACTCATTATCAATCGTTGTTAGAGATGTCACTTTTTAGATATATTTG
The DNA here is from genome assembly GCA_949316475.1 of Hypomecis punctinalis. Classification (NCBI taxonomy): domain Eukaryota; kingdom Metazoa; phylum Arthropoda; class Insecta; order Lepidoptera; family Geometridae; genus Hypomecis; species Hypomecis punctinalis. The sequence continues at coordinate 19,375,731 of OX438817.1, forward strand.
CACTAAATCGAGATCGATTTCATTAAAAATCACCATGGTGCAACTCTAGTTTGACAGCTGCTGAGATGACATCTGAACGCAGTGATCCACTTTAAAGATTTTCTCCCGTTTTTATGGTAAAATAAAGAATATAATGCATGGCCAAGTGGAAGAAAGTCCGGCTTGCTTTATGAATAACGGAATATATACAAAAAATTGCACGGTTTTGGTATCGTGTCATGTTACGAGCACCGAAAGCGTGTAAAAGTTATCCTTCGGCTTCGAGCAAGTAATATGATTGTTATATTGGTTATCTATAGCTTAGATTATAAAATGTGTGAAATTATGATATGAGGCAACCTGCATACGTCCGGAAAAGATATTCGATGGCGTATGTGAATCCACCAACCCGCACTGGGCCAGCGTGGTGGATAGGCACGAAGGTAGGGGACTCCAAGGTAGTCAATTGCTACCAATTCCAATACTTTCTTGTTACCATGGGTTCTGGGTGACTATTTAAGGTGAACTAATTTTTAATTATTTTTTAGGAAGTTTTGGAATAATTAATCTTTAATCTGGGGAAAACCTAAAACTTAAGTGGAAATACTTCGCGTCGACGAAAGTAAAACCATAATAAACGCAGAAAATAACAAAAAAAGTTTTTGACCTTTCGAAGTGTTTTCACGTGATAAATATTGAGTATTTGAAGTGTTTAAGTGGATTTTTTTAATATAATATAGGTTGTTGCTGCGATGAAGTACTTTTTTATGCCAAGTCTCCGCGTCCGTAAGTATTTCACTTGCTTTGAAGGTGTGATTGTGAACGCATTGAATTTTAGGTAAATCTTTAGTTGTGAAATCTTTTAGGAAATGGAAGAGCGTCGGAGATGCACCACTGTACGACAATTAGAGCTTATGACAGAGTTTCTTGAAGCCCACCGAGACCTTGCTCTGGGACGGGTGAGGTCTAAGGAGGCTCGAGCAGTGGCAGCACGATTGTGGCAAGAATGCGCCGGTATCCTTAATGCGGAAGGACCTGCCAGGACAGGGAAAGAATGGTCTAAGGCATGTACCTACTTCAATTTTTTATCATTATCATATTTAATTACTTTAAAGAGAATCGATTCTGCCACTCCATTAGGTATAACCTAATTATGTACCTATAAGTTAAAATAATTTTTCAGATAACATTTTATTAACTTGGGCCTTCGCCAAAGATGTTCTTCAAGTCATCGCTTAATTTTTTTTTTCAGGTATGGAATGACCATAAATGTAAGGTCAGAGCAAAATTGGTTAGCATTAATGCAAACCAACAAGCTACTGGTGGTGGACCTAGCAATGCCCCCACTCTGACATTATTAGAGGAACGAGTTGCTAATATTTTGGGCAGGGATATCGGACCACTACCTAATCTGAGACATGATCAATTTGCTTCAATTAATTGTGTAAGTAGACTTAGCTAATTATATAATGCAATGTTTTAGTTAAGTGAATGCTATATTGTGTGTGCACCAAATGTTTTGAACTTTTGTGAATCAATTTCTAATACTTACTTAATTTTGTCCATTCACTATTTCAACTTTTTACTGTTTTAATCAACATGTCCAAGTGTTTATAGTTATTGTTTCTATGGAAATAAATGACTATGACTAATGATAATGATTTATTCTTAAAAGGATGGCGATGTGGTGGTAGAGCAAGTTGAAGGCCAACACGACCAGTCACAACACTTAGAAATAGTGTAAGTTCATGAAAAAATTTAAAGTAAAGTCATGTTTCTTATTACCCTCTTTTGTTCACAAATTCTTTAAAAAAGGTCCATTGATATAGTAAAAATATTGTTTATACACAACACAAATAACAAACTAAAATATTTTTTTTGTTACTCTTACAGATTCAATGAGACTGATCTTACAAATGTACAGACTACAGCTTCTCCTATTGTACTACCACCACAGGCTTTATCCCCTATACCTAGTTTGACAGGCCACGCACCCTCGCTGCAAAACTCTCCGAGGTGCGCTACAGTACAGAGAGGTTTGTTATAATGATATTTTTAAAGGCATATAGTTATCCGAGGTTTATTATTTCAAACTAATGTTTTTTTAATCAACAGGAAGAGTCAGACAAGTGAGAGGAAGGCGAAGGCTAGAGAACTCCTCACGTGTACCTAGGACACCTGCACCAACACAATGTAAGATATGGTCTTGGGAGATTAAAACTGCAAACAATTTTACAATCAATTCATTTTAAAATATTTTTTTAATAAATCATTTCAGCTGGCAGAAGTGCTTTGGAGGAATCGAGGTTGATGGTCCTTCGTATAGAAGAAATACGAGCAGAAGCTGCATTAGCCAATGCCCAAGCCATGAGCAGTTTTGCTCAGTCATTCAGACTGATTGCTGAAAGCATTGACAGGCTCACCCAAAAGGTAATTTGTTTTTAAAAGCTTGCTTTACCCGGAGGTTTCTACTTCTATAACTATTCTGCAGGAACTGTTAAATTTCGAAGTAAATAGCTTGATGAAAATGTCCACAAAAGTTTCATCTTAATTCATTTAGATAATATAATGGTGTGATGTGATAGTTTAACTGCATCTTATGGTAAATAAGAAATTAAGATGACATGGTTGAGGATAGTCGCATATTATTAGCCCTGGATCATAGAATACTCCTTGAGAACAGACTTATGATGTTTGGCTTTTTACTGTATTATAAGTGTACCTATGTAGATAAAACTGGCTATGAAATTCTAGTACTGATGGAAATCACTATTTGTTGTTTCAGTATTGTCAAACACCAAGCCCACAACATTAAGTGAAGCCCAGCGGATTGGCAAGTTGAAGTGGCTGTGGGCAGGGCACATAGCACTAAGGACTGATGACTGGTGGGATCGAAAGGTTTTGGAGTGGAGTCCACATACCAGCAAGCACAGCATAAGACGTCCACCCACAAGGTGGACAGATGACCTCATTAAGACTGTAGGATCACGTTGGATGCAAGCCACTTCCAATCGCTCTTATTAGAGATCTATAGGGGAGTCCTATGTCCACCAGTGGAAGTCGTGTAGCTTTTTTTGTTTTTTCTGTTTTTGTTTAGAAATGATGATGATGATCATCATTGAATAAAGTATTAGTTATATTTAAGTATCAGTATGATAAAATTATTTTTAATTTTAATGTAATATTTGTATGATTTCCAATTAATTTTAATTTGTTGACTGACGCCAACTTTATTTGGACTAACTACGCTTAAAGGATTTTTGTTGTTGTTTCTGTCTTTGAATTTTGACTGCATAGTTTTGTTTTCTTCAATATTTGATTTTTAAATTTTAACTGTAATTTATTTTCTCAATTAATTAATGTAATGCAATAATTATTCTTTACAATGTTTAGCATAAGACGTCCACCCACAAGGTGGACAGATGACCTCATTAAGACTGTAGGATCACGTTGGATGCAAGCCACTTCCAATCGCTCTTATTAGAGATCTATAGGGGAGTCCTATGTCCACCAGTGGAAGTCGTGTAGCTTTTTTTGCTTTTTCTGTTTTTGTTTAGAAATGATGATGATGATCATCATTGAATAAAGTATTAGTTATATTTAAGTATCAGTATGATAAAATTATTTTTAATTTTAATGTAATATTTGTATGATTTCCAATTAATTTTAATTTGTTGACTGACGCCAACTTTATTTGGACTAACTACGCTTAAAGGATTTTTGTTGTTGTTTATGTCTTTGAATTTTGACTGCATAGTTTTGTTTACTTCAATATTTGATTTTTAAATTTTAACTGTAATTTATTTTCTCAATTAATTAATGTAATGCAATAATTATTCTTTACAATTTTTGCTCGATTTTAATGCATGTTGTCTTCACCTATAATTATTGTGACATTTAGCTCCTATTTTTTATGTTTAATCTTTTGACAATGTAATGATGTACACAATGTTGGTGAACTGAAATAAATAAATAAATCAAATAAAACATAGTGGATATACATTATTTTTTATTCTTCAGTTCTTCAATTCCTAAGTTCAATTCTAAACCTGAGGCTGCATTTGGTGCACTGCCCTATTTGCCCACAAGCGTCGTATCAGAGCCTGCTGGCGAGCACGCCCCAGCTCCAGGCTGCTAAGGGCGCGCGCGCCGCGCCGCTCCCTCGCCGCGCCGCCACCTGTGTCGCTGGCGCTGGCGGTCAGTCTACGCTCGCGTGCTGCTTCCTCTGGCGTCAGTGGACTGTAGGCGATGTGTGCTTTGTGTGCTATATTATGAAGCACACAACAAGCATTTGTTATCCTGGCAGCGACTGTTGGTGAATAGTGCATTTTTCTGTCCACCAATAAACACCTAAAATGAAATAAGTATTTTTAAAACTAATTTTTATTATGTAGCATGTACTCATTGCTAAATACTGAAATCATACCTGAAGCGAGCTTTTAAAACACCTATACAACGCTCAACTAAATTCCTAGTTGTCAAGTGCATATCTTGATAATAACTCTCAGGAGAGTCTGGTTCAGGGTCTAAAATGGGTGTCATCATTGTGGGTCTTAATGGATATCCTGAGTCACCTAAAACATCAAGGATAATGTATTCAAATCTCAAAAATGTAACAAACTCATCTCACACTCAAACTCTCTCAATAAGCTTAAACTTACATACCCAAAAGATACAAATCCTCTCCAGTGGTGGTGTGGAGCCGATCTAGATATGCACACATAGGATGGTTGGCCCACACCACACTATCATGTGTTGACCCAGGATAACTGGCATCCACACACAATATATTTAAATTTGAATCACATATCTGAAAACAAAAACAGAATAATTTTTAGCTGCTCTTATAACTATAACCGATGGGCATCAGTAAAATAAAATGTAAAACTTACAATCAGAACATTAAGAGAATGGTATCCTTTTCTATTAAAGTAACGTTCTTCGTTGTCTGCTGGACACACTATTGCCACATGGGTACCATCAATACAACCCAGCAGTCCGGGCATTTTGAAGTTGTTATAGAACCTAAAAAAAATAATGTTTAAATCATAATAAGTCAAGCAGAGGATTGACATGGTGTTAATCTTTCATGCAAGAGTAGTAAACCCAATTGTGCATTTATTTATTTTAGATTTATTTCTAAACATTTATGTGCAGACCACCTCCCCAAAAACTATGTTGGTGTGATCCCATTCAATAAGAACATAATTATATACCTAGGTACTTACTCTCTTTTAACTTGTTCCCTCTCACGTTGTTGAAATGGAAAAGCTATGTACTTATTCATTACAACTGGCTTGTTTAAGGCCATTGTAACTTGCCGGATTGCTTTAGAAACAGTGGGCTGCGACACACAATGTTTCCTATCGTCTCCTACGATGGTCTGATAGGATCCAGTTGCATAGAATGCTAATGCAACCAAAACCTAAAACAAAATCATATTATTGGTATTTTAATTTTGTTGACAACTTACTGTAAAACTTTATATTATGTGCCTTACTGCTGGCACTGTTCAATGGCTAACTATGACAACTATAGACGACAACTAGACAAATAAAGAGATATGCATTTCAAGGGAGCGACAACGTTAGACTGGTTTTAATGGGGAATCACTTAGCTAGTAGTTGTTACTAGTCAACAATTATAACTTACCTTGGTTTCAACATCCAAACCATCAGAACGACGCGACGCTGGGATATGAGGAGTTAGCTCCGTTATTAGTTCGCGTGTTAACTCCTTAGACAGTCTGTATCGTTTTACGAACTGCTTCTCACTTAAATTAAAAGCTTCGCACATAAGTCTAGCCCTTTTATTCTTCTTCCTGGCTCGGGCCCGAGCTTCCGCTACATCCAATTCATGGGCCCTTTCTAATAAATCCATATACGCATACATTATGTATCACAATATTCACAATCAATGTTCTTTAACTTCAAAATTACAATAAATGTTCTAAATAATCGCACAACAATCCAAATAAAGTTGGCTGTTTATCAACCGTTCGTTTGACAGCGGTTACGTTCCAACTCTGATCGAGTTGCGTTTCAACTTTCGTCAAAATCTTTAGCGCGATACGAATATAGGCAAAAAGTCGACGTTCGGTTAAAGTTCAATTGTGGTTCAGCTGTAATTTTTTAGTGCGATTGGCCTGCTGTTCTAACTACCAAAATGTTTTTTTTTAGTTGTTATATATGTTACTACATTTTGTTAGTATTTAAAAAGTCACTGTACGACAGTGAACTATTAAAAAGGCTGATAACAGATACACTTTATGGACAACAGAAAAAAAAATAATGAAAGAAAAAACAACAGAAGATGGGCATGAACTGTATGGCAGTAGTACCGTACTGCCTAGTATCAAATCAACTGAAAAAATAAATATATGAATTCTACTTGATGCCACTCGACCCATGGGCTAAACTGTCAAATTTGAATAGTATCACCAATTATACGATCAAATAAACAGGTAAATCTTCCGTTAATCAAATATTAGCAAGATGGACAATATGGACATACCCATAATATAAATTCAAGAGCAGATTGAGATCATTAAGGAGAGGTATGGTCACGATTCTACTTTATCCTTTATTAGGCTTGTGTCTAAGAAAGAAAAGAAGAAGTCGTGGTGGCCTAGAGGTATTGACACTCGCCTTGCAATCGTGAGGTCGTGGGTTCAAATCCCGGTCCCGTATCAATGAGTTCTTTGGAATTTTTGTATGGAATTTAACAACACTGGCTTTTCAGTGAAGGAAAACATCGTGAAGCAACCTGCATGCGTCCGTAGAAGAAATTCGATGGCGCAATGTGAATCCACCAACCCGCACTGGGCCAGTGTGGTGGATATGGCCCAATCACCTCTTCGTGGGTAGGTATACGTCCTGCAGTGGACTATTAAAAAGGCTGGTACAGTACAGGCTTGTGTCGACTTCGGCTCTCGCAACTTGTTTTAGAAAAAAACATATTTTCAAACTTGGCCAATTTTTTTTTATAACCGTGCTTACATTTTTTTAGGATTATATCCGTGATTAGTCGTGAACAAACATTTCTTTGTTCTACATTATTGACAATATTTCCAGAACATATTAGGTGGTAAAACATGGTTAAGCTATTTTAATATTAATTAGCATATGTACTGTACCAGCCCTTTTAATAGTCCACTGCAGGACGTAGGCCTACCAACGAAGGGTGATTGGGCCATATCCACCACGCCGGCCCGGTGCGGGCTGGTGCATTGACATACGCCATCGAATTTCTTATGTATGTATGCAGGTTGCCTCACCATGTTTTCCTTCACCGAAAAGCCAATGGTGTGAAAATTCCGTACATCAATTCATTCATTCATCATTGAAATTCATTGGTACTCGAGATTTGAATCCACGACCTCACGATTGTAAGGCATGTGTATTACCTCTAGACCAACACGGCTTTTTTCTTTGAAACTAATTTTAATTAGCATACAGACTCAAAAAAAAAAGCTGTCTTAAATAAGATTCAACACTCCTGCATAACTACATCCATCCGGTGGAAACCAGTTAAATGTAAAAGGTCCGGCGAGTGAGTTACACACAAACTTGCACAATTATCCACACTCGCCCATTGTGCGCGAACAGTGAACAATGCAGAGTGAACAGTGAACAATAAGAGTGAACAGTGAAGAGTGAACAATGAACGCGGAAGTCTGTAGCGTTCTGGAAATTTACGACTGCTGACTGAGTTGGGCCATAGGTTACTTCAGTTCGTCATATACCGTATATGTATAGGGACTAGGAAGTCGGGAAATATAAAAAATATATAAGTTACAAGTTCGGTCCAGACTTTGTACAGTAGCTCAAACAGCGTTAAAATATGGTAAACAAAAACGCAGAAAAAAACAACGGTATATGTTACTTAATTATTTTGGAATTTCATATTCTCCAATTTCAATATTGCTCTCAAAGCCGCCATCACTTTGCCACATTTTACAAGTAATGTCATAAATATTAAAATCCAAAATTATGATAAGTTTTTAAATGGAGATTGTTATCCGAGAAAATGATAGAAAGTCATTATCTTAAACTTAAAAAATAAATAATTAAATATTGTTTTACATATTGTCTTATATATTTTTGCATTTCTTCATATAACTGATAAATATTTGGAGCTTTTACATGAGATTCTAAGTACCTACGCTTGCCCATTGTTAACGAACAGTCAACTATGAACGGGAAAGTCTGTATCATTCTGAAAATTTATGACTGCTGAGTTGGGCCATTGTTTACTCTGGTTGTTCATATACCATATTTACACATGTGAACATTAAGAATAAATTATTCAGCTGTAGAAATTAAGGTGTTGCATTTGTTTTAACTAGCACTTGCTTCGATTAGTCGGGTAAATTAAAGAAAGGTTTCGACCGAAATTTCAAGTATCTAAGACTGTCCTAATAACTCCATCCAGGTCATAAACACTTTCAACAGATGAAGAAATAGAAAATAGAAGAATTTAGTCTCTAGACCTGCCACTGGAAAGTCTGCTTTGTAGGAGATACTCGTAATTATAAGATTAACTGAACAACAATTCAAAGGTTGTTGTTAAACTTTTGCCATTTGAACACATTATTATTACCTATATATACTACGGTCTACCCGTGACCACGGTTGATGCAACTCGTCCGAAACGTCGGAGTGATGAGGGATCTATTTATCTCATAATTTTAGAGCGCAATTAGTCCCGTAGTATATAATAATAACAATTCAAAAGTCACAACATTTTACCTGGGTACCAGGATGTGGCAAGACAACATGGGTGATTAGACACTTTGATGTGGACAGGGACGCTATCATCACAACAACAACAGAGGCAGCAAAAGACCTGAGAGAGAAGCTATCGCACCGAATAGGGGATCTAGTTAAATCAAGAGTGCGAACCATGGCTTCATCCCTCGTAAATAGTTTTGGAAAAGAGAGCTTCAGCCGCCTTCTGGTGGACGAAGCTCTAATGAACCATTTCGGAGCTATGATAATGGCTGTACGGCGGTCTGGTGCTAACTTGTCCTCATTGGGGACGTCAATCAGCTGCCTTATATCGACAGAGAAAATCTCTTCGTAATGAAGTACCGTCACCGTACCCTGGTTGCAAACATCAGCCAGGAGTTGCTCTTCACACATAGAAACCCAATGGATGTCGCGTATGCGTTGAGGGAAATATACTCAGGTATATATTCCTCAGTTCCCTGTATTAGGTCTCTTGAGCAGAAAAGGTTCAAGAGGGCTCAAAAAACCCTCTATCCAAAACCCTCCCCAACACACTTTTCTTAGTCTTAGTCCCTTTTCTTTCATACGCAGGAAGAAAAGGAGACCCCCATGGTTATGGAGGACGCTCAGGATCGCGCACCCTTACCATTCACAAAGCTCAGGAACTGACATACGAGCCCGCAATCGCCATCAAAACCAAGCCTAGAATGAAGCTACACGAAAGCGTATCACACGCTGTCGTTGCATTGTCTCGGCACACTGGGACTTTCATCTACTACGCCGACGACATCAAAGATGATCATGCTACGCGTGCATCGTCTGCGTCATTGAAGGCTATCAAGGACTGTAACCTGCAGATGGCCATCAGAGACCGGAAAGCGGTTGTGATGGAGGCTCTGGGCCGGGAGGAGGCAAAAGAGTTGTAATAGAAGGACATGGGAGCGATCGCAAGCAGAGTAGACACCACCGAGTAACATACGGAAATGTAGCCTTGGACTCTGCTGGTGATCGTTTTCACAAAATAAATCATAATAAGTTTGCAATAAATAGAAATTAGCATTGCTTGCATGTCCTGAGTATTCATGCTCACCATCGAAGACTCCTTCTCGCGGCGGCGTCATGTGTCGGGTCGTTCTCTTCCCTTAAATATGGTCGAGGAGAGCGATTCGTCACACTCGTGATCGGGTGCTGCATGCGGATCGCCGGTTTGCTCGTGGCATTCACGCACTTACTTAGCCTAAGATTTTAACTAACCCCTCTTTATTGTACAGTCGCATTCTTTCAATTGTATCTTACTTAACAAAAGGCACAGACCCTGGAGTCTGTGGGCCATTAATTTAAACTAAAAAACATTTTACTTGCCACAAACCTCCTCGTCAATCCTCTTGAGAGCGGTATCTGTAACTGGGTAATCAGCTCGGCAACGTTCAATTCTAATAACATTAAATCTGCAATTTTACCTTAATTAGTCCAATGCAATAGAGACAGAATGGTGTATTTATTTAGATCTAAAATTTTTACCGACTTCTAAAAAGGAGGAGGTACTAAGTTCTTCTGCATGTATTCTTTTGTGTTTATCGATATTTTTTCCAGTTGCGAACTGATATGTAAAAATATTTTTTCATACCATTTGCGCGAAAATGACTCATTATAATAATAATATGTCGTACAGTCTCAACGTAAAATAAGTCATTATTGTCTTAACCAATCTCGAGGGCTATGGCAGGTCAATAATGTTGTATGAAACTCCCTAGAGAGTAAAGTGATTTAAATTTGGAATGTCTATTTCGTATGGAAATTTCTCAACTGAGAGCAGTTAATGACATCGTAAAGAGGTATCATTTTGTGAAATCGAATAAAACCTCTTTACATTGCAGGGCAACGGGCATCGTAAGGGAGTTTTATTCGATTTCATAGAATAAACCTTCTTTGGTGCCAGTATCAGTTCGAATTTATAGAATAAAAACTCTTTGCAATGCCCGTCTTAGTCTATGATAATCGAGCTGGCCATGCTCTTATGTTTTTAACGTATTATTTACATTCCCTCTTTTATTATGTACGAATTTGTGTGCTTTTCTATAAAAATCAGTAGGGAAGTACATCCTAATTTGTTTTATTTTATTGTGAACAATATCTAGTTACCTAGTGAGAACCTACACTTAAGTGAGTTTATGACGTAAGTATTACTCATATTCCTGGTGTTATATTTTCTCGCAGAAGATATGAAAAGTAGAGTACGCTGTACCAATAGAACTAAGTCTGTCTTCGTTTTGGGCGAATTGAACCCCTCGCTTCTATCAAGACTCTAAATAATTATCTCGTTTTGCTCGGGAATTAACTAAAAACACCCTCGCTGCGCTCGAGAGTTAACTATAGAGTCCCTCGCTACGCTCAGGCTCCAATATGTCGCCCGTGACTTAAGACACGACAAGTCGTGTCAAACGTGTGACCTTGGTTCTCTTGGTACATAATCGACTATTATATCGAAAGTGTATCCAAAACTTGAAATTGGACCACCCATTTAAATTCTATCGAAGTCGGCTGAGCCGTATTTGATAAATCAACAATAATGGATATGGATGTCACATTAATTCGTGCAAATTATTCGAATTCTGTACGTTGGAAGTCGGTGATTCCATTTTTTGTGAAAAATTATTAGGTAGGTTTAAACAAAATACATTAGTAGAAATACGTAAAAATACTTTAGGCATATATTAATGTTGCTTTGTAAAATTTTATTCACAGTTTTACAGTAATCGTTTTAACTGATTTGTTAATTACCGTACCTAACATAAAGATACATAAAAACTGGTGTGTAATGTTGCGAGTTTAGTCTTCTGCAAGAACGGTGACCCTCATAACAAATAAGCAAGAATCATAACCCCCCACCATAGGTCCCACGGCACAGGTCGCCCTAGTGTGGAATCTAGTGCACAACTTGTTTGTGAAAACTGTTTTGAACAAAAAAAAAATTAATTTCATTGTATTGATATTTTTACAATATTCAATAAAAATAACCGCTAAAAACAACATTAGTTGTTGGATTCTTACAAAAGAGTTCAACGCGAGAGTCTACGCTGCTACGGTGCTACGCCGGTGACGTAGCGTAACATCTTTGGTTGATACTTCATGCAGAACAACTATTTTTTTACACCTAGTCAGAGGATGTTCTACGCTGCACTTGCCGGTACTTGGCTATTTTGCAGCCTCAGCAGCGATCAGTTCTCCACTCTATGTGCCCTTCCCACTGCCTCTTTAACGTGCTAATAAATCCGTTGAGCTATGATTGGTAACTTTAGATGGCCTACGGATCTCTTCATTTCTGATTTGATGTTGCAGAGAGACTCCGAGCATATCCTATGTCTCGACCATATCAAAGGCTTTCTCGTAGTTAAAAAACGCTAAGCAAATGGGGTAATTTCTTCGGTCTGCTGTATAACTTGCCGCAGCGTATGGATGTGCTCTGTGGTGCCAATATGGTGCTAACAATAAATCGAATCAAATTAATCCAAATGAAATCAACAATCAAACAAACCCCAAATTAATACATTCCCACGCAATTTTATAGCATTTAAAACTACCCTTCTAATTCTTAATCTGTATTTAAAAACCGCCAAACAAAGCTTTGAAAATCGGTTAAACTTACACGACAACCTTATCCGTGCAGTTAAGTAGGGGGACACTATCGATTTTTATGAGCACAATTGGAAATTACCAGCTCATAATGATTAGTACCATCGCTTTGACAACGTCGCGAATTGGTTTTTAAATTAAAATAACTGGCCGCCATCTTGTTTAGGTCACGTGTCTCGCGCGTGCCCCAGATAATCATAATCTGATGCGGTCTCAATGAAGTTGACATTCTGTTGTTGATTAGCTGTGACATTTGAGTTTTGACCATGTTACTTTTGCATGGATGATTATGCAAAACAAAATAATATAATACATATGCATTTAGCATGGGCGGCATTAGAGATTTTCAATTTATTTTAATGTTATTGGGAATTACCAACCGCTTTCTGCAAGTGTAATAGTAGATTATATCATATGTGAGCAAAATAATATTTTTACGGCGAGGGCGCTTTTTTGAATCCAGAGCAAAGTGAGGGATTCTAGAGTAGAATCCTGAACGTAGCGAGGGATTCAAAGTACGTCGCCCGCGCCAAAAATATATTTTGCGCCCGAGTGGTACACTCTACTTTTCATCACCTCTATGAGAAAATAAAAGGCGCCTCATATTTTATTTTAATATTATTATTTAATAAAACGTAGAGTAACAACTAAATTGAACTTAAATGGTATCTAATAATAAAACAAATGAAAACTTATATTTACATTATTTTCATTCATTTTCTTGGCGCTGAACACTAACATTACAAATACTTCTAAATTCAGAAAGTGCGCGGCAAAGATAATTCCGGCGCACTTATAAAGTTCCTTATAGAAAACACCACCTTTGGGCACACTTCAAGGCGAACCAAGTAGTCCTTTTCGAACAGATGTGATGAAATAGTAGATTGTATCATAAGGAAGCAAAATAATATTATTACGGTGAGGGCGCTATTTTGAATCCAGAGCGAAGAGAAGAATTCTAGATAGACTAGAATGCCCTATTATTTTAGGTTTCCTTAGTCGAGAATAAAAATAAACAACTGTGAAATGGCGAAAAATTATCTGTTCCATACGAAAAAGTCTATAACCTCTTTGTTGTAAGTATGTCGCAGTTACTAAAGACACTTACACAGGTATCCCGTATTGGTACTATTTGGTACTCTATCCCCACATATCGATTGACATCAGTATTGGCCACTACACTCGATTCAATTAAGGCCGAGACAATAGGCTGTCGTGTCCGAGATAACGGCTCCTACACTAGTCTGCAGTGATAACCTAATGTAGGCTCCTCGGCTATAGAGCTTGTGGCGTATTCACACCACCGGCACGAAATTTTCTTTTGTATTCACACTACAGTGTACACTAATGTTCCAAGTGTCTTGAGTGTAAAATTAAATATTTTAAAGTTATGTGATGCTCGACTTGTTGAGGCGCCCTATCGTACACCCAGATAAAGTACTTTTTGACTTAATAAAGTTTTCGCGGTAAATATTAAATAAAAAACAAATGCGAGTCAGGCTCGCACAATGAGGGTTCCGTACAAATCCAGAAAATTTCACAAAATTGTGAAGTAAGTTGTTAAAATCTGTATACTATAATCATCGACGAAACGGTTTTTTTTTCTCTTTTTTTGCACTCCGTCGAAAATAACACAACAAATGTTTTAGCATGTGCTAATAAAGCTCTTTTATAAGATACCTTACATGGTACGATTTGACTCACTTTGCATTTAGAACCCATATTTTGAGAATCTAGGCCCTATTTTTTTGTGATTTAAAAAAAAATGTACAGTTTTCAGCATTATCACAGAGTACACATATAAGAATAAATATTCTTATATGTGTACTCTGTGATAATGCTTTTCGCCAAATTTCATAGTTCTATGTCAACGGGAAGTACCCTGTAGGTTTTGTATCTACCTTTTTTAAACGATAACTGAGAAGTTTTTCTTTCACACAACTGCAAGACATCATGATCTACGTATATAGTTTAAATTTCAACTCAATATTTTTACGCGTTCCCGAGATCAAGAGTCTTGATATTCGGACAGACAGACAGACGGATAACAAAGTAATCCTATAAGGGTTCCGTTTTTTTTCTTTTGAAGTACGGAATCCTAAAAATAACCTATAACATAAACTAAGCTACATACTAATTTTCAATGCTTGCTTCCGCTTTTAATCGATCTAATAGTGATTTACGCATACGTCATATTTCGGCTATCAGTTCAAAAATAGAGCCCTAGATCAGTTTCGTCTCTAGCAGCTGAATTAGCTACGATCCACTAAGCCCTGCACAGACATGCGGGCGTCTGACAGACGGAGTGGACAAAGGGGACAGACGGTAACGGAGTGGGCAAACGGGACGATGGTAACGGAGTGGACAAGCGGGTGGTAACGGAGTGGACAACGTGATAGAAGCGACAAATTGGATTCGAAAATGGCTGGCGATAGGCGTGGAGAGTAATTGAGGCGGGATTTTGAATTAGATTGACTAAATTTATGCTAGGTTATCAGGAAATCTTTTCATTGCATTTAAGTAGGTACTTAGTACTTAGTCCAATTTTAAAGGCGCCATCGCAATTTGAATAGAAATTCAGAATATTCCTTTTTCCACTATATGCATATGATAGAGAGAATAACAGTTTACGATGGCGCCATTAAATTCAGGCCTACTATTTACTTTTAGACCCGGGTAATCAAATTAAATATTAATTTCAACTATACTTTTACGCTTTTACGAATGACAAAGGTTTACAAAAAAATCAGAAGTTTATAATTAGACACTTTCACTACCATTTTGGGGTCGGAACCCTAAGATTACTTTGTAAATTAGATGTTAATACCCCGGGAGGTAAGCGCAAACAATGCAAGTAGGTACGTTCTGAAAGCTGAATTTTTGGTATTACTTTATCGGGGTGGTGTACAACAATACCCCCGAGAAGTCAGCTGGGTTCCTTAGCGTTTGGTGGGGATACCCGCATGAATAAAAAAACCCTGTAATATCTAAAAATTGGTGTACGGGTAGAAAATAATATAAAAGGTTTAAGGATAGAGATCATTTTTAAAATCCTTAACCTTTTTTTAAATTTTACTAGATTGTTTGAACATTTTGTTTATTCTATTGTCGGATTAATTTTTGTTTTTATTGCTTTTACAATTACTGGTTTCCAGTATAGCAGGTGCCCCGGTTGTGGCCACTGACCCGATTGTGGCCATTTTGGTGTCAAAATTATTGCATAATGGTAATTATAAGCGATGTAACAACTAAATATTGTTTCTGTGAATCTCAAATTAAATATATTTATTTTAATATATTTAAACATTAAATTTTCTAATTATTAATCTAATTAGACAATTTTCGACGTTAAAATTCAAAGTGGCCCACAAATCATACTTAGATGGCCACAATCGGGACTCCTGCCCTAATGTCGGTAGCACTCTAACCTTTCAATAAATATACATTACAGGAGTTTTTTTCATAAAAACACAATATTAATTTGAGCACGTATATTTATTAGATAATAATATTTTACATTACATTATCTATCTCTGATTAGTGATTACATATTCTAACATGTATTTTAAAATATGTACATTATTACTATTTTCCATTTATCTAAATTTAAATTCTATAACATTCTAAGCTTAGGTACGTTTCTACTGAACACTAATATTATTTAAATACCAACTACATTTTTGGATTTATTTTTATTTATAATAACTATAATTATGTATATATATAATTACTATAATAACACGGGGTGTGAATTAAGACGACGAAGATATCGTCAATTCTCATCTTTAAAATCAACTTATACTTCGGGACCAACCCCATGATTCGCGAAATAATGTTAACTATTCCATAGAAAAAGTTTATTGACTCTCAACTAAATGAATGGAACAGCATTTATTTGCGATTTCAGTTGGCCACATAGTAGTAGTTGATTAAAACTATGACTAAACTAATATCCTAGAACATTTATGTAGTCTAAAAAAATGCACTGTAGAAAGAATAGGTCCACATAGTACATATTACAGTAGTAGTGTGCAAATGACTAAATTTTAGATAAGTGGACATCGATTTCAACAATTTTATTTTACAAGTCGGTAAGTCTTAGTAATAAGTTGCAATTTACAAAGTTTGCTTTAGATTTCAATTTCATTGTTTTGAGTACCACTGAATTGTTAAAAGTGACTACCCACTGTAACGTATCCACACCATCACCGTGCTAGGTATATCAGGTACGGAAAACCACATGATACGTAGGTACCTATGCCCACTACAACGTACCAGCAACCTTCGTCAACAATAGTTGTCGATACTAAAGAAAACACCGGTTTTTACTCGCGTGCGTGTTCCCCGACGAAGGAGTACTAATTACTCTGAAACCGGTCGGGTTCCCAGCGGCCCGGCCGCGATATTATATTATACGTGAGTAAAAACCGGTGTTTTCTTTAGTATAATGAATTCTCACGCGAGTTTTAATGAAGTTAATAGTCGTCGAGATAGCCGTGGTTGTTTAGTGGTAGTAATACCCGCACTGCAATCATGAGGGTTCAAATCCCGATCCCGCACCAATTAGTTTCTTTGGAACTCATGTACGGAATTTCACACCATCGGCTTTTCGGCGAAGGAAAACATCGTGAGGCAACCTGCATACGTAAGTTCAAGAAATTCAATGTCGTATGTGAATCCACCAACTGACTGTGGATATGACCTAATCACCCTTCGTGGCTAGGGCTACCCACAAAGGTCCTACAGTGGACTATTAAAAAGGCTGGTACAGTACAGTACAGTCGTCGAGAATATCTTGCCGGAGCCGAAACGCTCCGGACACGCGCGACGGTGCTGGTCGGTGACGGAACAGTCTAGTGGACATAATCTTATACTTTTCAGTATAAAGATATTTTTTTGGCCTGTCACATCATGTATGGTACGTTATAGTGAGCGTCACCTTCATGACCCAATCATGAGTTTGTGCAAAAAGAGAACCGTCGTGGCTTTACGGTGAACTAACAATAAGATTTTAATCAGCAGCCAAGGTACCGACTACTTGGTAGACGCGAGTACTGATGAAAACCGAATTGGTGTCTACTATTGTACAAATATCTGTGGTGTCTACCAAGTATCAAACACTTTTAGTTGTACTAGCAATGACAGAGCAGTGTTGTCAACGTAACTTTAGTAAAATCACAGCCCGGACACTCCACGATTTTTCATACAAATTCTGCTGTCTTACGCACACTACACAGTATTTACTCACAGACAACGCACGAACGCTACACGTGCATTTGTGTGCGGAACGTCTATGGCTGTCAGCGATTACCACGACGTGACGACATGCCGCGTGAGTGAGACAGTTGCGTATTCAATTTTGCAAAAATGAATATAAATCTAGTGCTTATAAAAGTATAACAATTACATAATTTGGAAGCATTTTAGCAATAAGTAACCGATCTACTTTATTTGAAAGAAAACATGAAGAGAATGTTACCAAATAATGTAAAATAAGTTCCTTTTACTTATCCTTAGATAAACATTAAAATGTATTGTTTTGTTACGTATTATTTATATTCAACCATACACAGCACAATTCTTCCCTATTGTTACAGTCTAGGTATTTTTTATTACCAAATCTACCGGCCAGTGCAGCCCGCGCCCAGAGTACACGATCGGTACGTGAAACGCGGGGTGGAAGTGAGGAAGACTCAACCGGGTGGGGGGTAACGAGTGACCGTTCTATACGTAGTATTATTATATCTTCTTTGGTAAAATGGCACACGGGCGACCTCACCTACAACGCTTCTATTATTGCACAAACTTTAACATTTGTAATGATGTTCTTAAATTTTGTACGACGTGCTTCGTGCGTCGTCATTCAGTTACATAAAAAAAAATCTAATAACATGATGTCATCTTCTTAATCAATGGAGGATAAAACCAGTCAAAAAATTACTTTTTTTATGAAAACGTTTTATTATTTAATATTTACATTCTGTACAGCGTCTAACGCTAATTAGTCATATTAGAAAACGAACATTTCCTCATTATATAACTATACTTTTCATACAGGGTTACTGACGACTTACGTGCAACCTCCTAAAGGCGGCTTTAGTACATACATAAATCAAAACGTAAAAGTATTACATTTTTTACGAAAAAATTAAATCAATTATACAGGGTTATTTATAATCAATTAGCATCCTTTTAGGGGCTTATTCAATACATCAAAACTAACAACTTTTGTTATGCTACTTTTGTCAAAACTCAAAAAAAAATCAGCTGTTCCATACAATTGGTCGCGGGTAAACGATATTTTTCTATGGAACACCAATTTATTTTTTTGAGTATTGACAAAAGTCGCAGAACAAAAGTTGTTAGTTTTCATGTACAGAATAAGCCCCGAAAAGGATGCTAATTGATTAGAAATAACCCTGTATACATAATCTGAGTATTAATACTCTAGGGCTAAGATTGAAATACAATAATCAGGTGCTACTTGCAAAAACTCAAAAAAAATAGCAAAAGTAATTGCTAGATATTCTTGATGTATTAAAGTTGCTCTTAAGAGATTGTGCGTAAGTCGGAAATAACCCTGTATTCTACCAAGATGTAATCTACATGTAATGAATACTAATTATAAGTACGTATATAGCAGGCATAAGCCGGTACATAATATTTACAATATTGTTATTACTTAGTTACATAAAATACGTTTTATTTTTTTAAAGGATACAAGGTGTTATTTTGCAAAGTTCAGAGACTTTCATACTCATCATTATGAAGAGTTTTTACAACTGGACTAAACAAAAAAAAGTATAAATTAATTTTTTTTTTTTTCAAAATATAGCATGACCGACTTCACCCGTGTACAGAATTAGCAAATATTTCGCACGGGTAGATGTTGCATTTTTCACATTATTGTTGATTTATCAAAAATGGTTCAGCCTATTTCGATAAAATTTTAATGGAATCGATTTCGAAGTATATAAGTATATTTCCAATAAAAAAAAGAATTATTGAAATCGGACTTCTTGAGAACAGTTATGCGTGGTTATACATTAAAAAAATACTGTTCAACCATCGACAAAATATATGGAACAGCTGATTTTGGGGTTGACTCCGTAGTAAAAGTTGTTCATAATGGTAAGTATTTGTACATCTCTAAAGTCTATGAATTTTGTAAAGCAACAGCCTGTATAAGATCTATTATACACAAATCTTTAAGAAATTCAGAAAATACTAAGCAAATGCTAGCGTACGATACTTGGGAAATAATTATTATAACACAGTTATTTTTACAAGATAAGTATAACAGTTACAAATAGATTTTTTTCATCACATAATATAAGTATCTACTCGTACAACTATGCTCTATTTCGTTTCTATCCAAAACTCACATCTTTGTAAAATTATATGAATGTTTTATGGTCCTACAAATATTATAAACGCGAAAGTTTGTGCATGTGGACTTTTTTAATCTTTCACGCACAAAGGGACAAATCGATTTGGATTAAATTCGGTATGAAGGTACGAGTAGCTTAGATCTTGGATTAACACATAGGCTACTTTTTATTACGGGCTATTTCGTCTTACGAATTTTTGATCAGGTTATGTCGTGTCTTGACGCGAGTTTAACAGGTTTACGCATACATTTTATGAACTCTACTTCAACTAAACCGGATTCGGATTTAAGATTTTGGCGAGTGTACACGGAATTTTTTTCGTGTTTAAAAATTTGCCACTATTTTCTCTACTTTTAATCAATCTAGTGCTATTTGAAATTTAATTTACCTAGCATCAATCTGAGATATCGAATTGGCAATATTCAAATTAACCTTGAACCAAAGACTTTTTGCCCTGAACCTATCATTATTGGCAGATATTGGAGGAATATCCGGAATAATCTAATCTCTTGTGGAAAAGCTGTCTGATATTCTTGTCTATGACTGTGAGAACTCCAGGCTAATATGAGCCCTACCTCAGCAAAACAAGCAGTTCTAATCTGAAAACCCTTCATTATTGGTATTATCTGAAGTTGGGGATGTTCCTGGAGACGGTACTTGGAGCTGCCTTCCATACATCAGATCCGTGGGAGGCATGAAGGAAGATAAGTATTCTGGGGGAGGACGGATCACAGTGGGGAGGTACCCAGTCCCACTATAAGGAGGAGTAAGGAACCTTCTAGAGGGGGAGAACTTAAAGCTCTGGTTGGATAGAGGAGAGAAGGCGGATTTTGATTGGTAGTTCTGTAAGTATGGAGGGGATTCCTGGGTAAGGTTGTAGGCGGCGGGAGTGGGGTCGGATCCGTTGATCATGAGGTCCATGGCAGCGACCACGTCTCCTTTGCAGCGGGCCAGCATCGTTTCGATTTCTTGGCGACTTCGTCGAGGGAAAACCTGGGGACAATAGAACAACTATAAAGGTTTCTGCAAGATAAAATGGAAATTAAGGATATCATCATCCTAGCTGGATGCAAGCCGCTTCCAACCGGTCTTATTGGAGATCCATAGGGGAGACCTATGTTCAGCAGTGGACTTCCTTTGGCTGTTGGATGGATGGATGGATCATCCTAGCCAATTTTTCTATGAAATCAACCTTGAAATGGTAAAAAATCTTTTCCATGTTTTATAGAAAGCCAATTATTTTTTTTCTATAAGAGAGCTCACGATATCCTAGACTATAACTAAGGTCTAGAAAAACATTTCTTAAAACCTGGAGAAGTTCAGATCCACTTTATCTACTTTTCGACCTATTAAAAATATTCCTTCATTGCAATAATTTCCAAAAATGTTAAATACTTGTCTTGCAAGGGGTTGTTGCTAAGAAAAAAGCTTGAAAATATCAGTGAGGGATGCTTAAAGAACATACATTCTATACAAATAATGTTTACAAAAAACAAATATATATTACCTTTATAAGAACATCTATGGGAGACTTCTGGAATGAGCTCTCTTCACTAGTCTCCGGCGTCTCTTTCCTCCTGAACATTTTGTACTTGTACTCATTATCCCACTTATCATCTTCCTCTTTCTTAACCGGGACCTCATCTCTCGTCTCCTTCATGCTCAGGTTCTCTGGAGTCAGCGACTGTTCCGCGTCTTCTAATTCTTCTTCCACGTTGAGTTCGTGATCGGAGGGGGAGCGAGGGGGTGGGGTAGTAAGCGGAGGGGAAGGGGCGGGGGTTTTGGAGTCGGATGGTTGGTCGGCGTTGGATGACGGACTGGAGCAGACTTCTGTGATGCGGGCGCGTTTTTGTACTGTGGACAAGGAAGAAGACTTTTGTTAAAAAGAAGAAGAATAACTAATTTCACAGTGATACGGAGGTTGTGCTATAAATAGCCCGGGAGGTAATCGCAAATTTTTGGTATTACGTTGTCATGATGTTGTACAATAATACTCTGGAGAAAGTCAGCTGGGTTTCTTAGCATGGAATGGCAATCTCCTGGAATTTAAAAATATTGAATTTAATAAAAATTAATACATCATTTCAACTTTTAGAAGTAGTTGCATTTTCCTCTCAGGCTAGCAGTAGAAGAAGTGACAATTTCAGGCAGGGAAAAATTTGAAAATTATAATTACGAGATTTGTAGAGTATAACATACGTCATAAGTAGCGTACGTATTTTACCTAAGTGTTTTAAAAGTATCTTCCTTATGTAAAAGATTTTTTTAAATATTATTTTGTTATGGAACGCCAAGCATTTCACTAATACTCCTAACTTCACGAATATCATTATTTTTTATTATCAGGATGACCCACTGCTGGACATCGGTCATCCGATACGATTTAGAAAACCAAAATCCCTTTGTAAAAAGAGTTGAAGATTACATTGATGTAACCAGGATCTTACATTAACTCACCAATTGAGTTGGCCATAAAAGCGAACAAATGTAGTCACTTAATTGAAAATAAATCCAAGCCTCATTAAAACAATAAACATTGAATCATGAAAAAATCCAAAAACAAAACCATAAACTAACATAACGTCTCATTTAAAGCGACAAGCTCACAAAAATAACGAACATATTTAAGGCCACAAAGGAAACATTCCCTTTTAAATGTCAAAGAAAATAAAAGTAAAAAAGTAAGTACTTTTCATGTACACAACACAGCTCTCGGTAAGAATACAGTCGAGAACAAAAGTGCGAACTGCGAGAAACAAAAAGGCGCGCGGCCGAGCGAGACTTGAGTGGAGGGGAGTTTGTACAATTGCACAATGTAGGTACGTGTGCTTTTAAGAGTTCAGTTAAGATCATTATTAGGTATTTATTGATCGCACGTAAGCTGATATCTCCGTTTTAGACACGACTATTTTGTTTTCGTCTGTCTAGTCATTGGTTTTAGCTACAGTTCGTATTTTTCAACAGATCACAAAACTTAGTATACAGGTTTTATACAATAACATTTTTATTTTATTTTTGATAAGGCTCGCGTATTTTCCTCAAAAAGAGGGGGAATTTGCTGTCGTGCTATTTATCAACTGAGTTCGATAATATTTGGCAAGATTTGTAGTGCCTACCTAAATCCTAACAACCAAATCATGAGTACGAACTACGGTACGGTAATCAATTAACATCCTTTTAGGGGTTTTTTTCTGTACATATGAAAACTAATAACTTTTGCGCTGCGAATTTTGTCACACCTAAAAAAAATCAACTGTTACTGCATACATTTAATCGCAGGTGAACGATATTTTTGTATAGAACAAAATTTTTTTTGAGTATTGATATAAGTCATAAGTCATAAGTCATAAGTCATTTATTGGTAAAATGTCAATTTACACGTCAACTGATATACATTCATTACAATTATGTAATCTTTGGATGTAATAGATTAACAATATAAAATTATTCAATTTCAATAATAATTAATAAATTAAATTAAAAATTTAAAAATATAAGTCGTAGAACAAATGTTGTTAATTTTAATGTATAGAATAAGCCCCTAAAAGAATACTAATTGATTACCAATAACCCTGTAGATGAGATTATACTGACTCAGTTAAACAGATGAGCTGCAAATTCTACTGTTCGAAGAACTACTAGCTATAGGATTCCTTAAATACCACTTTAGAAATAAAACGCTTTTCACAAACAATGAATGTTTAAACAGTATACTAGTATAGAAAGCATATATTATAAGATTTGTTCGTACGTCAAGCTCATGTAGGGGTCTATTCGGGCGCCCATTAACATTCGGCAGAACATCTCAAGCGCGATCGAACTGTGATCGAACGCGCTTCACTTCGCGTCTGACTCCCTTTAATACCCTACGTTTCTGTAGGGTTGACACGTTCCCAATATTTATAAACTGTACTAGTACCTACTTGAGTCAATTCGAACAGTTCTCAGATTCTTCCTTCAAATGAAAAGCCAGTAGTATATTGTATGGTTTTGTGTATATTTGACAAGTCTAATGATTAAATACGTTGTTGACAATTTTTACACAGATAAAAAAATTATAGAGGCATAAAATTTTAGGGTAATAATTTATATTATTCTCAAATGGTAAAACAATGAGGCAACTCATAATTTAATTAAACAGGACAGACTTAAACGAGTAGCTTATTCTATATCGATGTCATAATAAGTAAGTACTGAATATGGCAAAATTACTAGTTCTAAACCTAGTTGTTGAACAATTTTGATACAATATTACAATAATTTTATTAGTCTGTGAAACTACCTAGGTGATATGTGTACATCACAGGTGTTAGAAAAAAATCATTATAGTACACTAGCCTCTACCTTCATTGGTATACATACATTTTGAATTAAATTGAAATTGATGCTATACAATCCTAACCAGCAAGAATATTAATACTAAAAAATGACACTAACTGAATAGGAGGTGGGGTGTTTTTGATGATGAACAAAATCAAATAATCACAAATAATTTTAAAATGTCAAGTTTAATACATACGGTAAAGTCAATTATAAATACAGAACAAATTCATATTTTCAGTTAAGTATTACGTTTTTTTTTTCACATTATTCATCCATCACACCGCAATCGTGCTTTTTCTAACATCTATCAAAAAACAGTAATTGTAGTATTTCCTGGCAGCCCTGGCGACGGCGTTTAAAAAACAATAACATCGGCCATTAAATTCGCGCACGCGACTGCGCGCTCTAATTGCGGGCACAATGAATTGTGCACGCGATTGTACTTCACGCGCTCTAGTACTTGTGAGGCCTACTGTACTTCTCTGCCACAGGCTATACTGAGTAAGTTCGTATAGGCCGGTTGGCTAGCCCTAGTGTCAGAGTTTTAAGGCCGCCTGAAGGCCTCTGACATGGCTAAACGATTAAAACAACCGGGACCTACAATTTAACGTGCCATCCGAGCGACGGTGGCGTTCAGTTAGAAAATGCCACCCGCGGTCACTACCAAATACTGACCCATCCAAACCCATCCAAATACTGACCATGCGGAAAGTTACTTAATTGAAGACTATAATTTAGAAGACTAATTGAATACTGAGCGCCACACAAATTGAAAGATGAGAAGTTAGCCGCAGATGATACTTCGCCGTGATTCGCTAATTATTGCGCATGTGTGCACAATGCCTATACGAATGGCGAAGTAGTGAGCTCGGGCGTAGGGAGCGCGCGGGAGGCACGAGGATGGCGGGCGGGTGTGCGCCGGCGTCTCGTCTCTCTGGCACCCGCTAACGTCTATATTTTGGCGTTTGCGCAGCTCTCTGCGGCTAACTTCCCATCTTTCAATTTGTGTGGCGCTCACTATACGACTTGTATTGTACATGACTGTATTCTAAGCAGATGATGAATCGATTTGACTGATCGATTAACCTATTGAAGTTTTTATAACATTTTTCTATGCTCGGCAGTACCTATCTCTACGAGATTGAAAAGCGAGAAGATCCGTAAAACACAATTTTTTCGCGCTTCCCGCTGTCTGTCCCTTGTATGCTTATACATTATCTTTAAAACTATGCAACGGATTTCGATGCGGTTTTTTTATTAGATAGAGTAATTCAAGAGAAAGGTTTAAATGTATACTACACTTGTGCCAAGCCGAGGCGGGTCGCTAGTCAAAAATAAAATAGTGGGACGTAAAATTAAATCTCCAACGCAAGATAACGTTTCATTATTGTAATTTTGACGCATTATTTTTACGCTTCGGCCGTTTAGGAAACCGTTTCAGTAAGTAGATACTTTAGTCCGTTTAAATTAAATAGTTTTACAGAATTTATTCGCTTTAATGCTACGTAAAAAAACACAAGCTTTAGTTAAAGCAACCAAAAAACAACAGAAAACATTTTGTATGGATTTATATTGCTTGATAATTTTTTATTAACATTTTACAACTTCTGACATAATTTTCTTTTTTATACATAAAAATTATTCTTGAAATGAAATCACTTCAAATTAAAAAAAAAACACTAAATAAAAATGTAATCGAACCTCCTACAAAGTAAGCACAAAAGAACGCATTTCAATAAAACCAATGGAACGATTTCATTAACTAGACACTGAGTGAACACAACCAATTGAATGAACATAATCGTCAATGTATTACAAACAATGTTGAAAGAACACAAAAAGTTCATATAAAACGCCCTCACTCACATTAAAAAACCTTCTACAAAGAAATAAAACCTTTCTGGATACGGATAGTGCTATGGCTAAATACATTATTCGTATAAGCCAAAAAAAGCTGGCCATCTTGAATATAATTTAGTTAAAGTGAGATGGAAATACAATTTGAATTGAAATGAAAAGGATGAAACGAAAGAGTTGAACAAAACATTTTGCTTTATACTTTGCATCTGGTTTTTAACCCTTAATTTAGATTTGGGAAGTAAACTGACCGGCGTTTGGGCTATAATCACCACACTGACCCAGTGCGACTTGATGGATTCACTTAAGCCACCGAATTTCATCAACGAGTTAGTTACAACTTACCTATGCAGGATTTCACGAAAAGTCGGTGATGTGAAAATTCGTATAAAATATCCTAAGAAACTCTATTGTCCACTGCTGGATATAGGCCTCCTCTATAGATTTCCAATAACCTCAATTGGAATAAGCGGCCTGCATCCAGCACGTTTCTGCAGTCTTAATTATTTCGTCGTTCTACCTCATTAAGGTACTTAATGTTCTACCTAGTAATTGGACGTCCTACGCTGCGCTTGCTGAAATGTACGTGATCTCCATTCAAGATCTTTACGGTTCCATCCACCATCCGCTCTTAGAACTATTTGCCTTCCATCTGTCATTTGAAATCCGTACATAAGTTCCAAAAAATTCATAAATTCCGGACCGGGATTTGAACCCATTTCACGATTGTAAAGCAAACGTTACTACTACCACCACTCCTCATAGCGTAGCTTATTTTAGGGTTCGTTAGCGATCATCGAAGTTAAGGTGACGCATTGATAAACTATTATTTCACAAAAATAGAGTACCGCGCCCCTTCACTCGGACAAATTTTACGCGGTCGCGCTCGACAGGATCGCGCCAGAGCAGCGGGCGGCAGTGAGTTTTTAATTAATTACTCATAATGTACACATTAAAAAAAATAACTTCTCGGTTTGTAAAATAGAAAAGTGATCTGGCTATTTTATTCGAAAAAAATAATGGGGTGTTGTCGCTGATAATTCTGAGCATTCGAATTATGTAAAATTTTTTTGGTGAGAAATTTGTTAGTTTTTTTTTTAATAAAGCCGGTCACTTTTCAAAATTTTGTCCGGTTCATTAAATTTTTCAAGATTTTCCCTTACCTATGATATTTTTTAAATTTGAATTAATATCATTCGTCCTCTCACATCGCGCATTCAAAAGTACTCGTTTTCGTGTTTCTCGGCGCGATGCCTCGTCTTAAGGTGACGCATTGATAAACTATAGTTTCAAAATCGAGTACCGCGCCCCTTCACTCGGACAAAATTTTACGCGGTCTCACTTGACAGGATCACGCCAGAGCGGCGGGCGGCAACGCTGGGCTAGCGTACGTGGCGCTGCTAACGGCGCGGCGGCGGCACGCGTCAACTCAATTTGCCTAGAGCATAGATAATCATGGAGTCGCCTTGTCCTTAATCAACAATTTAAAAAAAAGGCAAAAATTATTTTGATCTTTTTAATGTTTTTTTTTTTCATACAATACAGGGTTATTTCAACTGCTGTTTTTAAACTTTCGCGATTTGAACACATTATTATTATATACTACGGGACTTATCGCGCTCTGAAATTACGAGATAAATAAATAACTCATCATCCCGACGTTTCGTCCGAGTTGCATCAACCGTGGTCAAGGGTAGACACTCCGTAGAATAGTGAGTCTACCCGTGACCCGCAACAAAATGTATGGAACAGCTTTTTTTTTTTAATTTTGAGAAATGTTGCAGAACAAAAGTTGTTAGTTTTGAGAAATGTTGCAGAACAAAAGTTGTTAGTTTTGATGTACATATACAGAATAAACCTCTAAAAGGATGCTAATTGATTAGAAATAACCCTGTATACAAATTAATGTTGATTATGTGATTATGACAGGTATCATAATCAATGAACTTATTTTTATCGTGCTTCACACACTTAGAAAAGGGTTTGGATGCCAGAAATAAAATATTTAGTTAATCGGTTTAAAATATAAATCATTTATTTACCGATATTTGGTAGGATAGGTGCGAGTGCGGTCTAGCACAGCTCTATAAGAACAGTGGTGAGGAATTCATAATAAGCATTAAAGTTGTAGAACAAAGGGGTATTTTACTATAATGTAAACGTCGTGAAGGAAAGAGAAACACTCACATACATTACATGTTAGAGTGAGATAGATTAGTTTTTGTATCATATTCCAACACGCCCCCTCAAAAATTAATCTATTTAAAAATCAATTCCTATTTTGATAACGAAATTTTATACAATTAAAATAACACAACACACCTTCCTACCTTGTCTGGGGATACATTCAAATTGGTTCAACATTTGTTGCGCAGGATTGGGGAAAACCCAGAAAAACCCAATCAAACCAATTATTCATCTTAAATATACTGTTTCAGTAACTCTACAATTTAAATATCAAAATGTTATTTATTTATGCATACAGTGAGTTACATAGGCTTCAGTAATTGAAACTACCTTTTCAATAAGGTATAGTATTGTACTCTGATTCATATTGTTCAAAGAATTCAAACAAATAGTGTGCTTTGATGATTGTTCTAATACACTACCACTATAAATATCATAACAACATTACTTCTCGTGACATAAATATTTGGCTCAGTTCTCAAATGTCCTTTTTAAATTAAATCTGTGGTCCCTTTCAACTCTTTCAAGTATCGTACGAGTAGGTCCCTTTTTAAAATGTATCAAATGATTGTTATTGTTATCAAATCTGCTGGATGTTTACAACATTATGTCGGTTGATTCTACAACGGGCTTTTGTATTATCGTTAGAACTTCTATACTATCTATTCTACTATCGTTATCGCTAGATCGTAACGATCTACCAGATAAGAGCTAATTGTCTCTCATCTATTTCCTGGTTCTATAGAGTTCACTCTATTGACCACTGGCTTTATAAACCTTTCGTTTACCACATCTCACACCTTGTATTAATTCGGTTCATACTAATTTAGTGAACTTACTTACAATATCTCTTGACTTCAATAAATTAATAAAAATAAATTCATTAAACTTAATAAATTAGTAATTTAAACAAAAAAAAATAGTCTTCAATAGAATAGAAGTCAAGATTAAAGTACATTATTTTATGATTACATTTTTTTTTTTGTGTATACCTGGTTACATATACCAATAAAGTCATTGTATCATTTATTTTTTTTTCATTTACAGCTCTTTCGTATTTTGTAATAGTTTTTTTTGGGCTATTTCCATAAATATTACGGTGGACAGTCGACAGCAAGTTGCCGGTGTTAAAAGATATTACTGCACCAGAGCATCTTGCTTGGTAAGCTCTTCTTTGAGAATAATTTACCCTTTTTCCACCAACAAGTTTGGCAATGACTCCGTTAAATCTTTCCACTACATTACTGTCGACATCTTCAATTAAACTATGGGCTTTTTCAGCCAATCGTGCGACATGAGTTTTTATTTTTTGCCAAAGCAAACTCCCAAAAAACGGATTAGGAGCGTCTATTTGCATATGTTTTTTGCATAATAACTGGTTGCAAGTTTCATGAGAGTTAAACGCATGGCCAATAGATGCGTTTATATCTTTATATAAACCATCTGTATTTTGGCTCTCCTTGTGAAGTTTTATAGCGTCGCAAATATATTTCCTGGAGCGCATTATTTTCTCTTGTGTCAAATATTTCCTGTCTGTAACGTTGAAGTGAGTGTCTGAAGTAAGTTGCTGTAACTTATTGCAATAGTTCCTCAGTAAATGATTCCGACAGAAAATTTTTGACACTGTTAAGCCTGGGTATGGCCGAGCATTTATTATTTTGGCATAGGTGCTACTGTCGCCATCAGCAATAAGTCGCGCGTATATTATACCGTGCATTTCAATGGATTGTTTAAACCCCTCAGTTATTATTTGGGATTCCATAGCAGTAGAAGCCCCTTCAAAGTTTTTATAACAGACATGTTCTTTGGGACTTTCTTTTTTGTTTTGAGCTCGGGCACAAATACAACAATACTTATTTTTGACACACATGTACAAAACTTGGCCAAAACGTCTGCCAATTATGGCTGCAGCACCCGATAATGCAGCATAGTTTGTTCTGTATGAGCGTTTGCTCCAACACCCATCTACAATGACATCAATCATGGGAATGCCATCTTTTGTAACCCTGCCTTCAATAACAGCTGCTTCTTTCTCTTTTTCTCCGGCTATTTTCATTTCCTCCCAGGCAGTTTCTTCCCAATCGTCACAAACATCGTCCTGCATTTTATTGTAAGTGTGTTCAGACATAATGGGTAATCCTACTGCTGCGGAAAACTGCTTCAGTTGCGCGTGACCACAACCTGCTGCCATTATTCCTGCAACAACATCTTTGTTTACATCAGCCAAAGATGATTTTATTTTGTTTTTATAATTACACATAGAGCAGACAAATGTAAATTCCGATTGTAATCCAATTCGATGTTCAGAAACTAATTTCATTGAGGCTAATCCGCAGTCAAACAGAGATTCATGTTGAGAGAGTTGTATTAGTTGTGATGTAAAATGATTAACATCTATTACTCGATGCCCCAAGTCGGGTATTTCTGTATGAATCTGAAATTTAAGCACATATTTTAGTATTTATTTAGTTTGAATTTCTTATTATGTAAACATGCCTTAGCTATAACAAAATCCTTACTGTAGTTTCAGAGGTACTTTCGAATATGTATGGAATATCTTCATTTTCAGGGTTTTGTTCATTTAACTGAAACAAAATTACACAAGTTCAACTTGCAGACGAAGTAAAAAACGACATTTTCAAAATATAACCAAATCGACAACATCCTCTTTTTTGAAGTCGGTAAAAAGACAAGACAATAATCGCGATAGTTTAAAAAGGTACTTAAGTTTACCGTTTCCACCGAATCCTCTGATGTGGGCAACACATTTTGTAACTCTTCATTTTCAGGATTTGGTTCTTTTAACTGAAATTAAATTACTTACATTACTATTAAAGGAATTAGACATGTACAAAATGGAGTACAGTGGCGGAGGTATAGGTACTAACTACTCACTAAATACCTGGAAAATCTTTGTGATAAAGCAGGGAGAATAATTTTAATTTCGTTTATTTAAAAGAAGAAAAAATAATAACCCTATCGACAACTTCCTCTTTTTTGAAGTCGGTAAAAGACAATACTATAACCGTGATAATTTAAAAAAAGTGTTTAAATTTACCGTTTCCTCTGAATCCCCAGATGTCGGCAACACGTTGTGTAACTCTGCGTATGTTGGTGATATTTCTGGGTGGCTACAAAATAAAATGATGTAATTATATAATTATTAAAAAGTTAAAGCTAACACAATTATTTAGGTGATAGAACATCACCTAATAAATATCATTATTTTAGATAGGTTTCTAAAATATCAAGAGACGACTCCATAGCTTTTTGTTCTGATATTTGTTTCCTACAGTATGGTTAGTTTGTACAGACAAATCTTAGTAGGTACACACTTGAAAATAAAGAATAGACGGAGTATTATTACTAGATACTTTAAATTGATTGCTGACATGATAGATAGGTACTTGGCATGGACTCACTCTCTATCTACTGGCCCTGTTGAGGATGTGGATTGACAATCGTCAGGTTGCAGTTTCCGTTTTTTTGACCTAAAAAAATTGTAAATATAGGTAAATGCAGAAAAATTGAAGTAGGTACCTAGGTAGTAAGAATGTGATAATCCATAATCTGTAGACGAATGTGTATTTGCCAAATATAGACTTTATTATTAGGGCATTAGAGTGCAACTATTTATTGCAAGTTTATTATATATGTAATTCGACTTACCCAAACATTCCGTCATTTTTTTTAGGTTTTCTTTTTCGTTTTTGTAAAAACAATTCTTTCCGCTTATTTTTCCTCCCCATTTTCTATGCACACTTGTTCACTACTATTTACACACTACCAAATAAAAATACTAAGTACCTAACTTACTACCTACTATAATAATGTTCTAAAGCTACAATATAATATAGTACACTAAAGTCTAACTTATAATTTTGAAAATAATTCTGAAGTAAATTACTCGGTTGTCGTCGCACAGAGTACCTAGAAGACAATAACCAAAAACAAACAGCACGCATCTCGCGCCGTCCGTACTTTGCGGCGTTGCCAGCCCGACGCTGAGCGAATCATGCGCTCGTCGGAGTCGCAACGTCGCACCGGTACGGCGGCGGCGGCCCAGATAGTGCCGGATCAAATATTCTGAGCAAACACTGTAGAGTAAAAGCTAAACTAGAGTAGGCGCGAAGAGATTTGATTGAGTTTTTAATTAATTACTCATAATATACAATTTAAAAAAAAAAAATTCTCGGTTTATAATAAAGAAAAGGGATCTGGCTATTTTATTCGTAAAAAATAATGGGGTGTTGTCGCTGATAATTCTGAGCATTCGAATTACTAAAATTTTTTTGGTGAGCAATTTGTTTTATTTTTTTTTTAATAAAGCCGGTTACTTTTCAAAATTTTGTCCGGTTCATTCAATTTATTAAGATTTTCCCTTATCTATGACATTTTTTAAATTTGAATCGATATCATTCATCCTCTCACATCGCGCATTCAAAAGTACTCGTTTTTGCCGTTTTCGTGTTTCTCGGCCCGGTGCCTCGTCTTAAGCAACGTGCAGCTCGGTCAGGCTTCGGATGGGTGACCGCAGGTGCTATTTACAACTGAGCATTACCTACTCTAACACGATAAATTATAGGTCCCGCCCCCCGACCTCCTAAGCAATAGCAATCGTAATAGCAATCGTTTATGACTTCATTTTAGTCATTTGGCACCGCCTATGTGACGTTAGCCATCAAAGTTGTTCATTCAACGATTGCTTCCGCAATCCGCGCAAAGCAATTGATGGCTAACGTCACATAGGCGGTGCCAAATGACTAAAATGAAGTCATAAACGATTACTATTACGATTGCTATTGCTTAGGAGGTCGGGGGGCCGGTTGTTTTAACCGTTAAGCCATGTCAGAGGCCTTCAGGCGTTAAAACTCTGACACCAGGGCTAGCCACCCAGCCTACGAATTCACTTTTTTACCACCACTTGGTTCAACTCCCCTTATTAATTTCATTCATAAACTAACCAAGAAATAAATCAATGGCCGATAGTAGAAAATGAAGTGCACATTGCGCAGTGCGGCCGAAACGCATTGTTCCGCGTGATTAACGGGCTTGTTTATAACACTGGCCGGCCGCGCGAACAAAAGCCGCAATGTATTGTGTGCCTTTGTATTGTGAACGGATAGTATTGTGAACGTGGTACGGACACTGATAATTAAGTACCTATCTACATAGTGTCTATACGAGGTGTACTCGTATTTTGTAGATGATACATAATTATATATTCTAGAATATCAGTTAATCAGTACTTCAATCGTATTGCATTATAAGTCTAATACGTCTTAGTTACTACAGTGAAAAGACTTTTCTCCCGGAACTTAATTTTATCAAAATTGTACTGAAAATTTTTTCGATGCTCTACAGAAAACGCGAGCCATGGCACGGAGGATTATAACCTAAAAAAAAAGAATTAAAATTCGCACTAAATTTTCGATCCGAATTTTTTATATAGGGTTTAGTTTCAATTACTGACTATAAAATCACAAAATGCTGACAGATCAAAATGGCGCTTCAAGCGCCATCTTGAAAAAACGTTTTTGGCCGATATCTCGGAAACTATGCACTTAAGAGCAAAAGTTATGGACACCATTATTGAAGAAAATAAAATTTTGCATCTTTTGTTACAAGCAAGCTTTTTTGTAGGTAAAACTTACCGTTTACGATTAAAGGTCCATTTAATGAACCGGCTTTTATATCGTTTTATTGATTAATCTTACATTTCAAGTAATCCGCCCGGAAAGTAAAACCGGTCCATTAAATGGGCCATAAATCGTTAAAGGTAACTTTTACAAAAAAGTTTACAGAAAATAAAAAATGCTAAATTTAATTTCCTACAATAATAGTCTCCACAATTTTCGCCCTAAAGTGCATATAGTCTCCGAGAAATCGGCCAAAAACGAAGCTCTACCTGGATCTATCAGCATTTTGTGATTTTATGCTCAGTAAATGATTACCTTACAAGAAAAAAAAATTGAATCGTATTTTTTCAAAAGCGTATTTTTCCTGACTAAAAAGTAGCCTATGTCACTCTCCATCTCTCAAACTCAACAAACTACGTTCATGACAAAAATCAAATCAGCTCCGTTGCTTCGTGAAAGAGGAACAAACACACCTTCAGTTTTATAAT
This sequence comes from Hypomecis punctinalis, assembly GCA_949316475.1. Taxonomy (NCBI): domain Eukaryota; kingdom Metazoa; phylum Arthropoda; class Insecta; order Lepidoptera; family Geometridae; genus Hypomecis; species Hypomecis punctinalis. The sequence goes on from OX438817.1 coordinate 19,409,957, forward strand.
ATTAGCAAAGATAAAGATATTGTAATAAAATTAATAAACTACTTACATCTCCCTCATTTATTTACATCAATTGCGAGTGATATTTATTTGTAATCCGTCGACAATAGAGCAGCTCTATACAGATGCGTAATTTCATTTCGGATTCTAATTATTTCAGGGTTGTCACTTTCATATTTTAAACAATAAATTAAAGTGTAAGTTGATTTTAAAATGTGGGAGAAATAGCATTTTTTGAATTTTTAACCTACAGATACAGAAATATCGATATTATAATAGTAGGTAATTTATTACACTGAAATAAAAAACACAATTGACCGAGTGAACCAAGTGAAGGAGGATTTCGCTTTAACTGAACGGTTTTGTTCTGTCCGGATGTAGATTTTTCTCTACAGGGCGCAATTTTCCACCAATTTTAATAAAACGAAACAAAAGGGGGGAATTGCTGTCACGCTATTTTATAACCCGAATTCAATAATAGTTGGCAAGATCGTATATTATGTAAATGCTGTATGAATGTATGTATGTATGTATCAGCCTTTTTTTTTAATAGTCCACTGCAGGATTTAGTCCTACCCACGAAGGGTGACTGGGCCATATCCACCACGCTGGCCCAGTGCGGGTTGGTGGATTCACATAAGTCATCGAATTTCTTCTAGAGACATATAAACGCCAACCTATTCGAAAAAAAAAAAAAACAGTGGACATCTTACACACGGCCTCTGACCTCAAACTAAGCAACGCTTGTGATATGGCTGCCAGAGACTGATATACTACACATAAATATTTTAAATACATACTTATATAGATAATACCTAAATAACACCCATACACAGAGCAAACACCTATGCTCATCACATTAACGCTTGGTCTGGGTGGGGATTGAACCCACACCCCTGTGACCCAGAAGTCAGGATAACTAAACACTGAGCCACCGAGGCTGTCAAATGTAGGTTGCCACACGCACGATGTTTTCCTTCACCGAAAAGCCAGTGGTGTGTTCTGTATGAATACCTACTTGCAAATCTTTTTAGGATTTAAGTATCAGTTCAAAACGTACCAAATAAGATCAAGAACTTACCTATAGCTTATGAAGATTCAGTTAAAGAGATGTATCGCGACCACGGGATAAAAGAGGCGTGGGTTCGATTCCTAACCAGTGCAAGTATTTATGTAATGAACATAGGTGTTTTCTCTGTGTCTGGGTGTTATTTAGTTATTATTTATATGAGTATGTATTTAAAATATGTGTAGTATCTATATCAGTCTCTGGTAGCCATATCACAAGCTTTGCTTAGTTTGGTCAAAGAAGATATAATAATACTACTCCGGCTGGTTTGGTGTCAAAGACCGTGTGTAAGATATCCCCTAATATACCTATATTTATTTAATACTTCGTGAGTCTGCGTATAAAAAAATCTCGATCGAAACTCTTGCATCACACCCCTAGTAAGGCCACTGAATGATTGCTTTGCAATAGAACACTAATTCTTATACCGAATGCGGACTGCTCTCCGACTCCGCAATTAAAAATCAACCTTAAATCATCGACCCTTGATCTTAAATTAAATTAGCAGTTTTGAATAATAGACCGACTAACAATCGGTTTTATTGTTACCACCCGCCGTTTAAGTTACTCCTTTCTAAAAACTATCTATATGCTAAATTAAACTTTATAGTTGACGACATAAGATTTAAAATTGTATTCGCTGTAAAACATTCTTTAAACGTTTCAAACAATTTAAATTTCGAATTTCCTTTTTGATTGACATTTGAACTTTAAATAGAAAGAAATAAAGTTCAAATTTCAATGCTGCTGATTGACACTAAATTGTAGGTGTCACAAACATTTTGCAGTAAATCGTATTGTCATAGAATCGATCAGAGCAAACGGACAGAGGGAACAAGTCAGGGGTCGCGAACTCGGAGGGTGCGTTTTATTAATTTTTGGAGTAATTTGAAGTGTATTAGCGCTGGTTGTGGGATTATTCAATTATAAATAGGTTTTATTGACGTTTAGAATACAGTTTTTTAATAACATGTTGGAAGTTGGTAGGTAGGTAGGTACTCTTTACAATGTTGAATTATGTTACATTTGTATTATATTGTAGTGGTTATTTAATGTGTAGCATCTGCTCTCCACGTACCATAATTTTGATTATTGTCTTTGTCTTTGAGCAAATATCTACAGAGCCACAGTCCCTAAGTCAAATTAGTAAAAAAATGTCCCCGCCGTCATACATACCGACTTAGATAAAAAAAAAATACTAATTACACTCCACAGACTCCTGTGGTCTGTGCTTTTTAAGATATACATATAAAAAAAAGATTTGAACAAAATTACTTATAACTAAAGGCTTTACAAGAGGACTTTAAATATAATAAAAATTTTAAAATACGATTTTAAACTACATTGATTTTAAATATAATTTTCCAAATTACTACTAATACCGCGCAGAGCCTCCGTCACCGCCGCGTTTCGGTCTTTAATGGCCATCTTTAAATTATAGTCTACGATGACCTTAGGTGACGCAGTCGTCGCACGCCGCACGAAGCGGCTGATAGCGTCTTCTTCGTTGTCCGCGAAGTATGATACTTAAATATTTACATAATACATTATCAATAATTCACAATGACCCGTTTTCTCGAATCTCGACGTTACTTATGTCACCTAATTGTAGTGCGGCGTTGTAGTCGGCTTCCAATTGCCTTCCGAGTAACTAAAAAGCCTGCCCACTACGTAGCTTGGCCAGGGTTTTGGCTCGGACACTTTTTTGCACGATTGCGACTCTATAGATATTTAATCGAAGATATTTGGTAAAAACATCATAAAAGTCGACATATGTGAACATAGCTACAACCTGCGCAAAACCCAATCAACGCACAGCTTTATGTGAGCTTCTGCCAGGGATGGATATTGCGTAGCTTGTAGCTAACTTCACATCCGCCAACTCGAATGATTCGGCTTAAATCTCTGTTAATGAGAAATCACACGAACGGATAAAATGTGGCGTGTAAAAATATCAAAAACTCTCGAAAAACTCTTATTAAACGATTTTTTACACAGTCAAAGCGAGATTTTACCTAACAGGGCTCCAAACCTAAACAAACTCCAGCTCTCATGTCAGCGTTTTTAAAAAACGAACAAAAACAAAAAACAAAGTTGGCCGCTTTGACCATTACTCGTATTCTACCTTTTGGTTTAGCCCTTTCGGTTTCTACAGCATGGAAGCAATTTTGAGTTCAAATATTTAGTTTGAACTAAACTACAGTGCAACTAGGACTTATAGTAGAGCTGTTGACAGAAAAATATGAGCGCACTTTGAGGCTGAGCAAAATAAATTATTATTATATACTACGGGACTAATCGCGCACTAAAATTACGAGATAAATAAATACCTCCTCATCCCGACGTTTCGGCCGAGTTGCATCGACCGTGGTTACGGGTAGACTACCCTACGAAAAGTCGGGATGAGGAGGTATTTATTTATCTCGTAATTGTAGTGCGCGATTAGTCTCGTAGTATATAATAATAATGTGTTCAAATCGCGAAACTTTAAAAACAACTGAGTAAAATAAATTTTGATAAAATCATTTTTTGAAACACATCACACAAATTATTGGTTTTATCACAATTTAAAGTTTACGGACTTTTTTTAGTTTACCAACTTTAAGCAAATAGCTGCAGAGCCACAGCCCCTAAAGTGAAAATAGTAAAAAAAATGTCCTCGCGCCGTCATTCATACCGATATTTACATTAAATAATTCACAATTACCCGTTTTCTCGAATCTTGACGTTATATCACTTAAATAGTGCTTGTAACCGAGCTCTTTGGTATCGCGCGGCGTTGTTGTTGGCTTACAATCGCCTTACGACTAACTAAAAAGCCTGCCCACTACGTAGGTGGGCAGAGTTTTGGCTCGGCCACTTTTTTTGCACGATTGTGACTCAATATATATTTGCTCGAAGTTTACTAACGATAATTTTACGTGACATGACAACGAGGAAGAAGCCATCAGCCGCTTCGTGCGGCGTGCGACGACTGCGTTACCTAAGGTCTTCGTAGACTATAATTTAAAGATTGCCATTAGAGAGCGAGACGCGGCGGTGGTGGAGGCCCTGAGTGGTATAAGTAGTCTTTATAAAAAAAGTTAACAATCGTAATTTTAGAAATTTAATTAGGTTTAGATTTATTTTAGTGTAGAGTTTCCTACATTAAAAACTTTCTTTTTGTGATAAACATTTCAAAAATTGACGCGTTCGCAGGATTTGAACCTGCATCCTCTGGGACTCCGGCCCAGATGCTTTGGCCAATTAAGCTAAAACGCTCTCTGCGAAGGTGCCAAATTAGTGAATGTCTATCATTTTTACCAACTATTACGTTGTTGGAAGCGCCATTTGTGAGAACTGCTTTAAACCAGTCAGTCACTTAATGTGAAATTATTAGAACTTCTTACCATTAACGAGAAATGACGCATTGCTTAATCAATGAAATTATTTTTATCGTGCTTCACACACTAGGTGTATAGAAACTTTCTTTTTGTGATAAACATTTCAAAAATTGACGCGTTCGCCGGATTTGAACCTGCATCCTTTGGGACTCCGGCCCAGATGCTTTGGCCAATTAAGCTAAAACGCTCTCTGCGAAGGTGCCGAATTAGTGAATGTCTATCATTTTTACCAACTATTACAATTTATTTTATATTTTATTTTAGAAATATTGTTTACTGGTGTGTGTGGAGTGTAACGATTCAATAAAAAAAAATACGTGATAATGTGATAAGAAAACATTGTCGAATCGCTTCTCTCTATCGAAATCGAATCTCTCCATCGCTTGTTCCGTTTTCTCCCTCTCTATTCAGGCGCAAAGTGGCACTTTTTCGTGCATGCAGCCGGCGTTCACCGATTTTTAAGACGTTATCACGTCAAAAAGTCAGCTGTTTCATACGTTTTGTCGATCTAGTTATGTATGTAGGTATATTATGTGCGCTGATATTTTTTCTCAAATTTTGGGTTGGCGTCATAATAAAAGTTGTTCATAATAATAATTATTTAAATCCCTCTTTCAGCTTAGTATTTGGGGTAAGCAGATGACTCTATATTACCGGGAAGCAAAATATAAAAAACTCGATGTAAAATACGGAGCCAGTTCGTATTGTATAGGTAGATTTCCTCTGTCCCATCAAAAAAAACCGGACAAGTGCGAGTCAGGCTCGCACACCGAAGGTTCCGTACAAATCCAGAAAATTTCACAAAATTGGGAAGTAAGTTGTTAAAATCTCTGTACTATAATAATCGACAATTATTTTTTTTCACTTTTCTCGTCATTTGTCGAAAATTACACATTGTTAAAATAATTAAAAACCTGATTTAGCATGTGCTAATGAAGTTCTTTTATATGATACCTTACCTATATGATTTATGACTTTATAATTATAACTCTGTGGAATAAATGCAAAGGTTTTTATTTGTGTATTTTATTTTTATCTCAATAATATCATTTGGGGTTTTTTTTTATTTTGGAAGCAACAAAAAGTGCTTTTAATACATTTAAAGCAACGTTTTGAAGTTAGATCAACGAGTTACAAAAATACTTTTACAACTACAGTATAGAATCTTTTCTTGAATTTTCTACATTGAATAATCTAAAAACTCAAAAGAAACAAAAGCTAAAATCACTGGACTCACAATCTCTTCCCCACTCTCCCCTACTACCCTCCACAGTAACTCTGAGCTTCAAAAACAAACGAAAACAAAAACAAGTAAACTGGCTAATTGGCCGCGACCCTCGCTATTATATTATAACTTAATTACGAACATTTTTATTTTTTTCCTTTTTTATGAAGTTTGGTGTAAATGTGCGCAGTTTCCGTTTGACGGTCCCCTTTGAGGGGGCTTGAACTTTGTGCTTGTGTTTTTGACCAATGCTTGTGACTAGTGCGTTTGATAAGGTTTTTATAAATCTAGAGCAGTTTTTATGCCTTTAGAACTGTGTTTTCCATTTTCGATATTATTTACTAGTTAATATTGAACTAGAGGAAAAAAATACGGACTTTTACATATTAAAATGAGACCTACGCTGCTATAATATGGCGTAGAAACATGGACTCTCGCACAAAATATGTCAAAGGCTAGAACTAAAAGGCTTTTGACTGATCATTTCAGATGATTTTAAGGTGATGCATTAATAAACTATTAATTCAAAAATCGAGTACCGCGCCCCTCCACTCGGACAAATTTTACGCGGTCGCGCTCGACAGGATCGCGCCAGAGCGGCGGGCGGCAGTGAGTTTTTAATTAATTACTCATAATGTACAAATTAAAAAAAATAACTTCTCGGCCTATATAATAGAAAAGTGATTTGCCTATTTTTTTTCGTAAAAATAATGGGGTGTTGTCGCTGATAATTCTGACCATTCGAATTATTAAACTTTTTTTTGGTGAGAAAATTGTATGTTTTTTTATAATAATGGTTCCTTTTCAAAATTTTATCCAGTTCATAAAATTTTTCAAAATGTTCCCTTATCTACGATGTTTTTTAAATTTGAATTAATATCATTCGTCCTCTCACATCGCGCATTCAAAAGTACAATGCGGTCACATTAACCAGACGCTTGACCATGTGACGTTATTTTGGCGCTCAAGTACGGTGTGCAAAAAAACTGGCCAAGTGCGAGTCGGACTCCCGCACGAAAGGTTCCAAACCATTTTCTATAAAAGATAAGTTTCTACCTGTTTATTAAGATTGAGTAAAAATTGCTTAAAAATGAATGTGATGCGTCGAGTGAATGTGACCGCGTTATACTCGTTTTCGTGTTTATCGGCCCGATGCCTCAACTTAATCATAATCATTTTTATTGGTAATATGTCCTAAATTAGATTGCAATAGCTTGTAATTATTAACGTCATGTAAATCTCTTGACGTGGCCGAATCACCAACGCGGAGGTACCGGGCAGGTGAGACAGGCATAACAAGATGGAGCTTAAAAATACCATCCAGTGACGAAAGATATTGTACATTGGTCACATTATGAGAATTGAAATACAAGATTATCTAGTAAATCCAGGGGACGATTGCTAGTAACATAAGTGCTAGCAGAAGACAACACTTATGGTCAAAGAACCTGACTGGTTTATGCGGTAAGTTTAAGTACCTACCATCTCAATATTCAGAAGCCTGCGAATAGTAGAAGGTAATAGAAGTCGATGAGTAACGTCATATATTAATCCATTGAATGATTGGATAAATTTATGATTGGAATGGCTGATTTGAATTAATCACTACATAGTATAAAACAAAGTTGTTTCCCTGTTTGTCTGTACCAATGTATGCTTATCTCTTTATAACTACGCAACGGATTCTGGTGCAGTTTTTTTTAGTATATAGAGTGATTCAAGAGGAAGGTTTATAATTATGTATAATAAACCTGTGCAAAGCCGGGGCGTATCGATAGTCTATGATATTTTGATCCGCATGCCCGTCTAAATCTAAATCAAAAAGCTAGTTAAGTTGTGACCACTCGAGTCCCACTCCCACCCGTGGGCCGACATTGTTATCGCCAGATAATGTAGACTAATTACTCGCGGTGATGGAGTGGCGTGTTTCGGTCACTATCTCGATGAGGGTGGTTGTGTTACTGAAGTGCGGGATATTGTAGCACAACAATACAAAGATTCAAATATACAATTTTGCGGAAGTAGAAATTAATCTTAGGAACTTTATTACGGTACTTTTTAGGGTTCCGTAGCTCAAACGGAAAAAACGGAACCCTTATAGGATCACTTTGTTGTCCGTCTGTGTGTATGTCAAGACTCTTTATCTCGGGAACGCGTAAAGATATCGAGTTGAAATTTAAACTGTATACGTATATCTATGGTTTCTTGTAGTTGTGTAAAAGAAAAACTTCTCAGTTATCGTTTAAAAAAGTTAAAGCCGTTTATGTCGTAAAAAAATCGCATATTTCGACGCTCACAAAAATCAAAACCTACAGGGAACTTCCCGTTGACATAGAACTATGAAATTTGACAAAAAGCATTGTCTCAGAGTACACATATAGGAATACATCTGAAAAATGTACATTTTTATTTAAATCACAAAAAAATAGGGCCTCAAAATTCACAAAATATGGGTTCAAAATTCAAAGTGAGTAAATCGTATAGAGATTTTAGCAACTTACTTCCCAATATTGTGAAATTTTCTGGATTTGTACGGAACTCTCGATGTGCGAGCCTGACTCGCACTTGTCCGGTTTTTTAATATATGGGAGGGAAATTAGGGGAACGATTTTGTTTGTACGGGATTTTTGACTGGTGCGCTTTTTTGTTCAAAAAGAGGAGTTTGCTGTGGAGCTATTTCTTTTACGAATGTAAAATGTAAGTAAGTTTGTATAGGCCCTAATGTCTGTTTTCAAGCCGTCTGAACTGAAGGGCTCAGACATCGCTAAACAGTTAAAACAACCGGGATCAACAATTTAATGTGTCATCCGAGCCACGGTAGCGCTCAGTTGTAAATGCCACCCGCGGTCATCCATCCGAAGACTTCGATGATCGCTAACGAACATTTAGTCAAACTACCTACGCGAGCGCTGTGTACGAATATGAAATACTAGTTTTTACCCGCGGCTTCGCCCGCATGTTATTTTGATTATTGACGCAATATCATGATAATTTATAGCCTATGTGCTATTCTGATATATAAGCTATATTATTGCAAAGTTTCATCTCAATCCGTTCAGTAGTTTTTGCGTGAAAGAGTAACAAACATCCATTCATCCATCCTCACAAACTTTCGCGTTTATAATATTAGTAGGAAGTAGGATGTACATTTGTGAGTGCTATACAGGGTTATTCCTAATCAATTGGCATCCTTTTAGGGGCTTATTCTGAACATCAAAACTAACAGCTTTTGATCTGCGACTTTTGTCAAAACTCAAAAAAAAAATCAGCTGATCCATAAAAAAATCTCGTTCACCGGCGACAAAATGTATAGAACAGCTGATTTTTTTGAGTTTTGACAAAAGTTGACAGTTTTGATGTACAGGATAAACCCCTGAAAGGATGCTAATTGATTAGCAATAACCCTGTATAGTCGCAAGCTCGCCAAGTCTACTATTCCAAAAACTACTAATGTTTTCAAAGTATTTTAACTAAGCACATGACGCGATCAAATACCACAAAGTAATAACAAATACTTGAAAGTTTTTTAGTAGAAATAATAAGGAATTGAAACTAATATTCATTTTGATTCATGGAGTAGGTAACCTGCGTGCCAATGTCAAGAATGTAGCAGAGTCAATATTTAATTTTGTCGTCGAATGGTGTACAGTCATGCAGTTTGACCCGTTTCTGATTATATTTCGGTCACTATCTTAGAAAAATGATTTTCACAGAATAAGTATGTAACAAAGAGGCTAATCGCCGAATCCAACTCGGATGGGCAGCGTTCGGAAAATTGCGTAGTGTCTTCTCGTCCGACATACCTCAGTGCCTCAAGTCGAAAGTTTTCGACCAGTGTGTGTTGCCAGTGATGACTTACGGCACAGAAACGTGGTCTCTCACTATGGGTCTTATCAGTAAGCTCCAAGTAGGCCAACGAGCTATGGAGAAGGCTATGCTCGGAGTCTCTCTGCGGGATCGAATCAGGAATGAGGAGATCCGTAGAAGAACCAAGGTTACCGACATAGCTCAACGGATTAGCAAGTTGAAATAGTTTATGGTTAGCAACAGCTTTGGCCAGTTGAAAGCCGTAAGGCCCATAGCACCCGGCGTATTTTTTCTCATAAGGGGACTTCTTTCGTGAAACGCACTCTACCAAACCTCTTGACGTACGTCACAATAAACTTTCAAACACGCCATCTAAAGTTACGAAACAAGCAATAATATCACATAAAATAACACTTCCCACCCGACACCGCGCAATCAACGGAATTGTAAAAACGAACTGAACTCGCGAAAATTTAATAAAAAATCAACTTAAGAAGCCAAATAACTGTTGATATTGCGTTACTCGTACACAGTCGCGAATAGGGATGAGAAACATGATAAAACCCTTGATCTCGTCAAGACTTTTGTCGCATGAAAATATAAGACTCGTGGTCTTGCCAAGACTATGAAAAATTAATAAAAGATCAACCTTAAGAAGCCAAATAACTGTTGATATTGCGTTACTCGTACACAGTCGCAAATAGTTATGGGATACGTAGCAAAACTCTTGATCTTGTCACGAGGCTCACGATTTTGTCAAAACTTGTCAAATGATTACAACACCATTGAACGTACCATTTCGAGCGACTATTGTAATGAATTTAACAAAGAGAATCCCGTAGTTTCATTAATAATTTAAAATCGAATAAACATCTAACCACCAAAACGTGAAGTAGGTATGTTCGTTGTTTAAGTTGTCTTCGTCGTTGTTTCAGCCATTGTCCACTGCTGGACATAGGATTTCCCCTCATGTTAATAAAACATAATCAATTTATTAGTAAGTAGCGTCTTGTGATCTTGTCACAAGTAATTAAATCTTAAGTCACAAATTAAATAATTACAAATTCTTTTGCGGTGATAGATTATGTTTACTGTGTACTTTTACTTTTAACTCTACCTTTATCGTTAAAAAAAAAACACAATAAAATCACAAGTCCATAGATCAAAACATTACCCCATCCCTATGAACAACTGGCAAATATAAATCAATCGTGAACGCCGTGTATCTATTTCACTCGTCTCAAATAAAAAGGGAAAAATATTAGATATCGAATCAATGGAAGAGCACAAAATGGCACCACCGACTTACATTTGATTCATTCCACTGAATTCGAATTGTTTGTACCATTTCGTACATCCATGTACATTGGTGTTGTTTTATCAAAAATGGCTCGGTTAATTTCGATAAAAGGGACCATTTGGGAAATATACCCTTTCGAACTAAAAAAAGTTTAATCGATTCACACTTGGCGAAAATATCAATACAAAAAAATACATACAAATTAGTGCCTCAGTAACAATGGTAAGTAGTAATGCGCTCATTCCTACTTACCATTGTTACCGAGGTACTATTCGAATTTTGTACGTAGCACATTGCAATCATTAAAGTCGGTTGTGGCATTTTTGACGACAAAACCTTGTTTACATAGTTTTACAGATTTTTCAAGTAGTAGTGCTAATAATAGTACCTACTTGCTAATACTACGTAAAAAAACAGTTATCCTATCCAGAATCTATATTTCAAAACCAAAACATATCAAACGCAGCGTCGGCCGATTACTGAACCATTACCTCCGACACTAGGGTCCTTCAACTACTCTCACACTGGCACACCACCTTCGACTCTAAATCTAGCGTGATAAGATTCAATTCCACGTTATCATGTTTTTAAAGATCACTTGAATTGACACGAAGCTTAAAACATTCAGTTTTAAGCTCTAATCCCTTATTATATTAGACTCAATTTTGCTTTATCATCTTTTGAAGATCTCTAAAAAAAGTACGAATTGAGCTCAAAACTCTATAAATATTAAACTGAATAATGTTCCGTTTCTTACAGGTAGGTAATAACATTGTTCATTCCACCTGAAATGACTCATTATATGTCCTGCAATCTCAACGTAAATTAACACAATAACACAATCTCGAAGGCTATGGGCAGGTCAATAATGTTGTATGAAACTCCCTAGGGAATAAAGTGCTTTAAATTTGGAACGTCTAATTTGTATGAAAATTTCCTAACTTAAAACATTTAATGACATTTTAAAGCGGTTTTATTTTGTGTAACCGAATTAAACCTCTTTACATTGCTTGGCAACGGTCATTGTAAGGAGGATTTATTCGAGTTTATAGAACAAAACCTCTTTGGTGCCCGTAAAGCCGGAAACATACTATCGGACGCGGCTGTCAGTCGCGTCCGGAAGCCGTGACTGACAGCCATAGTTTCGTTAATATTTTCATGAAAGCTCCAATCTTTGATAGTTTCTGGATTACCTTAAATTATAATATTATTATAAATAGAATTTGTTTTTTTTTTAATTTCATTTACCGATCTTTCAAAGATCTCAAAAATTGAAACAAATTTTAGCAAAATTTAACTCTACTGTCATCTAAATTAAGTTCAATATTGATATCTCTACAATACTCTATCATCATGTATTTACCCGTTTTAAATTTCAAAAAGGTTATATCGGTTTCAAATGGTCAGAAGGGCTCGTGAGGAGCTATTATGAAACTTTTTAACAAGGTATAATATTGGTATAATAATTCTATAGATTTATTTTCTTTAATAAATTGGGTTGGGTTGATATTTTCAAGGGTTTTATTGGGATCCAGTGAATTGATTTGATGTATTGTATCTTGGGTTTTAAGTATCTATGATATGTGGTTATTGAATGTAAAGAAGATTAATTCTTTTCACAACTTAAAAAAATTGATAAAAGCTCATGGATATGTTTTTCAACTGACTTTTATAAGAGGATGAGGTTTTCAACTCAGCTGTGTGTTTATAAATTAATGTAAATTGGTAGAGTAGGTTAGGTTACGTCGTAGATTCAAAATCTATTTTTCAAACTAACGCTGCTAGAGATTTATTTCGGTAATCGATCAATAGATATGTGATCTATACTTAATTTATGTAGCGTCTCTGCTTTTGGCCCATCTTTTCTTTCATTTTAGTCGGAATGTTTATTACTATGTATATAGTACAAGTTTTTAACCAGCGGCTTCCCCCGCATGATATTTTGATTTTTGACGCAACATCATTATAATATATAGCCTATGTGTTATTCTGATATATAAGCTATATTATTGCAAAGTTTCATCTCAATCCGTTTAGTAGTTTTTGCGTGAAAGAGTAACAAACATCCATACATCCATCCATCCATCCATCCTCACAAACTTTCGCGTTTATAATATTAGTATCTTATGTGTTATTCTGATATATAAGCTATATTATTGCAAAGTTTCATCTCAATCCGTTTAGTAGTTTTTGCGTGAAAGAGTAACAAACATCCATCCATCCATCCATCCTCACAAATTTTCGCGTTTATAATATTAGTAGGATATTATTGCAAAGTTTCATCTCAATCCGTTTAGTAGTTTTTGCGTGAAAGAATAACAAACATCCATACATCCATCCATCCATCCATCCATCCATCCTCACAAACTTTCGTGTTTATAATATTAGTAGGATAGACCGAATCATAATTATTGGATGCTGTGATGTCAGCTACAAGCTCGCATAACACAATCCTGATTGAAACTCACTTATGCGCGAGGATTGGGTTTTGCAGAGCTTATAGCTTCATAGTCCCAAGGAGTTTGAATTGGCCTGTTAATGTCTACTATAGTTTGTTACTTTGGATAATTTTTCTCGTCATAGACTAATTAAGAGGTCAGACCGCCCTAGGCTAATTATGAGGAAGCGCCCCCGCCGTGTGTTACGGCCGGCCTAAAAAGAAGTAAGTATTAATATATAAGTATATATTAGTTTTGACTTTGTTTACTAGTGTGAACATTTTAACATACATAACATACCTATATAATATTGTACGATAGTTATGTTTTAATAATAGTTTAATTTGTACTAGCTATTGCTGCGCCCTCAAAACAGGGTATATATGCCATATATTTAGTTAACCTAGTTTTTAACTGAATTATGTATATATTTTGCAATAAATAAATAAATAAAAAAAATAAAAAATATAACATTGGAAAACCATTTTTTTAAGCTGACCGCGCATAAAGACAAAACCAAGAGGTAAAGCACCTCACGTATTAAGCGATCATCAAGTTGTAGTAGGTAGTTAGTTGACGGAAATTACGCGACTCTAGCGTTTTACGTTTTTCTAGATTTAACATTTTATATACTAACTTAAATAAGGAAAATAAACCGAACACTGGCGAGAAAGCGAGCACGAAAATTTCCCTATTTTTACTGCAATTTAATAAGAGGCATGAGCCTGAAAATAATACAAATTATCATAATTTTCAAAAGAAAAAAAGGCTAAACACCCTACTATAAAGCTATGTGTTTATTTGTTCTCAAAAACTTCAAAATGCTCTATTGGATGGAATGCTCTACTGTTTACTGCGCTATAATTTAATACGCGAGTAAACAGAATGCGAAAATTCTTACAGTAGTTTCAAAAAGTGTTCACAACGCAAGACAACTTACTCTATCATTTGAGAGCGTAGCGAGAGCAATGATAATAAGGCTTTTTCAGTTACTTCAAAAAAATATGAGGAGAAGAGAGCCATTGCTGCTATTATGGGGCCCCGCATCGACTAGGGGCCCCTAGGCACGGGCACGGGGCCCCGTGAACGCAAAATGAACTGGACAAGTGCGAATCAGGCTTGCCTTTCCGTACAAATCACTAAGATGCCAGGTATTTAAAAACTATTGAAACATCTCCCAATGGCTGTAAAGACCCCGAGAATGGCACTGCCTAGGAGCCCCTGATAGGGTTACACTAAGTATACAGAACCCTTGATGCGAGATTCCAACTCGCACTTGGCCGCTATTAAAGCTATCTCCTCCACTACACAGCAAAAACCGGAAAATTCCGCTAAAAACCGGTTCAAAAGCAACCCTTCAACAAATTGAATCCAGTCTCATTATACCTCTTTACAATGAAAACTCACGTTGCATCCACTGACCTCGAGTGGACGCGAGATAGATATACCCCTTTATATGCAGGTTGAAATGAGATAGCAATATCCGCTAAGTGGTGCTTGAAATATAAAAGGTATCGGATTCGTGGGAGAGGGACGGGAGTAGTGGGTTTTTGATGATAGAGGGGGAGGTTGAATGCGCTCGAGTGGGTATGATTATGATAACTTTGGTTTGCGAAGGTTTATAGCTATTTTCAAGTGTTGAAAAAAATATTTTTGTAATATCTATTATTGAAGTCGTTGACTCGTACGTCTACCTAGGACAAGTAGTCCAGTTAGGTAGGTCCGACTTCAATAAAGAGGCCAATCGCCGAATACAACTCGGCTGGGCAGCGTTTAGAAAATTGCGTAGCGTCTTCTCATCCGACTTACCTCAGTGCCTCAAGTCGAAAGTTTTCGACCAGTGTGTGTTGCCAGTAATGACTTATGGCGCAGAAACGTGGTCTCTCACTATGGGCATTATTAGTAAGCTCCAAGTAGCCCAACGAGCTATGGAGAGGGCTATGCTCGCAGTCTCTCTGCGGGATCGAATCAGGAATGAAGAGATCCGTAGAAGAACCAAAGTTACCGATATAGCCCAACGGATTAGGAAGTTGAAATGATTGCCATTTCAACTTGCTAATCCGTTGGGCAGGGCACATAGCGCGGAGGACTGATGACCGGTGGAGTCGAAAAGTTCTCGAGTGGAGACCACGTACCGGCAAGCGCAGCGTAGGACGTCCACCTACAAGGTGGACGGATGACATCGACCGCAGGATCGCGCTGGATACAAGCCGCTTCCAACCGGATTTTCTCGATTTCCGGCAAAACTAAAAGTCCTATCGAAAAAAATCAAATAGCAAAGTTGTAGGTAATAAAAAGATCTAAAACTTTTGTATTGACACTTTTTTCACATAACCTCAAAATTTATGTGAAAAATCTAAAAAACCGAGTTTTTGGTTTTTTATTTTTATCTCTTACAAAAATATTTTTTTTTTAACGAAATTTGGTGAAAACTTACCTTTTTATGTCCCAAATACGCTGTAATTTATTTGATTAAAAATATTAATTTTTTCACCTTATTTTGAATTAATATCGAAAAAACACCCTAATTTTCAATCGAAAATTCAACCGTCAAAATATCAGTTTTTTTCAAAAAGTTGGTATGTTTTCTATTTGTTGAAATCTCTACTTTCCGATGGTGAAAAAAAATATACATGTTACTATAGTAAATCTTCTCAGAAAATGTAAAAAATCAAAAAAAAACTCGAATTCGAAAGTTTTTTTATATTACGATATTATAAATAATTTTGAGCTATTTATTAAAATTTACACTTTAATTACTCGAAAAACGTTAAATTACATGTTACATTGATAACAAAAAAATTGCAAATAAAAATAAACTACTAAAATTCACAAACAAATAAGTTAATAAAATTAATATTTAATAAGACATCTACAATATTTGGAGAAAGTTGTCGAATTTTCTTTAAATTATATGCGTAGATGCCTATATATAACTATTTTAAAATAAATTATATATACCTGAGGAGATATACCTGAGTGACCTACGAAAAATTGTAGCCCATCAAAAGGTATTTCGTGGAGAAGTGGGGAAGGGGCTAGGCTGGTCTGGGTCTTACTACATACTCGTACAAACCTACTATTATATACTATATATTTCGTAGCAGCTGTTACAACCGTTAGCCTAACCAGTATTCGAAATACAGTAGACGTAGAGTATACAACATCGTTTATAAAAATACACGTGCACGCTGAGTTTCTTGAAGATAACTGTGACAAGTTAACTTAAAAAAACAAAAAAACTTTTCGAATCTGCATAGGAAGGTAAATACTATCTCTATTTAAATCTGTATCAATCAACTCAAACATAAAAATCGTAAAATAATTCCTTAAAAAATAGTATGCTTAACGTTACATAACCTAAAGATTGATATTTTTAATAACAAACTTTTGGCCGATTTCCATATATATTTTATACATTTTTAATAGATTTATAATATATTTTTTGTACATTTTGACATTTATTTCTTTATTATTTTTTTTCGATTTTTTGCATTTTCTGAGAAGATTTACTATAGTAACATGTATATTTTTTTTCACCATCGGAAAGTAGAGATTTCAACAAATAGAAAACATACCAACTTTTTGAAAAAAACTGATATTATGACGGTTGAATTTTCGATTGAAAATTAGGGTGTTTTTTCGATATTAATTCAAAAAAAGGTGAAAAAATTAATATTTTTAATCAAATAAATTACAGCGTATTTGGGACATAAAAAGGTAAGTTTTCACCAAATTTCGTTAAAAAAAAATATTTTTGTAAGAGATAAAAATAAAAAACCAAAAACTCGGTTTTTTAGATTTTTCACATAAATTTTGAGGTTATGTGAAAAAAGTGTCAATACAAAAGTTTTAGATCTTTTTATTACCTACAACTTTGCTATTTGATTTTTTTCGATAGGACTTTTAGTTTTGCCGGAAATCGAGAAAATCCGTTTTTTCCTCTTAAAACCCCCCTCCCATCCCCTTCCCGACCTCAGATCGCCCGTAAATTATTTTTCCTTTTATTTTTATAATATTCCCCTCCTTTTCTAATGGGTTTCATCCTACTATTATTTTTTTTCACTCTTTATTATTTTTAAAGGTTCTACCTGTATAGAGTTATTCATAAAAGTTGTGAAATCGGTCTGAATGAGCCTCTAGGTAGAAAGATGGCGATTCAAACAGTAGCTATGAACCACTTTAACTATGGAACTAACCCTGAAATTGAGAAGAAAAATCAGCTGTTTCACACAAAAAGTTTATTGACTCCAGATAGAATGTATCTTATCATTAGATGTAGTCAAAGAGCCGCTGAGGATCGATTTTCACCGATGTGATAACCATGCAGATGATACATTTTTTATCAATTATTATTGAAGTGAAAACTTATTTAGCGGCGTTGCGCACTCTTTAAAAAAATTCAGGGTTCGGTAAAAAATCTCAAAAAGTTATTTGTGATAAACATTTTAAAAATTAGAAGCGAATGCATCATACGTTCGCTTCAAATGTTTAATCTCTACATTAAAAACTATCAATTGAAATAAAAAATACCGGCTGTCAAAAGAATGAAGGTAAAAATCACCATTGACAAAAATATCAAATGAAATATAGTCATTAACTCTTTCGATAGGAAGGCTATCATAGACGTGTTTGTATGTAAATAACATTAAACGGTATATTATGTATCATATCAAGCCGCTGTGGCCTAGTGGTAGTGACACCCGTCTTACAATCTTGATGTCGAGGGTTCAAATTCCGGTCCCGTACCACTGAGTTCTTCGGAATTTATGTACAGAATTTAATACCACTGGCTTTTCGGTGAAGGAAAGCATTGTAAGGCAACCTGCATACGTCCGTAGAAGAAATTCCATGGCGTATGTGAATACACCAACCCGCACTGGGCCAGTGTGGTGGATATGGCCCAATCACCCTTAGTGGGTTGGATTACGTCCTAAAGTGTACTGTAAAAAAGGCTGATACAGTACAGTACAGTATCATCTGGTTATCAGATGAGTGATGGTCGTTCTTCCACGTCTCTCCCCTATAAGTAGTAGTTAAAAAAAACATGAAACGTCAAGACTGCTTGATCGTCATTGTTGGATATCGGATTACAAATGATTTGTCCGTTTGTCCCTGCGCGGTATTGTTCAAACATTTGTCCCAAAATATCGGTTTCTCCACCAATTATTGACATTTGGGTGTTCGGGGAATAGAATAAGTTCGTAATAGATGAGTGGCTAGCCCTGGTGTCAGATTTTTGAACGCTTTAGACGTGCAAAGACGGCCGATTATAATAATTAATTTGTAGGTCCCCCTTCGTGGGTACGCCTACGTCCTGCAGTGGACTATTAAAAGGCTGGTCAGTTCAATACAGGAACATAGTATAATATATCATCTGAGCCTCGGCAGATATTCAGGATTATCCAGAACTGCTGTACTAAGCAGAAAGGAGGTAATTTAAAGCATTATTAAACAATTTTACTTTTGATATTTGCTCGAAGCAAATAACACAGTTATAACTGCCACTGATAGAAAAGATTGTCCGCAAGTAAGTACCTTCTGACTTTTTCATTATTTTCCTTATCCCTAAAAGTCTGTTTTTAGGGTTCCGTACCTAAAGGGTAAAAACGGAACCCTATTACTAAGACTCACTGTACGTCTGTCCAGACTGTATCTTACCAACCGTGATAGCTAGGGAGTTAAAAATTTCACAGATGATGTACTTCAATTGCCGCTATAACAACAAACGTGTTTTTTTGCCGAGGGGCTCCCATACGGTACGGAACCCTTCATGTGCGAGTGCAACTCTTACTTGGCTGATTTTTTTCGAATAGCGATGTCCGTCAAATAGCAGCCGTGAGTCAGCAAAAACGCAGACGTTACAAATACTTAGCTAGTAATTAGAAGAAAAAATATCAAATTCTCGCACAACTTTGCTAAAATCCAACAAAAACTCCATTGTTATAATCGACAATGCGATAAAAGAACTCGATAACATAATTCGATTACAACGCTCATCTCTAATTGAGCGGAATGAATGCTTTGTGCTGCGAACACGTGGCTTAGAGAAAAAAATATAACAACAAGGAAAAACAATGTTTTTCTTTGAATTAAACCAAAAAATACCACATGGGTAGGTACTTATAGGATATCAATAGCAAATTTACTTTCCACCATTTTTTATAATAATGAGAATAATATGTTGTAATGTTATTTATCACTCACACCAAACACGCTAAGTGAGTAACAAGAAATTGTTATGTTTTTAGGGTTCCGTACCCAAAGGGTAAAAACAGGACACTAAGACTCCGCTGTCCCTCTGTCTGTCTCCAGGCTGTACCTATCTCATGAACGGTAATAGCTAAGTAAAACGTTGAAATTTTCACAAATAATGTATTTCTGTTGCCGCTATAGCAACAAATACTAAAAACAATAATATAAATAAATATTTAAGGGGGACTCCTATACAACAAACCTGCATTTTTGCCGTTTTACGATCGATATTAATAACAGTGACCGGTGGATGTTTGAAATATTAACAGAATATTTAGTTAAATATTAACTTCAAAAGTAAATAATTAAATAAAAATAAAATATAATTTAAGGGGGCTCCCATACAAGAAATATAATTATTTTGCTTGATATTAATAACGACAACAGAAAGATGCTTGAAATCTGCACAGAATATTAAATTGTATATGGGAATATACAAAACTAAATAATTCAATCAAAATTAAATATACTAAGGGGTCCATACTGTACGGAACCCTTCGTACGCGAGTCCGGCTTGCACTTGGACGACTATTAGCAAATATTTATCAAAATTATCTATAGCATTTTATTTTATTAATAACTTTAGTGAATTTCAGAAAGACTAGAAGGTAAATGCAACTTGCCAACTTGGTTACATTTTTATTGGGTCAGTCAAAAAGTAAACAACAGTAAATTTATTTCCCATCATTATCTCGCTGTTTAGAGTATAATAAATTCAAATGGTCTCAAATTATCCATTCAATAAAAGAGTAGGTACATACCTAGCAGTATACTCAATGTAAGCAATGTTTGTGAACATTGTGCAGAGCTAATCCTGCTGGGTGTCACGTTTCAAAGGAAACTCGTATTTAATATCACGCCACGGCGCACGGGGGTGCAACGTTGCTGCTATACTCACAACATAATTACATTATTTTATTAACCGACGAAATCCTCAGATTGGATTCTCAGGAAGAGATTCTCAAGACGCCAAGCGTATTTTTTTTATTTATGATCACGCATAACTTTTTGCTAAGCATCTTAATTAAAGTATAGCACAGGTGTTATTCACGCTTTATTCTAGTAGATTATATACTGCTACTCAAACCCATCCCGTGAAGCCGTGGTGGTCTTGAGGTAGTGACACCCGCCTTACAATCGTGAGGTCGTGGGTTCAAATCCACGGTCCCGTACCAATGAGTTCTTTGGAATTTATGTACGGAATTTCACACCACTGGCTTTTTGGTGAAGAAAAACATCGTGAGGCAATCACCCTTCGTGGGTAGGCCTACGTCCTGCAGTGGACTATTAAAAGGCTGGTACAGTACAGTACTCAAACCCACGCCAGTTTTCATAGTATTTTTTTCTGTGTATAATCAAATAATTGTAAATTTTAGCTAACAAAAGGCACAGATCCCGGAGTCTGTGGAAATTATTTTTTCAAAAAAAAATCTCAGTTCTATTTCGATAACTATTTTTTGTTTGGCAGGTCCCAGTTAAATTTTCTCGAAATCGGCTAAGCCATTTTTAAGATAAATCAACAATAATGTAAAAAATACAACAATGATCCGTGCGAACTTGATGACAAAGCCAAAAAATGTTCAAAATCAATAATCTTAATAAAACTAAACGTAGAATACATAAAAAAAAAGTAAACGTAAAAACGAATGTATTGATTACATATCAACGGCCGTATACTACCTACTGCACTCCCCGCAGGGTACAACAAGGACAATAAATTTGGACTATGATATGCTCTTTGCGTACCTAGGGCCGATTCAGTTAATTTTGTTCGATATCTGAAGGCCAGTGTGCAATAATATATATTTTTTATTTAACCTGTACTGTCCCCTGTTGTAATAATATTACAACTTCGAAATTACAACAAACATATTACAACTTTAAAATTAGGTACATCATAAAAATTCTTAATAAAACTAAACGTAATAGTATTGATTACAAATCAACTGCCGTTTAATACTGCACTCCCCCGCAGGGTGCAACAAGGGCATTGAATTTGGACTATGCTTTACTCTATGAGCGTAGGGGCGGTTCAATTGACTGTGTTCAATATCGATAAGCTAGTGCGTAATTATATTACAACCAACCTATTGAAAGTGTGTCTTAAAGAAAGAAGTGTCTTAGAATACTCTGTTACCGTCAGTATCCAGGACGCACCGACTTAAGTTATGAAACACGATTGATTAACTTCAATGTTCAATCCCTAAAAACGCGTCGGGAATATTTCGATTCAGTATATTTATATAAAATGTTTCATTCGGTAGTCGATTCTCCTCACCTTCTGTCTCACCTAACTTTTAATCCTACTAATATTATAAACGCGAGAGTTTGTGAGGATGGATGGATGGATGGATGGATGGATGTATGGATGTTTGTTACTCTTTCATGCAAAAACTACTGAACTGATTGAGATGAAACTTTGCAATAATATAGCTTATATACCAGAACAACACAAAGCCTATAAATTATAATGATATTGCGTCAAAAATCAAAATATCATGCTGGCGAAGCCGCGGGTAAAAACTAGTACCTTATATAGCGCCCGTAGAGCAAAAGTCACTAACCTTTTTTCACTTCAAATTTATAAAAATAACACATATTTTTTAAACCCTATCGTCAGAATGGCTCGTCAATACAACGATTTACTAAAACAACACTCCCAATTGAACATATTTCATCCCAATTTCAATGCTTATAAAAAAACTGTAAAAGATATCCTCCATTTCAATCGCAAACAGGATTGTTCTAACGCCACAAATACGCTACGCCTGAGTAATTCAGTTCAGTGAATTTTCTATTTTACTTATACACTCTTTGTTTCCTTGTTTTGATCAATAGACTTTAGATAATTTCAGTGCCGCTCTGTAAGTAGGTACCCCTCTGGAAGCTTTTACAGAAGGATACTTTCAAAGTATTCGTCTACTTTTAACTTTTAGTTTTCCTGTATACACAAACCTTGGACGACAATCCAGTGTAAAATTTAGCTACTAAGTTTAGAATAAGAATTTGATTGTTATCTGTTTTGTGTATCAAATAAATAAAATAAAAGTATTACAATTTTAAAATAAGTACCTACATCATTTTAAAAATCAAAAATCTTAGTAAAATTAAACTTTACACTAATAGTATGTATTCATTACAAATCAACTTACAGCCGTATAACACTGCACTCCCCCGCATGGTACAAAAAGGGCATTGAATTTAACTATGGTTTACTCTATGAGCGTAGGGGCGGTTCAATTGATTGTGTTCGATATCGGCAGCCTAGTGTATAATTATATTATAACTTTAAAATGTACCTATGGTGAATAGACTTGGGGAAGGCTACACAAAAGCCGTTATAGCGAATGAAATAATAAAAATACACACTCAAAAATAAAAAAAATAGCCATGCCATTAAAAACCATGGTGGTCTAGAGGTATTGACACCCGCCTTACAATCGTGAGGTCGTAGGTTCAAATCCCCGGTCCCGTACCAATGAGTTCTTCGGAATTTATGTACGGAATTTAACACCACTGGCTTTTCGGTGAAGGAAAACATCGTGAAGCAACCTGCATATGTCCGTAGAAGAAATTCGATGGCGTATGTGAATCCACCAACCCACACTGGACCAGCGTGGTGGGTATGGTCCAATCACCCTTCGTGGGTAGGCCCACGTCCTGCAGTGGAGTATTAAAAGGCTGATACAGTACAGTAAAAATAAACCCCTAAAAGGATGCTAATTGATTAGAAATAACCCTGTATAAGTCTGTATATCGACATTGTATACCATACAACAGACGTACCTACAAAACATATTACTATCCCACTCCCTCTCACCAAGAAGCACATACGTATAAGAAAGTATAAGGCGTGTGGTAGGAATAAGTGTGAAAACGCAATATACTGTTACCGCAATATCTGCCGCGTGCCTTCGCGTCCGCAATATCGTAGCGAAATACGAGCCGCGGCTAAGCCACAGGCGGCAGCGGAAGCGATTTCAAGTCGGAGTGAACTCCGCGCCGCCGGTCGCGTGTGTGTCGCGACACTAGTACCACTGGTTTTATTTTCCAATTTTTACCCTGTTACAAGAGAAAGTGATCGCGATCGCGATCGATGCAACTTGGCCGAAACGTCGGTATAATGAGGTAGGTAATTCATCTTGTGTTTACAGTGTGCGATTAGTCCCGTAGTATTTAAGAATAATGCGTTTAAATCGCGAAAGTTTACCTAATAATAACAAATATTGCAGAAGTTATAAACGTTACAGTGCAAAGGAAAAATGACAAAGAGAGTTTGTGAAAACAGTACATTTTGAAGCAGTCTCAGAAAGCCAAAGCTCTATTTTTACGTACGAGATCATAAAATTAATAAAAGGTTTGAGCAATTAAGCAGATCAATCTATAGAGTAGAGAACGGCATGGGTAGATGCATATTTCTGGTGGACAGATGCATATTTTTTTGGCATAGATGGATATTTCTAATGTCCCGTTTTCTTCTCTATCGACTACTTCACTTATTTTACTAAACAGTTTTAGGTATTTTGCTTGACTCGTGTATTATTGTTTTTTTTTACGCTTAACTATCTGCTTGTGACTTGTCCCCCTCGCCAACCCCGAGCGGCATGCGAGGCGGAATTGTCGGCGTTTTATGAGCGGCTCATATCCCGCAAATAAAGATATTATATTGTAATGTTGTCGCCTCCCCCCTCGTTTTATGGCGTATATCTTTTCACGGGAAAGTGAACGACCAACTCCAAATCTCCTAATAGGTAGATATATAAAAATCTGGTGTTACTGTGTTTGTATTAAACTCCTTCAAAACGGCTTGGTCGATTATTATAATTTGATTTGTGTAATGTGTATATTTGATAGGTCTGAAAATAGCTCGTAGACTATGTTTTATACACCTAGGGGCCATAATGTAATATTTACTTGATATGCCGTTCTTAAGCAACATGTACCTACTGAGTAATAAGTATGATCCTGTAACGGTATAGTATTAGGTATGTTTGTAAAGTAACGGAATTTATAATTTTTTTATTATCGTTAAAGAAAAATATCCTGCTTTTGCGTTATATTGATGAAAATGCAAATTTCTCTCTCTAGTAGGTATGTCCATGTTAATTAAGGCTTATTGTAATTCCATGTCTCATTTTTGAGCCGTTCGTTGGATGAAAAAGTCAAAGTATTGGTATTTTTCGAAAGCTATTTCCATCAAACCAACAATGTTAGAAAAGCAATTTCAAAAACAACCATGTAATTGAAGCGTCTACCGTCTCGCATAAAATGACGCTACAAAAATGACGTCAAGTCACATCACAACTGACGTTAAGTTACGGCACAACTGACGTTAGGTTACGGCACAAGTGACGTTAAGTTGCTACACAAACGCTTTGCGACGCAAAAGCTAGTTTTAGCAGTTCATTCACACTTAGTAGCATTAATTTAACAAGTCTGCTCCGTATGACGCTAAGAAGGGGGCTACTATGTTCAACTCGACGATAATATAATTAAATTGTTTTTTGCTAGCAGCCCGGTGAACTTCATTTCACCATCTGATTCTGTAAACTGACATTTTACGTGCAGAAACGTTTTGTATCTATAGGAAAATTAAATTCACGTTTTTACTACAATTGTACTCTCTACATTTTTGTATTTTCTCATCGTTTAAACCTTCCCTTAACTTCCACAGATATTCAAGACCAAAGTTAGCCAAATCGGTTCAGCCGTTCTCGAGATTTAGCGAAACTAACAACCACGATTCATTTTTAAATAGGTAGGTATCTCTGAGGGTAGGTATATAGATTTTTGATGGCGGATTTACCAGCAGGCTGAGAAGGCTTGAGCCTAGACCGGCAGATTAGGTGCGGCAAATTTCGGACAATTTATGCTATTACTTATTGATAACAGTAAAATATTAATTTGTATACCTAAATATCATAGAGTCTACGGAAAAGGTACCATAAGCAAAAAATTAAAAGCCTACTGGCGGCAAATACGTAAATCCGCCATTGATTTTTCTGGAAAAAACGTGACAGCTGATCACAAGTTGTCCTTAGAAATCTATAAGAACGGTAAAAAACGGAACCCACAGTTTGACGTGTTTTGCAATCTACGGTATAAATTGTCCTTTCGGTCGCATTTGTACCCGTCTTTGTAACCGGTTACAAAATAAGAAAATTTTCTCATTTTTCGTTACCTAAGTACAAATTAAAATATTTTAGGTCGCCATTGTAACTACGTTTTGTAACTGCTACGATGTTACAACGCACGAGCCGAGCGAGCATAACGAGCGTGCCGCGGCAGCGGCCGGCGAAGTGCCAGAAGCAAGTCGCTCTTGTAGGTTAAGTATGAAACAAAAAGAAATCATAAGCACTTAATGAACGGTGATACGGTAGCTACGTTATTTTTCTAAACTAAGCGAAAATATAATTCCTAACATGTATAGGACATGAATGTATATTCCCTATGTAAATTTATGTGCTACAAAAATAAAAAAACAAACATTAATAGGTAAGACGTTTGTTAAATATATCGGCTCAGAATTGTGTCAAAAACAAAAGACAACTTACGATTGAAAAAAAACTGTTACTTAGTTTATATTATTCATTGTTAAAAACAGACAATTTGAAAATTCACATGTTGAGATTGAGCAAACGAGATGGAAAATTGTCGTATAAAATGCCCCTGTTCAAATTTGTTCTAAGTAGCAAATTACTCGTATTTTTGGATTCAGATTCGCAAACCAATAGTATGCGCTCCCACTTTGATGTTTTACAAACGAAACCCAGCGAAGGCGAACCGCTACCTTTCGGTGCAAGGAAAAGCGCGGGATAAAGGAAATGTTTTCATTTCTAATTATACGAATTTACGCCTTGGTTGCCGGGTTTGAGTAGTTTATGTTGAAAAGATTGCTTAATTAGAAATATTTTCAAGTATTTTGGTGAATACGCTTACATCTTTTATGAAACTTAGTGGTTTTGTAAACTGGCAATGTTTTTTCGCGAGTTATAAAGTATCTACATAGGTATTACATCTTCACTAATTTTGAGCGCGTGACGTGTAAGCTATGTTATAAATAGGTATACATTAAGCCCGATTACAGAGGCGCCAGCGTAACTATATTAGCTAAATAGCATAGTTCTGTTTCTTTTTCACTTTAGGTATTCGATAGAGAGAACGCTTTCTAAGCTACTATTTAATTTACGCTGGCGCCTCTGTAATCGGGATTTATACCTATACTATACAATGTTACACTTAAGCACCTCTTGACCTTTTTAACCGACTTCAAAAAAAGTATGTGCTTCATCAATTCAATCAATTTCATCGTTCTTAACGTGCACTAGAATTTGCTCTCGGTTTCGCCCGCGCGATATTTTGCGGTTATTGAGATATCGCATAAAAACCTTTTATTTTGCCATGATAAAAGTAGCCTATGACACTTTCCGACTATTCATCTATATCCATGTCAAAAATCGAATTGAAAGGTTGCTCTGTAACTGTGGTTTTTTTTTTAATTTCAAATAGGTTTGCGTTTGACTACACACTGCCTGATGTTAAGCAGATATGCGGTCTAGGATGTAGCACGCTTACCTAGAAGATACCTATTTACTCGAGATTTGAAAACACCTACATTGTACTTTCATGGAAAGACAGACTCAGGCAAAGCGTTCCACATTCTGGCAGTTCGTATGAGGAAAGTGGACTCAAAACGCTTAGTTCTAACGCGTGGGATGTCCACCATAAAAGGGTGGCGCTTTGGTCGCGTCTGTCTAGTCGTACGATAGAAGAAAAGGGTAGGGGGGACCAGATTGTGCAACTCCTGGGCGCACTCTCCGAAGTGAATCCGATAGTAGGCTGACAGACACGCCACTGCGTGAATGTTTAACAAATTAACAAACACAATTTTGGATCCATAATAATCTAAGTAAGTAGTAATAAGGATGTAACGAACTCGGGGATTACAACGCTTTGTCTATCTCCACACATTTCCATTTTTCGCTAGTTTTAGTAGAGTCTTGTGCTTGTCCCACGACGTAAAACCAGGGGTGTTCAATACCCAATCTCGACAGTTCCCCGGTTTCCGGCTGTCAATTCGAAGTGGCGACACTTCGCCTCTGTGTTTTTAACTTATTTACCACTAATTTTCGTCGTCTTTGACCGTTCAACTCATTAAGATATAACTCATCTCATCTCAGACAGAACTCATTTGATAAGTTGATAAGTTTTAAGTTTTTTTTGAATAAAATTTAATTTTAATTAATAATTCTATAAGCATATTTGATATATTTTAGTTGTATTTTGATAAGTTTTAAGTAAGTATTTTGTAAAAAAAATAATTTTAAGTAATAATTCTATAAGCATATTATAAAAGCATTGTTAACGGACGTTTTCAAGAACATGTAATTTGTCTACGAAATAAAGAGAATTTGACTTTGACTTTGAAGATAACAAGATCGCGTTCGATGCAAACTGCTACCAACAGGTTTTATTAAAGATTTATAGGGAAGGTCTATGTCCAGCAGTTAATGTCCTATGACTAATTGATGAAAGGTTACTTAGCGGACTTACGGACTTTAACGCTCTGCCTTCTTCAGACATTTCCATTTTTCGCTCCGCTCCTGCTTAGTAGAGTCTTGTCCTTCGATGTAAAACGGAGGGTGTTCAATACCCAATTCTCGACATTTCCCCGGTTCTCGGCTGTTAGCGCGAGTGGCGACACTTCGCCGCTGTGTTTTTAACTTTTCGTTAATTGGCAGGCGACGGCGGAGTGTTCTTTTCTACAGACTGGCTTTTTTATATTTTTGTTGCAATTGAGTAAAATATTTTTAGCTCTGACTTTTAGCAGACATTGTAAAATGTATGGAGCTTAGGCATAACCTTGTACCGTACCTGGATATTTTATGTTGGTTTTATTAAAAGAATTCGCATTTACTTCACTTAATATTTACCCTTTTAGGTACCGGAGTATTGCTTATTTTTTCATTTTCTAGTTTAGGCTTGTTCTAAATATATACGGTGTGAAAATAAAGTTAATTGTATCGTATTGTAATATCTTCTAATATTACAATACGATACAAAATAACTTTATTAAATAAGTTCACAGTTTATTCTTGGAAATATATAATAGTAAATTATTTTATTGATTGAGCGAAATAAATGTTTATTTGAATAGTGTGTTACTTTGGGCTAGTTATTATTCTGTGCTTTGGGGAAGTTCATCTTCAAATCTTTATTTTGTAATACCAACACTAATAATTAAAGATTTTAGTAGTTTTTAGGATTATAAACAGTCTGAAATTGCCGTATTTTGCAGAAACCCAACTCAAATTGCCATATATTACGGCAATCACCGTTAACACTGCCACAGATTCTACAGGGTTATCCAGAACTGATGTACCAAGCCGAAAGGAGGTGATTCAGACCATCATTACAAACAACTTTTACCATGGAGCGAACCTAAATATCGAGAAAAAAAAACTGCCGTTTTATACATTTTGTTGATTCCGCATTTTTGTATGGAACAGCTGATTTTTTCTCGGATTCAGGTTGGCCCCACAGTAAAAATTGTTCATAATGATGGTCATAATGACTCCCTTACAGCTTAGTTCAAAGTATGCAGAGAACCAGGAAGAGAACCAAGAATTATTGCAACTTATTATAAGCTAAAAACGAACATAGGCTTACCGGGCGAGTCGTCGGGCATGTCGGAGTAGTGGTGTGGCGCGGAGGTCTGGCCGGCGTACAGCAGGTTCAGTTCCCGCGCCTCGTTCTCTTCCTGCGCCTGTTGCCGCCTCAGCGCCACCTACCGGACACACAACTAACTTAATACTGTACCTGTAGATATAGGCAGAACTATACAAGTTGGCGGATGTTAAGTTAGCTACAACTTGCGCGAAACCCATTCAACGAGCACCTGTATGTGAGCTTCAGTCAGGATTGAATATTGCACAGCTTGCTACGCTTGCTAGCTTGAAGAAACGCAGCGATAGCGCTATTTCCAACTAAGCAATTCTGAACTCAATTTAATACAGCAAAAGTTTGATATTAGTCTGTACCTGTGCCGCCATAACCCTCTGCCGCTTCGCAATAAGCGTGCATTTTGCGCAAACGCAGTCACGCCACCGCTGACCCGGTAGTAGCGCTTGTGGCCTTTTAGAGCTGACACCACCCGAAACGTATTTAGGCAACTTTAATAGTAACGTTTTCAAACATGCAGATCAAAGATGTATTTGTACCGACATCGCTTGCTATTGTGTTCTCCGCTCGATCCTCGCGCAAACGTAAGACGGTAGCGCTATTTGCGATTCTGGGCTCTAATACAAAGCCTGTAAAGTCGAAATTGCTATGTACCTGTGCCGCCATAACCCTCTGCCACTCCGCAATAAGGGTGCATTTAGCGCAAACGCAGTACCGCCACCGACAGTAGCGCTTGTGGCCTTTTAGAACATTTAGGCAAATGAAAAAATTTGAATCTTACGTTTTCGGAAATAATGATCAAAATTATCTGTATTCGTACCGGCATTGCTCGTTATTGCGTTCTCCGCTCGATTCTGTCGCAAAAGTAAGGCGGTAGAGCTATTTCGAATTAAGCTATTCTGCTATGAACTCAAAATCATAGACATTAGTATACCTATACTCGTAGAGCGGTGGCGCTATTAGCTGACAAGCGACTCTGAACCTTAACTTTTAACAAATAGAGTTAAAATTGGTATATACCTGTGCCGCCATAACCCTCTGCCGCTCCGCAATAAGGGTGCATTTCGCGCAGACGCAGTCTCGCCACCGGCAGTAGCGCTTGTGGCCTTTTAAAGCTGAGACTACGCCATGGTTCCGACACCGAGCGCATTTTGGCGTCCGCTGAAAAGAAAAATAAGCATTGTAGTCGGGGAGACGTGGACGAACAACTATTAGTGTCTCGGCCACCTAGCCGACACGCGCGTACTCGCTTATGTCGTGCCTGTGTCGACTCTTGAGAACAAATGCGGAGTACGGTACTGTACCATAGGTTTCGAATACTGACACTCGCACGCGGTTCGTGACGGCCAATGCGAGTGTGGGCATGTACTGGGCTTACTCACCTGATATTCAGATGAGACTTATTTTTTGTCAGATATTATTATTTAGGTATTTACATACGCGCTTATGTTAACTTGCCTATGGAAAAGAGTTCTTGACTAGGTATATATTTACCTAATTTGATATTTGACAATGTTTTTTATTATCTTCACTCTTGTGATATCCATATTTTTTATTCCAACTAATACCTTTTAGTATAGAAAATATGTATGCCTTAGGTATGTTAGTTCATGGCTATTTGGCAAGTAGGTGTGTACAATTGTACAAGCATGTTAATATAGGTACGACACTGATCAGATAACCAATCAAATTTTTACCACAAGAAATATGATTTAATTACAAAATTAATCATATTGAGTTGCTTGCAAAAAACCTCTAATATAAAAACAAAAATAGCCACGACATGAACACTTCGATAGGCAAGCTGCTATCATAGCCGTGTTTGTACCTTAATAAATAATTAATAAGGTTTGATAAAAAAAATGTCTTATCTAGTTATCACATCGGCTCTTAGACCATTACAAATAATTTTCTTCAAAAATGGCACCATCGACTTCACTCGAAATTGATGTGATTTTTCAAACACGATTCAACCGATTTCGGTAAAATTTAAGTGAGACCATTTCTAAAGTATGATTTACCAATCAAAAAAAAATATTACAAAAATCATTATAATTGGTGGAGTTTTCACGTAACATACATAGATATGAGGTATGTCGTATCTATGTATGTTACATACCTCAGTGCCTCAAGTCGAAAGTTTTCGACCAATGTGTGTTGCCAGTGATGACTTATGGCACAGAAACGTGGTCTCTCACTATGGGCCTTATTAGTAAGCTCCAAGTAGCCCAACGAGCTATGGAGAGGGCTATGCTCGGAGTCTCTCTGCGAGATCGAATCAGAAATGAGGAGATCCGTAGACGATCCAAAGTTACCGACATAGCCCAACGGATTGGCAAGTTGAAATGGCAATGGGCGGGGCACATAGCGCGGAGGGCTGATGACCGATGGGGTCGAAAAGTTCTCGAGCGGAGCCACGTACCGGCAAGCGCAGCGTAGGACGTCCACCCACAAGGTGGACGGATGACCTCATTAAGACCGCAGGATCGCGCTGGATGCACGCCGCTTCCAACCGGTTTTATTGGAGATCCATAGAGGAGGCCTATGTCCAGCAGTGGACGTCCTTCGGCTGATGGATGGATGGATACATAGATACAAAAAAAACAAGCGGTTGAATTGGGAACCTCCTTTTTTGTTTGAAGTCGGTTTAAAATACACTTTACATTTATTGACGAGTGACTATGATATCATTCATCATCATTCATTAGCCGTAGGACGTCTACCGCTGGACATAGGCCTCTCCCATGGAGTTCAAATAAGGCCGGTTAAAAGCGGCTTACATCCAGCGCTACTCTGCAGTCTTGTTTAGATCATCGGTCCACCTTATTGGAGGACGTCCTACGCCGAGATGGGCTCCATTAAGGCTCCATTCAAGAACTTTCGTTTGCTACAATGAAAGACTCATTTTGCTCTACCTTTTTTAAAATGCTATGTGAAGTTCCCTGTGTACCTACAAAGTTATACTGAAACTGTACTAAAACAATCCGAAATTCGATAAAAAAACCGGACAAGTACGAGTCAGGCTCGCACATCGAGGGTTCCGTACAAACACATTGTTAAAATAATTAAAAACCTGGTTTAGCATGTGCTTATGAAGTTCTTTTATATGATACTTGTACCTTACATGATACGATTTACTCACTTTGAATTTTGAGCCCATATTTTGTGAATTTCGAGGCCCTATTTTTTTGTGATGTAAATAAAAATGTACAGTTTTCAGATTTATTCCTATATGTGTACTCTGAGACGATGCTTTTCGCCAAATTTTATAGTTCTGTGTCAACGGGAAGTAGGTACCCTGTAGGTTTTGATTTTTGTGAGTGTCGAAATATGCGGTTTTTTACGACATAAACAGCTCTAACTTCTTTATATGATAACTGAGAAGTTTTTCCTTTACACAACTATAAGATCATATATATACGTATACAGTTTAAATTTCAACTCGATATCATTACGCGTTCCCGAGATAAAGAGTCTTGTTATACACACAGACGGACAGATGGACAACAAAGTGATCCTATAAGGGTTCCGTATTTTCCTTTTGAGGTACGGAACCCTAAAAATCAGCCGTCCGTTATCCCGTACAAAATTGCAACTCGGAATCGACAAAATATATCCCTCTTCGTCGGTTAAAATTGTTTTATTTTATATCAAACCTTAAACACAATATGTCAAAACTTTTTTGTTTGTGTATTATTACAACAAAACCTTTTTATACCGCGCCCTACAATACTGTAAATTGTAAGTGTCATTTACTACGCGCCCTTTTGCAATTGTAATTCGAATAACAACATTGTAATTGTAATTTACAATGGTAATTAGGGTGGTGATACCATAATTTGATTAAATTATATTATTAGACGGGAAGTGATACTTGAAACTGCTATTTTGTTGCATATTTTCTATTAAATTGTTAGCTAGAGTATAAAAATGTTATTCAGATGAAAGGAATTGTTAAAAATGATAATATTTAGTTAGGAGTGCATTCAAGGGTACGCTTTGACATTTTTTGGTTTTGAATTTTGTAAAAAGATATTCTTACTATGCTCTATAAAATTTAACTTGATCTCTGCGACAGTTACTTTATGACATATTTAGAGTTGAGATAGTGGTGGAAAAAATCGATTTTCAAACAATGTTGTAATGAAATCGAATGAGTAGTTGAAGGTGAGAAATTGGATTTCATTTACTTACCTATTATTATTTAAGATCAAGTATGTATACATGTAAATAATGTTAAGATAATAATTAAATACTCATAATAATGTAACGATAGTATTTATCGACGTTTTTCACTATTATCGATGCTAATGTAACATATAATTGGGTTTAATTTAATTACACATGTAAAAAATCTTATGATATTAAAATATACAATAAAATTAATAATAAATTAAGTTTTATTTAAAATATCGTTAGAACTATCGATATTTTAAATAAAACTCTATCTAAAACTCTGCGGTCACGATCATCCGTCGCCCATCACTAATCGACATGTCCATAAAGTATGACATTGACAGGTACTGTCTGTACTATTATGAAATTCAGGACTTCATAGGCGTGATTTTTCTGACAGCTGTCGCAGAGATCAAGTTAAATTTTATGGAGTATAATTGACCGAGCAAACGCATTGAAAGAGAGTCTCAGTTAGAATAGGCAATTTTGCTTTCGTGTGTTCGGATATTGACTCTTCTCTTCAGGTCTCATTTTTCAATGATTCTTGCCGAAACTTATGAGTATGTATTT
Source organism: Hypomecis punctinalis (assembly GCA_949316475.1). NCBI lineage: Eukaryota > Metazoa > Arthropoda > Insecta > Lepidoptera > Geometridae > Hypomecis > Hypomecis punctinalis. Next base: position 19,443,858 of record OX438817.1, read on the forward strand.
TTAGAATTGATTTTTGTCGTCAAGGATTTTTGGTTCGATGGATATTCCCCACAAAGAAAGGAGAAACTTACTTACTGTACCGCTTCTGATAATATATATTTGGTAATAATATCATAAATCATTAGTCGAAAGCGAGTCGAGAGTATGAAAATATATCAAGGTACATGAAGCCCGATTACAGAGGCGCCAGCGTAAATTTAATAGCAACTTAAAAAGCGTTCTCTCTATTGCCTAAAGTGAAGAAGAAACAGAACTCTGCTATTTAGCTAATTTAATTACGATGGCGCCTATGTAATTGGGCTTAATTGTGCATTTTTGAAAACATATTAACTCGAAAATCGGTGTAATATTCGGAGAACAAGAAGATAGTAATTTAGACCCATATAAACTTTACTGAATTCGGCTGCGTCGTTTTTGAAAAATCAACAGTAGGTACTAATGTGTAAATTACATTATCCGTGCGCATAACTACATATTCAAATTCTGGACACGGTTTACGTGGGCTATAAGTACTATTTTTGGCGAAAAATAATTACTATTTATTCCCTTACCTTACCCTTCCTACCCCTAGGTGATAAGAGAGATAAAGAGTGGTCCTCCTAATATGGTGTAGGGTCAGCTAGTAAGTAAAAAAATGTAATTCTAAGTAGATTTACTTTGTTGTTAACTACAGTCACGCTACTAAAGTTGAAGCAAATTGAGATTCAAATATTTTATCTGTAACAAATATTTTAAATCAAATTTTGAAACACAATACTTTTAACGTAAAGTAAGGTAGAGTAGGTACCTACCTACATTTTAAATATTGATGTTATGAGATTACTCAATTTTGAAAGACCCGTCGGTAAAATTTTGCGCGAACTCTACATTTCCTCGTATTGAGGCACTGGTGCAATATTTCGACTTATTTTTAGTTTATTCGAAGAATAAATTATTTAATTTTTGTAGAAAATATTTTATGTTTCTTTTTGTGATAGGTGCCTATTTATAAGTTATCATAAATATAAATGTAAAATGTTTTTAAAGTAAGATTAATCTTTGTTTAAACTATGCCGCTTAACCACTATCATAAGCTGGTATTAAACTTATATTTATACCCAACACCACCAAATGAATTAAGTTTTAATTTTAAACGAATAAATTGTACAATACTAAGTACATATCTTTACGATTAAAATATTATTATTATGTTTTTTGTCCTTACATAAGGTACATAGTATCTATTTAAATAGGTGATCTACTTACCTACTCTCCCACTCTAGCAAAAAATTGATTGTATTTTCCTATCGGATTTCCAAAACCATATTTTTTATTTATTATAAGTAAATACGCGTATTTATTGTCTAACGATAAATATTTTCGATCACTTCAGTCTGAACAGTCCAGCACATTGTAATCGCACAAAAATCGCCACACTGTACTTTCCCACAAAAAAATCAGCACATTGTATATCAACTACGCAACCCATCAATATTCAAAACACATTATAAACAGGCTTAAGTAAGTACATGATACTAAAATCGCCGCGGAATACTAACTAACTTGAATACCTGATATCTTTCCGAAGCACGGAGGAAAAACGGAGGCAGCGCGGCCAGCACTGGGTGCTGCACCAATTGAGACACATCGACACCGTTGGGCAGCGACATCTCCATATTAATCACACAAACACACAATAAAACAATCCCCAACTCACAAAACCATTATCCATTCAAATATCGAACAAAATTGTCAGAAAAATTCAAATTCCGAAACGTCAAAATGTAACCGACGCGCTCTTAAGAGCACACGTTCCGCTTGAAGATTTTAACAACACTGTTGCTTCAATTTCGGGCGACAGTTGCCGGGGCGGTGTAGAGAGCGAGACGGCACGAGTGCGAAACGACACACTGTATTACAGCTGCATATCTGCGTCCCGTTCGCGCGCAGTGTTAACTGTATATGTTGTATCAGTCGGTTATATAAAATGTTGTAAGATGAGAGAGTCGAGAGCTCCAATCGGGAGGCTTGAAGTCCCCGCCTCTGGCCCGTGATTGGTCGAAACTGATCCTGAAACTTAATTTATAAAGGTGACTTTTTTGAGAACTCGTTTTTGTGTTACTGGACAAAGCTGCTATTGAATGAAGCACAAAAAACACAATTATGTTTGTTATTCGCATCGCGTATTCCGCTCTTTTTGTTTATTATTTATTTGTTCGGGTTTATTTCGTTTATTGTTTAGACAGTTTGGTTTTCGGGAGAGGTTTATAATGAGATTTTAACTATCGATTGTGGATGTTGGCCATTTTCTGTTGGTTGTCTGTTTTGTCAGTTTTAATGTTGTCTGATGGAGGATCTCGTGTTGGTTTTTTTTGGCATTGACATTCATTGACTTTGACAGCATAAAACTGATGTTATATCAATTCAAAGTATAACAATAAGATTACATCTTCAATTTATGCAAATAGTCGTAAGTCCCATAACAGTTGTGTGAACGACATAGGTAAGTAAGAACTTACGTGCCTACGATATCTGATCTTAAATTTTGTTAGAGTCATTTTAGCGTAAGTATACACTGAATATACTTACCATTAAATTGCATATTTTATCTTTCCAGGGGTAAAAATGAATCCACTTTTGCTACCACTTCTGGTATTTTTTCACAATTTTGTGATCGACTCTACATAGGGAACAATAAAGCTCAAGTAGGTAGGTACTTTATCAACTGAGTGAACTTATATCATTGTACATTATATTATATTATAATATATCTATAAGTAAGTATTTGAATTTGAGATTAATTTTATTCCCAGACGAATATAAATCACTGTTAACTAAGTAGAGCAACTGCTAAACTATACAATTAGGTAGGTACGTATTCACTAAAAAAGGTTGTATCCAGATATAACTAAATATAATTTTTAAATTTATATTTTAACTAAATATTATGTACCTGAGTTTGAAATACCTATGTAAAATGATCTTGTACTTAGGTAGGTAGGTAGATAGTTTCACAAAACTTTTGTCAAACGTATGAGGATTAACAAACGCCTACTTCATACCTAAAATTATTATTCCAAAAACATTAAGAGCGCGTCACACGACGTTCTAATCAAAATTCAAATTACCCCCCATTCCCATAACCCAATTCCAAATTCAAAATAAGATACAAAACCAGCGCCATCTTTAACTTAATTCTAAATTCGAACGGAAGGTGGGTTCGAATTGAAATATTTCAATTTACTTGTCGCCGGGAATTCGATTTAAATTACAATGAGAGCTAGGGAGGGGGTGGGGATGGGGAGAGGGGATGGAGTGGGAGGGGGAGAGTGTAATTATTAATGTATATCTGAGTATTGCAGATATTTGCGAGTTGATCGAGAGCTGTTGTCAAGTGTGAAAGAAAAGGTTTCAGTATTTCGTATTGATACCCCAATTGATGGAATTTTGATTATTCTGAAAAGGTCTTTGTCACAAGTAGTGTATGTGACAAAGAAAATGAATATTAGCAAAGAAAGAATACAACCAAAGACAGATATATAGCGCTGTTGTCGCCTGAGGCATTTCTCAACCACAAAAATATATGGAAAATCAAATCTGGCAACACTATCAAATATAAATTGGAATTTGACCCTATAGGGAGAAAAGCACGGCAACAACTAAATAAACGAGATATTTTTCATGTCCTTTCAATCAATGCATCTCCTTCGGATTTTCACGATCGACCACATTATCCCTCTGGTTTTAATAGCTCTATGGAATAAGTACAATTTGTTTATTGTTAAAATTGACTTAATAAGTACCTATGACTAGTTAGAGTAACAGCGGGCCCAAAACTCATTCAGGCCAGTCTCTTGGCAACCCTTCACAAGTGTTTGCCATAGGCTATTAATATTTGCCATGGGTTAAATTATTTTTTGTATAGGTACTTAGACAAACAATTGCAATAAAAAATAAAGTGAAAAAGAAACAAAAATACTCTAAATTGTTAATACAGGGTTATTCCTAATCCTACCAATTAGCATCCTATTAGGGGCTTATTCTGTACATCAAAACTAACAACTTTTGTTCTGCTACTTTTGTCAAAACTCAAAAAAAAACAGATGTTCCATACATTTTGTCGCGGGTGAACGATATTTTTCTATGGAACAACGAAAATTTTTTTTAGTTATGACAAAAGTCGCAGAACAAATGTTAGTTTCGATGTACAGAATAGGCCCTTAAAAGAATGCTAATTGATTAGAAATAACCCTGTATAACCACGATGACGCCTTCATAATTAGGAGTAATGTCATTCGAAGCGATTTGAAAAATAGTGATAACGATAAAAAATAAAATTTTAAGTAGTTAGTACCTAATAAGTAATAGGTGTCTTTTTATTTTTTTATAGGTCGGGTGGCTAGCCCTATTGTCAGGTCTCGTTAGACAAACCTAAGGCACCTAACCTAACCACAAATTAATGTGTCACACGAGCCACGGCAGCGCACAGCCATAATTGCCACTCGCGGTCACTCATCCGAATTTTGTATAGCCGTTGTGGTAAAAACTTCAGTGATCGTAAAGAAACACTAAGTCAAACTATGCAATGAAAGTGGTAGTTAAAGTATGTAGTTTTTTTTTAATGACGATTTAATCTCTGTCACATTAGGTTTATATATATTTTTTAAATGCATTTGGCATCTATTTATTTATTTATTTACAAAAAAAAATACTTATACATTATAACTATTACAGTACAAGTTGTAAATTAAACTTAGTGGCTAAAAATATTTTTAAATGTTACGAAAAACTTTCAATTTAAGTATATTCAATCTAATATCGAAAACTTTGCATACTTGGCAACACCAAGAATTTGCTGTCTGAATTGCAGTTAGGTAATACTATACCAACAGGAACGACAATAATGACCTTGAAGTAAATCTCGCTTGATATGTATTAATTGTCTTAAAGTTAAAGTTAAGATATCGGTGAATCAAAGTATACTTAGCCTTAAGTAGTAGGTACCAATTACATATACCTAGAATAAAGTGCCTAGTAATACTAGGTACGTAGAGCCGTTTCCAAACGGTCTAATTAAAGATCCATAGGGGAGGCCTATGTCGAGCAGTAGACGACGTCATATGGCTGATTGATGAAAAAAAATGTACTTTAATACTGTACTGTACTGTATCAGCCTTTAATAGTCCACTGCAGGACGTCGGCCTACCCACGAAGGGTGATTGGGCCATATCCACCACGCTAGCCCAGTGCGGGTTGGTGGATTCACATACGCCATCGAATTTCTTCTACGGGAGTATGCAGGTTGCCTCACGATGTTTTCCTTCACCGAAAAGCCAGTGGTGTGAAATTCCGTACATAAATTCCAAAGAACTCTTTGGTACGGGACTGGGATTTGAACCCACGACCTCACGATTGCAAGGCGGGTGTCACTACCTCTAGGCCACCACGGCTATACATTAATAAATTAACGCAAATTGTCACGACAAAAAATAAATATTTCAAATTATATTTGATCTCGCATTAATAAAGCAACCCTCCCCCAAAGCTGTAAAGACTCTCAAGACTAACAGATACAGGTGTGAGGAAGGAGCCGATGATGGGGGGTAGTGGGGGTTGGGGTAAGGGTTGGGGGTTGGGGGAGGGGGAGTAAATGAGAATTCCGCAGCGGAGCGATCAACACGCGAAATGTTCACATTGCGCAAACGTCTCAACTTGGCGAGCGTAGGGGTGGGGTGTAAGTATATCGATATAAAATATTTAGTAAATACAATATACATAAGTCTTTACGTTTAGACTTTGAAGCATGTGTGATTATTATTATAAATAGGTAGAAAAATGTGTATTGTTCGCACAATCAATAATATTACAAAAGAAAACCTGTACGTATTTATGACCTAGGTACCTATACCTACAATATTTAGTAGACAGACAGGCAGAACACTTTATTGTGTGCACTAATATTAATAATTATAACAAGGTATAAATAAAGTATACGTCTTAAATAAGTGCCACAAATGGCGGCCTTATCGTCGACAGCGATCTCTACATGGCAACCACTGAACGGAAGGAGATCACAACAAGAGTAGGTATAAATGAGAGGTGTGAATATATTTGGTAGGTACTTAAGTATTATCATTACTAGCTTATTCAATACTGAGCTACATGCAAAGGTCTGCCAGAAAAATAAAAAGGTACATTTTGGTATATTTAAAGGTACATTTAGGTATATTCGTTACATTTTGTGGAGGAGAAGTTCTTTGAATGTTTTGTTTGAAACATTTTTTCGTGACTTCAGAATTGACCTTACTGTAAATGTTGTTAATAATGAATTATACTTATGTGCGGCTCTATTTTGTCTGTACTCATCTTTGCACTTTACAAATAATAACAATATACTTGTTTTATACTTGCACAAAATATCGACAATTAATGTTTGCTTTAATTCTAATATCGTCATAGGCGTTATATAGTGAATTGAACAAACAGAGTAAACCAGTACGTAGCGTTGAGGTCTAATAATTTTCAGATTAGCACAATCTTACCTAGGTATTTGTAAAGTAAGAATCTTTCGAAAATTGAAAAATTATTATCGATATATCTTACCTATCGATATCTTACCCCATCCCTAGCCAGCGTGGGAGCGAGCAAATATCTTCGCAAGCGTTAAAATGAAATGTTCGCAATTTGAATATCGTTCTGTTTCACCCCCCCCCCCCCCCCACCACCCGCCACCCGCTCCCGGGGACGGACTTACGACGTAACGTCGCGTTGCGAGCGTCAGCCTTACATTGAAATCAATTTTCCCTGACTGACTGCAATGACAGAAGGCATAGTTTTGAGATGTAATAACGCCTTATAAAAATAGGTTAGTAACAAAAGTAGGTACCTGCCTACTTATTTGGTATAAAATATCTCCTCCTAATAGATTTGATAAAAAACGGACAAATGCAAGTTAGGCCGAAAGTTCCGAGCTAAATCAGAAAATTCCACAAAACAGGTAATTAAATTGTTAAGACAGAGAGAAGCTAGTCATCGATAAAATTCGAAAATTTTGTTTTTACATTTTTATCATATACCGAAAATTAAACATTATAAAATTAATTGAATAACTGTTTCAGCTTGTGCTAATGAAAGTATTCTATATATGTATATGATATCCCACACGATACGATTAACTCAATTTAAATTTGGGATCCAATATCTTGCATTAAGGATCTATTTTTTGTAATAAAATTATAAATGTAGTAATTAGATTAATTCCTATCTAAGTATATGGGCACTTGTGATGCCAAATTTCATAATAGATGTTGATTCCTTTGTGCGTGTCAAAATATGCGTTTTTTTGCGACTCAAACGGCTTTAAAAACCGTAGATCTGTATAAGCAGTTTTAAATTCAACTCGATACTTTTACGCGTTCCCGAGATAAAAGGTCTAGACACACACACGTACGCGCAACTAGACAGAAGGACAACATAGTGATCCTATAAACGTTTTGTTTTTTCTTTTGAGGTACGGAACCCTATTAATATGTAGCTAGATAGATAGAAAAACAACATTTTATTAGGCACAAATTGCCACAAATATAAAAATACATAATAATCGCTTTCGGCCGCGTACGCAACCAATGTTCGCAACTGGTCGCGTACGAGAAGTTTTTCCTCTACGTACGCAACTCGTTGCAGAAGAATATTTTTTTTCGTATACGCAACCAACGACTTTTATACATGCATGACGTGCGACAGACTAGAAACGGTCCGTTTATCACCGTGGCACAACAGAATTTTGGAATACGAAATAATAATTTGTAAAAATTCAAGTTCTGTTTCGCGTTACGTTCTACGTCCCGTAGACGGCAGCGAGTATAGATACGGTATACGCGAGTAATTTGAAGACACATGCCGTATCCCTACACCCAACTCGTTGAACTACATCTCTAGAGGTGGTGATCCACATAAACCCAATTCGATTTTATGTTTGGCATTTTATTGATTGATGCGATTTTAATTGATATTTTTACTTGCATTGATTGGTTTAAGCGTTAGTTGTCTAACCGCGTATCATATTACTTTACTTACTTTACCAGACTTTTTAATAGTCCACTGCAGGACGTAGGCCTCCGTCATGCAGTGGACTATTAAACCACCACGAAGGGTGGTTGGGCCATATTCACTACGCTGGCCTAGTGCGGGTTGGTGGATTCACATACGCCATCGAATTTCTTCTTCGGACGTATATATGCAGGTTGCCTCACGATGTTTTCCTTCACCGAAAAACCAGTGGTTTGAAATTCCGTACATAAATTCCAAAGAACTCATTGGTACGAGACCGGGGATTTGAACCCACGACCTCACGGCTTCTATCATATTATTATAATGTTATTTTATCTAATTTATATTATTATTGTATCCAAAATGTTTCACTATTATTATACTAGATACCTATCTATCTACTGTAAACAAGAGCACGCATACTGTATACTTCGGCAATTCTTAACTTCACTTGGCTTACCAAAAAACAGGCCTAAGCCGAGTTTGGAACCCACAGTTAAGTCCAAAAACTCTTGTCTGTAATTTCCCTTATGGCATATTATCCAACAGCTATGTAACAATTTTTGTCAAATAAACATATTTCACCAACCCGCACTTGGCCAGCGTGGTGGATATGGCCCAATCACCCTTCGTGGGTAGGCCTACGTCCTGCAGTGGACTATTAAAAAAGGCTGATACAGTACACATACAGTAACAGTACAGTAAACATATTTCAATTTCAACTAACCTACTTTGAAATTGGCAGTCAAAGTACCTACTTAGTCTTATTAAAATACTACATTTGTAGGTCAACACGTATCATGAGAATCATTAGATAAATGTTCTGATTCTGATTCTAAATGAAAGGTTGTATAGGATATGAATATGAATAGGTACGCTTAGACGAAATTTGCAATGAACCCATATTATTATTATTATATACTACGGGACTAATCGCGCACTAAAATTACGAGATAAATAAATACCTCCTCATCCCTCATTTAAGTCTACCCGTGACCACGGTCGATGCAACTCGGCCGAAACGTCGGGATGAGGAGGTATTTATTTATCTCGTAATTTTAGTGCGCGATTAGTCCCGTAGTATATACTTACCTAATAATAATGTGTTCAAATCGCGAAAGTTTAAGAACCCATAATATCTCTGGGCTCACGTTTTTAAAGGGTAGCACTATTTTCTGAAGAGAATTCAAAACGTCAATCGTCATTAACGAATAAAAATGGTAAATTTCAAAATATCAATATCTTGTGGAGGTGTTTCCAGAATAATTTAACTACCTAATATTTTGTAGTTAAGAAAACACGACGAATTTATTTCATTTAAAGAGTCTAAGAAAATTCACTGACAATGATTTTTCTTATAGACGGGCTCGTTTTGTCCATCATTGCTTAATTTTATTAACATTATAACCGGGTCTTTTTAGAGTAGGTACTATGTCTATGGAAGTACCAGTATTCTGTTGTTCTCTTGTTTTGCCAGTAAGTATGTAGACTTTAATGGGATTTTAATGTTTCGTGGAGCATTTTTAGACTAACCTATATTACGTTATACCTTACGTAATATTAACCTATACCTGTCTATAAGAAGGTAAGTAATCCACGATAAATAAGTATCCACTGCTAGACATAGGTATGCCTTTATTACAGGTTTCTAATAGTAGTAAGGTATCCAATAGTTGTGTTTATGACGTTGTGTAGGTAGGTATGCAATTTTCATGCTTTGGGTCCATCTTGTGACTGGAGGTTTTACGCTGCGGTTTTAAGTTGTGGTTTCCAATGGAGGCACTATATGCCATTTCAAGTTTTTACTTATGACCGATGGGGTCGAAAAGTTCTCGAGTAGAAAACACGTACGGCAAGCGCAGCATAGGACGTTTACTCACTCGGTAAGACAACAAGATCGTGCTGGATGCAAGCCGCTTCTAACCGGTCTTATTGAAGACCTATAGGGGAGGCCTATGTCCAGCAGTGGACGTCTTATGGCTGAAACGACGACTTTCAACAGTGTAGACTGCCATGAAGCACTTCGATAATCTGACTTAAAAGTAGGCATAAAAATATTGTACTACTACAAAAATATAACCAAATGTAGCTACAACAGCCTACACTGTCTACCCAACAAGTACAGCTAAACAGTATCAAAGTGATGCAACCAATCATAGCGCTGGCAACTGTATCCGCCGCTGCCATTGGCTGCTACAGTAGCGACCCTACGACACTTCATTACGACGTTTTTCAGGAAGTTCGTACTAACTGTGGCTTATACTGGGAGGGGGAGGGCCAAAGGATATATTATACAGAGAGTTTTAGATAGTAAAGTAGTGCCCCGTTTTATGTACCTAATGCCTCTTAAATGACTGGTATTTTAAAGCGAGTCTTAAAAAGTATGTAAGCTAAAAGTAGCATTACAACCTCCCGAACGACTTATCCTTCCTTGACCTTCATTGAATTTATTGTTTTTTTTTTAAAGGGCTGTGATTGGAGTCTCTCTACGCGATTAAATCATGAATAAACCAAAGCTACTGACATTCCCCAGCGGATTAGTAAGTTGAAGTGGCAGCAGGCAGGACACATAGTTCGTAGAGCGGATGGCCGATGGGGCCGTAACAACGTAAGAGGTAAAATGTCCACCGACAAGGACCGATGATCTAAATAAAACCACAGAGGCCCTATTTTTCAACTTCGGCTAAGTCGTATACCTACGGTACTTGTGTGGAGTATTCGCAACTTCCATAGACAACATAGAGATTCTCCAAAAAATCTGTCAAAGTTAAGTAGAAGTAGAGTTTGTGCAAAAGAGAAGCGTCGTAGATGAGTCGCCCGTGTGCCATTTCACTAATTTTGTTACGTTGACAACACTGCTCTGTCATTGCTATAGTACAACCAAGGACTAATTGATTTCAAAATTGGCATCCTTAATGGAATTAAAAACGGCAGACGTCACTTTTTTGAAATAATCATGGGTGTAGTTTCCGAGGTTTTTGGGGGTGTAGATTTCAAAAATGGCATCCATTTTGAAATTAAAGATGGCGGACGTCACTATTTTGAAAAAGTCGTCATGGGTGTCGTTTAATAGGTTTTTGGGGGTGTAGATTTCAAAAATGACATCTATTTTGGAATCAGAGATAGCAGATGTTGCTTTTTTGAAAAAGTCGTCATAAGTGTTATTTTTTGAGAATTCGGGGGTTTATATTTCAAAATTGGCATTCATTTTGGAATTGAAGATGGCGAACATTACTTCAAAATGGTTGCCAATTTTGAAATATACACCACCAAAAACCTCTAAAACTACACCCATGACGAGATTTTCAAAAAAGTGAGTCCGCTATTTTTTTATTTCAAAATGGATGCCTTGTTTACTACGGAAGCCTTAAAATTCTGTTAACTACGGAAGTCTATTCGTGGACAAGTTTTCGTGATAAGGTCTATTTGTGACAAAGTTTTCCGTGAAAAAGTTTTTGTGAAAACATTTTTCGTGGTTAAAGTACTGACACGAGTTGCGTTATATGTGTCAAGATTACATCTATGAAATTTAAACGTTGTTCAACACCGTAAATATGGATTCCAGACCATTACTGTCGTCACAAAAGTGAAGGAACTCATCGAGATCTACATTTCCGATGACAGCTGTCAAACTTAAAAGTGGTTTATCTCCGTTATTATCAATTCTAGACCATTGCTGTCTTAACAAAGGTGAAAGAACTCTTCAAAATCTACATTTTCGATAACAGCTGTTAAACTTGAAACTGAATTATCTCCGTGTATATTAATTCTAATTAATAAATTTATTTTATTTATTTTATATTAATTCCAGACCATTGTTTTTATGGGGATTGGTTTTATAGAGATCTTCAAGGAAGGCCTATGCCCAGCAGTATGCGTCTTATTGCTAAAGCGACGACGATGACGAAGGACGACGAGTTAAGGGTAAGATAACTGCGATTCCTGCGTGCAGTAATATTCCAAAGAAAAATTATATCCCAAGATGATCGAGATGTTTTGGTCATCCTACTTGGAAAAGAGACACAATCATCTGATGTGGTATCCTTGTCGGCACGTTTTTCTTTGCCAGTACTCAATCCTGTTTATATGATAAATCCATGAGTACAACTAAAAATGTTTAATACTTAGTAGACACTTGGAGTTTTGGCGGGAACGCGGAAAAGTCATGTCGCCTCATTGTATTATTTTGTTAAACTTGTGTTTTTACCAGTGATAATTAGTGACAAATTGTGGTATTTCGATGATTATGAGCTGATTTACGTGCATGAGTGTAGGCAAGTGATATAAAATGACGAATCATGTCGTTGCGTGTTGGTACCAAAACTCCATATACGCCTCTAGTAAAGTCTCCACTGCTTTACTGAGGTATGACTTGGACTACGTTTGGACTTGACCGCAACTTTATTGGACTATGACGTGACTTTTTTTTTTTTACTAGTGCCACCTATTCCCCAGGGTTATATATATTTCAGGGTCTTTTTATAATTAATATTTAAATTTTTACTACAAACTAAAATCACAATGTTACAAATTATCAAGTTACAATTTTTAGTCTAATTTTAATTTTATACATTTAGTAATAAGTATTCTTATCTTAAATTGTCATAAAATAAATATGTCAATAGTTCCCAACTTCAAATATATTTTATAGTTTATTTTTACATTTATGCCGTACTATTATTTTACACTGCAAGTATCAATATTTGTCTTGACTCGTAAATATAAATATATATATAAATATTATACTGCAAATATAAATAAGTTAGCCATAGAGTGTGTCAGTCATGAGAATAATTATACGCGTGTGTGTAATCGTCCTAAGTGCATACTTATGGGTCGAAAGGCCCATACGTTGCACTTTCGGATGTTTAAGTTTTCTTTTGAACACAAACTTCCGTTCAGTTATAACTTATGTATTGTATAGATTCTTTTACATTTACTTCCATAGTGTAGTTTTATTGATATTACCTATATTGTCAAATATAGATATTCAATTTTATTTATGGATCTATTTATTTCTTTGTATAACTTTTTTAGCAATTTTAACACAATACTCCAGGAATTCGGTTATACGGTTCGATTTACGATTCGGCTATACTATGACGTGACTACGACAGTGACTATTTTGATAACTTATCAAAAGTCATTAAAACTTAATACTTGACACTGGCAAATGCACAACAACGCGACGCCAATCAAAAGAAGAAGAAGAATGGTAGGATAGGTATAAAAGTGACAGCTGTCATATTCTAGATTCTATTCTAGATTCCATACTAAAATGGTATGACAAATGTCAAAGTGACAACTGTCAAACTTTTTTATAAAATATCAAAAATAATTAAAACTTAATACTTGACACTGGCAAATGCACAATAATGCGACGCCAAACAAAAGAAGAAGTAGACACTAATTCGGTTTTCATCCGTAGACTCGGTCATCACTATAGTCGGTACCTTGGCTGCTGATTAAAATCTTGTTGTTAGTTCACCGTAACCCCACGACGGCTCTCTTTTTACACAAACTCTACGTTCCCAGGCGTTCGAAGTTGAAAAATAGAGCCCTAGGATCACGCTGAATGCGAGCCCTTTCTTTTTGTTTTGTATTATTCTTTACATAAGTTAATCTTGGTACCTACCTACTCTCGACAAAATGAACCTACTTATTACCTATGGAACAACTGGTTTTATTACGCGAACTCAGCGAATCTCGGCATAACTCGGCATAAAACAAATTTTAACCTACATCCACAGAGATCAAACTAGCCAGTAGCGCTGTATGTTACATGAGACCGTTCTCAACCACAAAAATGTATTGAAAATCTTACCTAGAGCTGTCAACACTTAAATATGAAATAGGATTTGTCTCTATCCAGAGAAAAAACCCAGCAATAGCCATCGAATGAATCGGGATATTTTCAACTCTTTCTAACTCATGCCAAATTAAATATAGAATAGGCTATTTGACAACATAGAAAATATTATTGATTGTGGTAATCCTTAAAGATAGCCTGAAAAAGACATATTTCACTTTATTTAAACTAGAATATGTCTAATTTTAAGCTAATCGCACGAAATAAAATACGATGTTATTTTGATATTTTATCTGTGACGTAAACGCTCTAAGGCAACTCTGGTGACGTCACATGATAGTAAACAAGAATTTCTCGATTGACTGTTGTTTGTGTAATTTGTGTTTTGTGATTTCGGAGTCATATTACAGGATCTGTAAGTTACTTTTAAAGTATTTTTGTCAATTTTTAAATGTGGATTAGCGAATTTACTGGTATTTACTAAAGTTATTTACTAGTGTGTGACGTCAAAGACCAGCGCCATTACAGAATGTCGTTTTTGGTGGGATTTTGAATATCTATTCTTTTACACTGATTTTCATTGTTAATACAGTAGATCTCTCGGAAATATAAATGTAATATGCTTATTATGTACTAATGAATAATTTAAAATTATTTCCAAAAATAGTCAATTACCCTATTTGCGAAATAGTACTTAAATAAACTTATAATATAGCATCAGCCTGTAAGATCAATAACTTACGAGTAAATTGAATATCGGACATCAGTAGGTACCAGCCCCCCTACCGCCTAAAGCAATAGCAATCGTAATAGCAATCGTTTATGACTTCATTTTAGTCATTTGGCACCGCCTATGTGACGTTAGCCATCAAAGTTGTTCATTCAACGATTGTTTTCTCAATCCGCGCAAAGCAATTGATGGCTAACGTCACATAGGCGGTGCCAAATGACTAAAATGAAGTCATAAACGATTGCTATTACGATTGCTATTGCTTAGGCGGTAAGGGGGCAGGAAGCAATCAAAAACAAGCCTCCTTTGAATAAAACACACATAACCTAGACAGAGTCCAGATGTGAATGCTGCCAAAGCGAATTTTTTGTCGACTAACCCTTCGCTCCGAGTTTCGTCGAGCGGCGAAATGGACCACATTTGTCAACGTAGAGCTGACCGACGGACTTTGACGACAGAATAAAGGAGATACGCTCTCTTCGATGCTATTTTTTAGTTACAGTTAATCAGCATCATTTCAGTCATAAAACGTCGAAAAAAATTACCAGCAATGACATTAAGCCTTCTAAAAGAGGAGTTCCTCGTGGACCAACTGCTTACACACAACTAGTTGGACAACCAAAATACGTATTCCTAATGGCACAACTACGCACACGGCAGGACCTATTATTATTTATTTCAATTGTGTCTTACCTACACCTCGTGAGTAGGTATACGTGGACGTTATACGCTGCACTTGCTAGTACCCACGCTACACAAATGCACTGAATTGGAATTGCTACATGAGGTATATGAGCCCTGAACAAAAACATTACAAGCGATATATCTATTGAGGTTGCAGCGACAAGACCTCCGACTTATGGTAGGGTTCATTACTGGTCACTGCGACTTGAATAGTCACTTGTTTAAACTGGGAGCCACCGACAGCCCACTCTGTCGTGGTTGCCTGCAGGAGAATGAAACGGTAGAGCATGTTTTGTGGCATTGCAAGGCAACAACAGAAACTAGAATCGCTTGCGGGTTGCATGACGTTACTATTGCTTTGTCATCAGCATCCACATCGCCATCCTCATCGTCATCTAATACACTATCCAAGCCACTGGAGCAGATATGCCAGCGGCCCAGAGCCACGCTCCGTTTTTTTAAGGAGCTGGGCTGACTCGGGTAGACGCTGGAGGGGGAAATGCACAAAACACCCCATGCGGGACGGCAGTGCAGGACTTATCGCCCGTACTTCGAATGAGAGAATGAGAATGACTGCCTCAGTGGCTCAGTGGTTAGTGACCCTAACTTCTGGATCAAAGAGGCGTGGGTTCGATCACCACTCAGGGCAAATATTTATGTGGTGAACATAGGTGTTTGCTCTGTGTCTGGGTGTTATTTAGATACTATCTATATATCTACGTATGTATTTAAAAATAAGTATATGTAGTATATCAGTCTCTGGCAGCCATATCACAAGCTTTGCTTAGTTCGGGTTTGTTTTACAACTGACGGATTGCCCCGGATCTTTGAAGCACATTGATGGGGCCGAAACCAACACCAAGAGGCCCTTTTACAATCATTAAGTAAAAAAATACAGTTTTTGGGTGATAGGAAAAGAATTATTATTATATGCATGGGCGCCGTCAGAGAGCAAAAAATGAAGGACAGCGAGGTACATTTGGTGATGCCACAGGCTCCGCAATATTGCGGTTACTAAGACGCAGATGCACCTCCCTGAAAACAATTCTGGCGGCAGCCATGCCAAGCTATATCCATACTAGTCTCGCGTCAGTTCCGCTGACGACAAAAACCGCAGCGGAGGCTGTGACGTGATGAAGAGAGCTTTATGAGGGCAGCGGCTGGAACCGACGGACCACTAGTTTTCTACAAAAAATACTACCCTCATACTTTCTACATCAAAAAGTTATGTTGCTTTTTAGGGTTCTGCTCCCAAAATGTAGAAATGGGACCCTATTAGTAAACCTTAGGTAGATATTGTAATAAATGAGCTGCAAAAAATGCTACAAATTAACACTCGCGAGGTCTACTGTACGAGGAACTACTAGTCACTATAAATTGTACCATGATACCTAGTTAATTATCATAAGATTTCAATTTTAATTTAATTCTAAAATTTTAGTTAACAAAGGGCACAGATCCTGTTTAGTATTTTTATCAATAAAAGAATTTAATTTTTTTTTCGTATAGGTTTGACTACAAACTGCCTAATTTTGAGCAGATATATGCGGTCTAGGGTGTAGCACGCTTATCTAAAAGATACCTATTTATACTCGGGATTTGAAGACACTCACGTTGTACTTTAGCGGGAAGACAGACCCAGGCAAAGCGTTCCACATTCTAGCTGTTTGTTGATTCAAGATTCAAGATTCAAGATTATTTATTTGTCAGAAACATGGTAGTGCAGACAACATACAAAGTTGCATACAGATCTTACAAGGGTTATAGAACACATGTTCTTGCCGTCGTGGCGTACAAATATGAAAAACAAAACAGCTAAATCTATTAAGAAATACAATTCATAAAAAATGTCAAAAAAAAATCTAAAAAATGTCACAGAGAAATAGGTTTTCTATACGCTACAGAACCATCTAAAGACGGCTCCTGTTTGTTTAATACAATTACAATTTATTTTAAATTAGTACATACATCCCAATTGTTAATAATTTAATAGTGTCAATATTTATTTAAAGTCATTTATCATTATATCATGCTTTTTCATTTAAAAATTCATTAATGGTGTAATATGCTTTTTCAGTCAAAAATTTCTTTAATCTAAATTTAAATGTCATATCACATTCTGACTCTTTTATATTCTTACAGTCCATCAAATCTAAGAGGTACCGTTTGACGTTTCATATTTTTTCATCCCATCCCTATCATTCAATTGTCAGAACTGTCAAACGGTACTTCTTAGATTTGACGGACTGCGTCAAATCTAAGAAGTACCGTTTGACAGTTCTGACAATTGAATGATAGGGATGGGATGAAAAAATATGAAACGTCAAACGGTACCTCTTAGATTTGATGGACTGTAGGTAGTTTATTATAGATGTCTATGTCTATGATTGAGGAATGATGATTCAAAACGCTTGGTTCTAACGCGCAGAATGTCCAGTGTCCACCATAAAAAGGAGGCGCTTTGGTCGCGTCTGTCTAGCCGTACGATAGAAGAAAGGAAACGAGCATGGGACCAGACAACTCCTGGGCGCACTCTCCGAAGTGTACCTGATAGGTAAAAAGGGCTGATAAACACGCTTCCTTACTCGATGCTCAAGACGATGTATGTAGATTGTAGATCTGTCAGATATAGGTAGGTATTTATTTTGTAAATGACAGTCAGAACACTCAAATAACTAAAAACTTAGTAAATTGACACTGAATTTGGATTCATTGCATTGCAGGCCATTACTATTATTTTAATTTTCCTAGATTATTATTTTTAATACTGACTGCGACATCTAACGGCGAGTAGTACAATTATTATTTCAAACACCCCATTCGTACAGAGTTTAGCTACTTGACGCTAGATGTCACTTTTCTACTGAGACTTGTAAAATTATACTGCAAGATGTCGCTTTATGTGTAAACCCACTATTGGTTCATATCCCGGTCCCATACCAATTAGTTCTTTGGGAATTATGTAGGTACGGAATTTCACACCACTGGCTTTTCGGTGAAGGAAAACATAGTGAGCATTAGTGAGGCAACCTGCATACGACCGTAAAAGAAATTCGGTGTATGTGTAATCCTTGCACTAACCCACACTGGGCCAGCGTGGTGGATATGGTAAGCCTACCTACTGCCGTGGGCTATCAAAAAGGCTGGTATCGATTATGAGAGTAGGTATGTACTTTTTTATCTAGGTGCTTATATGAGAGATAACTATAATTACTATACCTAAGTACCTACAATAAAATTAACAGCTGTCCATGATCCAAATGGAGACCAAGGAACCCAAGAGATGAACAAAAAATGAGAAATCAAAGCTAAAGGCACCTAATTGTTGTTAGAGCTTGTGGCGAAACTGCTGGTCATAGACCTCATATTCCTCGAAGTGTTCAATTCGAAGTGATCAGTTTATTCTTCTTGATATTTTATTCCAATCAAACTCATTATCATCATCTTGACAGCCGTTAGACCGCACCGGGATTATTTGATATCCATAGGGGAGGCCTATGTCCAGCAATGGACTTCTTACGGCAGAAATGTACCTACCTATGCATGGAAGAACAGAAATGTTGTGTGAATTCAAAGTAGAAACTAGGCACGAAAACAGATTTCCCTTTACAGATTCCGCACTCGACCACAGTGAGACTTTTAACTGGCCCCTCTACGACGAACGGACTAGCAAAGCGATTACGCCACCTATGGATACTACAATGGGTACTGGTAATACCACTCTACAAAAAATGGAAACCTTTTTAACCAACTTTAAAAAAGGAGGTTATAAATTCATTCTAAAGTAGGTATGTTTTTATATATGATTATAACATAAATATTATGTGATTACTTTTGATGTTTTTTTTTTGTGTATGGTAGATCAAACTTCAGAGAGGCTTCAGAGATAGGTACTTCAGGTCCCATTTCGATTTTATTGTAATCAGCTGAGCTGCAGGCCAATCGCGTTAATTTTAAACAGCTGCGTTCCGTCTATAATTCAGTTAAAGTTCGGTTGCAATTGTAGTTAAGTTTTGATTCAGCTTTAAGGTATTCAGTATTGCGCTAAACTTCAGACACCAACGGACGAAACGAACGGTCATTTGACACCGGTTACGTTCCAACTCTGGTTGAGTAGCGTTTTAACTTTTTTTTAATCATTAGCGCGATACGAAAATAGACAAAAAGTCGAAGTTCGGTTAAAGTTTAATTGTGGTTCAGCTGTAATTTTTAGTGCAATTGGTCTGCTGTTCTTTATAAATAAAATATAGGTATTCAAAAATTATCCACATAATCTCAGTTAAAGATATTTGTGATATTAGAAGCAACAAAACAACTTCAGAAGATCTTTTAAAACTAATAAATACTGAAATAGCCTCTTTAAACCACATTAATGACTACTTTTCGACTATTGGAAATGATCTTGCTCAAAATATTTTACGTAGTTTAGGAAAGACAGAACAGCAACTGGCAAACTCAATTGCTTTTGACCATTCTCCTGCACATTCTCTTTTCTTAACTCCAACTGATGTCACAGAAGTCAAGAAAATTATCTTGGGACTTAAATCCTCATCCTCTGCTGGTCCTGATCAAATAAGCAATGATGTGTTAAAACGTTCGTGTCACATATTAGCTGCACCAATTACTCATGTTTGCAATCTGAGTATGATGCAAGGTATAGTTCCAGACTGTTTCAAGATAGGTAACGTTTGTCCAATTTACAAATCTGGTTCTGCGACATCGATATCAAATTACCGCCCAATCTCACTTCTACCGGCGCTTTCTAAGATATTAGAGAAAGTTATGAACAAACGTTTGCTAGGATTTCTTGAGAAAAACAATGTCTTGTCTAATAACCAATTTGGTTTCAGAAGTCAGAAATCAACCGAAGATGCAGTGGTGGCTTTAGTGGAGCAAGTCACGACTAACCTTGATTCCAAAAAGAAGTGTCTAGGAGTATTCTTGGATTTGGCCAAGGCATTTGATACAGTATCTTGGCCAATCTTATTGAAGAAACTAAGCCTTCTGGGAATACGGGGGGTTGCCTTAAACTGGCTCTGCTCTTACTTGACTAACAGAAACCAAAGAGTCCGTATATCTGATAAGTTCAGCGACTATACGACTGTTTCTTTTGGTGTTCCTCAAGGAAGTGTCTTAGGGCCAACACTGTTTCTCATTTATATAAACGACCTGTGTAATATGACGTTAAACAAAGGAAATATCTTCACGTTCGCAGATGACACTGCAATCGTGTTTCATGGCGAAAGCTGGAGTGAAGTGGCTAATAGCGCACAAGCAGGGCTGGCAAAGGTAGCCTCATGGCTCAACAATAACTTGTTGACTCTAAACGCAAGCAAAACTAAGTTTATGGCCTTCAGAATTACTGAAAAATCGCGACCACCACCCCTTTCACTCAAGCTCCACTCCTGTGATTGTCATGATAACGGAAGATGTAGTTGCCCTGAACTAGAATGTGTCACTCAGATTAAATATTTAGGTGTAGTGGTTGACCACAGACTGACATTCCAAGATCATATCGTTGCACTGCGTAATAGGCTTCGGAAAATGTTGCACATTTTCAAACGATTGGGTAAGGTGGCAGATCCCACAACATTACGAATCGTTTACTTAGCGTTGTGTCAGTCTGTGATCAACTATTGTATTGTTTGTTGGGGATCTGCAGCAATAACTCGTCTTATAAATGCTGAAAGAGCCCAAAGAGCTCTGCTAAAAGTTGCGTATAATAAGCCATTTAGATACCCCACAGATAAACTTTATGAAGATACTAAGTACCTTACTGTCCGACAGCTATACGTTGCTGCAACAGTCCTACGCTTTCATAAAACGGCCCTGGCAAACATAGTTCACTCCAAAAAAAGGTCTGATCGACGTAATACTTGGCTGCTCCCTGTGACGAAAACTGTCTTTGCTCAAAATGCCTACTCCTTCAAGGGTCCATTTCTTTATCAAATCCTCGAAAAAAACCTTGAAATCTTAGAATCATCCCGCTTTGTGTGCAAAAAAAAGATTACATTATGGCTGACTAACCTGGGCTATAGTGGTACAGAAAAATTACTGCAAGTGACAAAGTGACCTGACAAGAAAAAATATTTTAACATTATATTATAATTATGACAACTATAATTAATGATCATTATATGTGTAACCTAATTTTCACTAATATATATTTAATAATTATTTTTAATATGTGAACTAATAAAATGTATATTATGTTTCATAGCGAGAAATAAAAAAAAATATAAATATACTTATATATTGTATACATACATACACTTTTTTTACATTTATATTCTAATACTTATTTATTTTTTAATATATGGTTAATATTATGGTATAACTTTAACAAATTTTAAATATCTCACTAACATAAGAACAGTATAATATCACCTACTGTATACATTGCGCTGTACAACATTTATCACAGCTGCATTCAAGTAGGCTCATGCACACCTACATACCTACCTACTACACGGTCAACTCTAACCTAGTGTTGACACTCACACTATAGTATTTCCACGATGTCATATTCTCATACATTCTTACATTGTGGAAGTGATAAATTTACACTCACACTTCAATAATGACATACCTTACACATAGATAGGTATACATTTAAAACACGTATGTACGATTAATATTGCGAGTTTTGTCTTTCTGCTACTGCGATAACCCTCATAATAAATAAGCAAGAAGTATAACCCTCTTTTGACTTTATATGTAAATAATAACTATATTTTCAAAATTAATTAGCTTACTAAGTACTTAAATAGTATTTTATTTTCATTTAGTAACCTAGCTTTTAAATTTAGTCGTTTTTATTGTATATCAATAATTATACCTTCAATAGTTAGCTAATAATAATTACTTATCTAGTATTGTAGTTTTAGATAACATGTTATACCTAATAATAAGGAAGAGCCTAGGTCCCACGACACAGGTCACCCTAGTGTGGAAACTAGTGCACAACTTGTTTTTGTAAATTTTTATGGAACAATAAACGTTTTTATTATTATTATTTATTATAATTATCATGATTTACGAATTATGTACACGGTTGAAGATGGTTATGCCATTTTTGGCGAAAAATAATTATGGGTGCCCACAGATTAATTAGTAACATGGTATGGTTGTAGGTATATGTACCTTTTAACTTTGTTATAATGTTAGTATAATTACAAGTATAACTTAAAATAACTAGACGTTTTATATCTACATTACTGAAACATTTTAAATAAAATGTTTTATGACATGTTATTTTAGGTAGGTATATAATATTATGTTATATAATGTGTACGCACCGTAAGTATTTTTTTTAGGACAAAGCCTTATGAATTTGAAAGAAGTATACTTACTCATTAAATATAGCATAGATTAGGTACCTACCTGTATTTTATAATAAAATATACTTACCTACTTAGGTAGATAGTAACGACATCTGACGATTGATAATCTACGGCATAGAAACATACCGTCAAACGTAATCCAAATACCTACCTGTATTTTATAATAAAATATACTTACCTACTTAGGTAGATAGTAACGACATCTGACGATTGATAATCTACGGCATAGAAACATACCGTCAAACGTAATCCAAATACCTACCTGTATTTTATAATAAAATATACTTACCTACCTACTTAGGTAGACAGTAACGACATCTGACGATTGATAATCTACGGCATAGAAACATACCGTCAAACGTAATCCAAAACATTTTAGCTGATTTCAAAAAAGTTTACAAACTAAAGCCAAGCTTGTTAAACATCCTTTCAGACCGTTAGTTCTCAAAATACTCTTGAAGATGGAGCATTAACTTAGCTGGACCTAGCTCTTCCTTGATATCACCACTTTTAGTTCTCTTACCGTGAGTACCTACCTATTTCTAAGTTTTATCATTTATCTCTCAGAACAAATAGGTAAGTATACTCGTAGGTAATCTGTAGTTCTCGAATAGAAACATGCACCCGCAAGCGCGACGTAATTAAGACGTTTACCGACAAAGTGGACAGATAATAATCTGAATGAAAAACTCGCTGGATGCAAGCCTCTTCCTGCCAGACTTATTGGAAATCCTTAGGAGGATGTATACCTACAGGCTACAGGTATCCCACAGCGTACGCCCTATGTTTATGTGTGTGCCACTGCCAGCCTTTTTGATAGTCCACTGCAGGACATAGGCCTACCCACGAAGGGTGATTGGGCTATATCCTCCACGCTGGCCCAGTGCGGGTTGGTGGATTCCCATACGCTATCGAGTTTCTTTTACGGACGTATGCAGGTTGCCTTACGATGTTTTCGTTCACCGAAAAGCCAGTGGTGTGAAATTCCGTACATAAGTAAATTTCAAACAATTAGTTTTAACATTGTTATGTACACTACATTGTGCAAATAAAGAAAGAAATAAATAAAATAATTCATTGGTACGGGACCGGGATTTGAAGCCACAGGCGGGTGTCATTACCACTAGACCACCACGACTACATCCTATGGCGGATATTTTATTTTATTTAAAAATAGTTTTGCGTTAAACTACATTCTTCCTAATGTTAAGCAGATATACGGTCTAGGGTGTAGCACGCTTGCCTTGGTGATACCCTGTTTACTCAAGAAATGAAGACATCTACGATGACATACCTACTAATTATAATGACGACGATTCCCGTACGAGATTCCAAATCGAAAAACATCAATATCCAAATCTTGTTTCTTTCAGATCGCCAAAATGTTCCAGATACTCACCCTCGCCCTGGTCTCCTCACTCCTAACCACAGCCTTTCCCATGATCATGCGCAACAACGCACTCATGACCAAAATGGTCTCCCAGTTCCAAGGAAAAGACACAAACAGACCACGAGAGAACCCACAAAAACCCGACGCCTTACTCGAGGAAACCGAACAAGAAACCTCCACCCCCGAGCATGTCGTCTCAGTCATGCAGAACGTTCTCTGCAAAAACTTCCCCACAGTCCCCTGCGAGTTGATCACGAAAGACCAAACGCTACGCAACCTCATCGAAAAATCCATCCAACAATTAAAATACAAGAAAATGGCCATAGAAAGAACTACCCTACCCCCCAACTACCAACTCACTTTGTTTCCCATCATTAATAGCGAAGACTTGTCAAACTTCCTCCAAGTTAGCAACACAGGGTCTTTCAAACCAAAAAAGAAGAAGAAACAGAAAAAAATCGGCCCTGAGAAGTCCCACGATAGGAGAAACAAGTCCCGAACCGCTGTCATCAACGGACGAAAGAAAATCCGTAAATTTTATCCCCACAAATACAAAGACAAAGGGGAGAACGATTTCCACGATTATTCTGAAGAAAAACTCTCCATGTCAGTCGAAAATCCTTTAGATAACAACGCTAATATAAAGAGAAAACATTTCAGCCATAGAAGTGACCCCTCAGACCCTCCTGTTTGGAGAATAGACTACATGAAGCACGGAGAACCAAGCATAAATATGTTTGGCTACGAAGACAGTTTGAAAGGAAAATTAATAAAAACAGGACCCAATGTGATTGTGGATGATAATATTTTAGAACAAGCGGCGAGGAAGGACGTGCTACACCCAGATGTTTATATAAAGAAGAGTTATAGTAGAAAGAGTAATGCAGACACCTCTGAGCCCATGGAATAGGTAGCGATAAATGTGAAAGCGGAGGGAGTTGTGGTTATTAAATTCTTGTGATTTTCTCGTTCTGTTTGATTTGATTTACATTATGACCAATAGGTTTTATACAACAGTTATGTTTTCACTAATGCAAGTTTCATAGCGCTAAAACTGTGGTGCTTAGTGCTTATGAAGTAGAAAAGAATGTGGATATCATATTAGTGTCAAATTGCTTTATTTTAGCAAAAAATAATCAATAGAAAGCACTGTAAAAAGGATATTTATTTTACAACCGCTCAAATAAGAGAAAACGCCTGCGAGATAATCGTAGCAATATATCTTACGCATCTCTCCGCTATCTAGCGATGTATAAGAAGCCTATCAGGCGTTGCATAGACTTATACGAATAATACGAAAACAACAGGGCATTGATTGTATGCGTGGGTGTGCAAAACATTTTCTAATTTTAATATAAAATATGGAAATTTCCGCTATCTCTTACCTATATTAAACACACTCACTCCAAAACCGTTATCAAAGTAGCAAATAAACAGTTCACAGCATCAGTTATCAAACTAATTTATCGCGTAGCTATTTTATTGTTGACCTCATATCTCGAGTTCTCACAAACTAACTGTCCTTAGTCCCGTCTACACGCATCTTTAACAGCTGATTACATTGTTTCTACCGCAGTTATTTGCTTTTATAACGCGCTATTAGAAAGCTATGCTCAATAGAACGTGGTTAATTTATTTAGCAGTGTTATTAAGTGTATTAACGTCGGTTGTAGCTATGTCTCGGGCAGTTTTATCATCCCATATCTTAGATACGTCTACCGGGAGGCCGGCAGCGGGTGTTTTTGTGGAATTATACAAGAAAAGTGGGAATTCCTGGACCCTATGGCACAATACGACGACAAACAGCGACGGGAGAATCCAGTTTCCCTTCACGAAGGAGTCCATGGCTGAAGGGACGTATAAACTGGTGTTCAATGTAGAAGAATATTATAAAAGAAATGAGACGGAGACGATTTATCCTTCCATAGAGGTTAGTAGGCCAAATTATACCTAGCTTTAGTAGACATCTTCACAATAGAGAAATTGTAGCAATTAACTAGGTAAGTATGTAGATATTTTATACAAAGATGTTACATAGGTAGTATTTTCTCTCTCATATCATTCAACAGTTAGGTATTTCTGCCGGTTATACTTATAAACTTATCTATTCTTGTTTCAAGGCCAACGGGTCAAGTTATATTTATTTTTGTTTCTGTCTTGATTAATCAAATTATTCTCGAACCAGAATATAAAAAAAAAACTACTTAAGTAATAATTTTAAGATTTCAACGACTTGAAAATAATTCCTAGACTAAAATAATGAAACTTGGCACCTTTGCTTGGTGCAGAGATAAGAGAGTTTGAGGCCAAGCTAATTCTCATCATTATCTCCATCCGCTGTTGGACATATGCCTCTCCCAAACACTTTTCGAAAGTCTTTGGCCTCCCCTAAGAATTGCCAATAATACTGGAAGCGGCTTACACCCAGCCTCAGTTTGAATATAATTCCCGCTTTAATTGAATAATTTTGCATTCCAGGTAGCTTTCAAGACCAAAGAAAACGAGCATTACCACATACCACTTCTGCTGAGTCCCTACGGATACTCCACATACAGGGGCAGCTAGATTGACCAAATGTTTAAAAACATCTCATTTAAATTAAGTAGTATACCTACTAAGCGCCACACAAGTCAGCAGATGACACTTCGCCGTGATTGGCAAAATATTGCGCATGTGTGCATAATAACGACGATAATGGCGTAGTGTTGAGCACGGGCGTAGGGAGCGCGCGGGAGGCATGAGCCTGTCGGGCGGGTGTGCCCCAGCGTCTCATCTCTCTGGCTCCCGCGCATAACTATATTTCGGCTTTTGCGCATAACTTTCCAACCGCCGATTTGTGTGTCGCTTAGTATAATAAAAATAATTTTAGGAATTACTAGATAGAAATAGCCCAAATCAAAGTTCTTGAAGCCTGTGATGTTCGGAAATCCCAATCCTGAGTGAAGCGCGAGGATTGAGTTTCACGGAGCTTGTAGCTGACTTCACAGCCAATAATTTTGAATCGGGCTAAAGGACTGTTCTTCCAGGCGACAGAATCTGAACCTGCAGATAATCAATCATAACAACCCTCTTT
This sequence comes from Hypomecis punctinalis, assembly GCA_949316475.1. NCBI lineage: Eukaryota > Metazoa > Arthropoda > Insecta > Lepidoptera > Geometridae > Hypomecis > Hypomecis punctinalis. The sequence continues at coordinate 19,470,915 of OX438817.1, forward strand.
TAATGTCGGCGGTTCATCGGAATTAAGGTACAAACAAGGTGCTGTTTTGCAGGTTTCAGAGGTGTAGGTACTTAAAAAGTAAATTACGGAACCAACTGTGAAATTGCAAAAAAAAACGTCAGTCACAAACATTGGGACAAAAATACCAAGTATTTTTTAACTATTGACATGAAAAATAAGATCAGCCTATACATCATCTATACATTTTATCGAGTCGTTAAATTTTTCTAATGGAAGTTAATTCGATTTTTTAGTGATTTTGCAGTTGGTTCCATATTAAAATTAGTTCAAAATTATGAGTAATTATACAGGGTTATTGGTAATCAATTAGCATCCTTTTAGGAGCTTATTCTGTACGTCAAAACTAACAACTTTTGTTCAACGACTTTAATCAAATTTCAAAAAAATTCTGTTCCATAGAAATATAATTATCGTTCACCATTGACAAAATGTATGGTACAGCTGCTTTTTTTTAGTTTTGACATAAGTCGCAGAATAGTTTTTATGTACAGTAAGCCCCTAAGATGACGCTAATAAATTACCAATAACCCTGTATACCTTTGAAAGTCCTTTTCTCACGCTGCAAAGTACCTAACTATAATTTTAGATACTAAATAAAAAGTATGGGTTAGACAATAAACTGAAAATAAAACAAATTTTCACAATTACAACAAATGTATTGGAATTAAAAAAAAATTAAATACTATTGGAGCAGCATCATGGTATTTTTTGTTATTACTTACAACTAAACTAAGAAATAATTACAACTATTTATTTACATTTAATTTACAATTATTTCATGTGGATTAAAATCAATTAGGTAACAATGTTTCAAACATCGCTAGCTACACAGGGTCAGACAGAAAGGATATGCCTGTCTTTGTTCTCATAATTTAGGAAAATACTTCTATTTGTATAGGTATTTCTTAAATCTCATAATTCAGAAAACACGCGTTTTTATAAATTATGAGAAAATTATAAAACAATTCATAATTATCATCATCATGAATTATGAGAATATAATTTCTCATAATTTATGAAAACGCTTCTAGTTTTCATAAGCCAACTGGCTACTTAACAAAGATTTAATTGACAACAATGTGTAAAAAACATGTTTATTTATGAATCTATGCGACTAAAAATTCTATTCTCGGCTCACTACATTCAATCATAAAATTAATCATAGTTATCATAATTCATAACAATTACTTAAACTAATTTATGAGTCACATGAACGAGGTTTGATCAGCAATCCTAGAAATTTTTTTTTTTTTTTAGTTATTATTTTTATGCTAGAATTAAATGATTATTTTTATGTAAATTAAGTGAATTGATGTGTAATAATTGATAATTTAGTGCATAAATTTATTGATAAAATAATAGTACACTAGCAACTAGATCGTCTGTGTAAGAATAAATACTATTCTAAATGTGTACTAAATCATATAATTATGTACTTATTTACATTATTTTTAGGCCTACACCATACGTAATAGATGGGAACATAATATAATCTCATCAAACTTAACAGTGTATCATAATTTCAACAGTTCCATTATTGCTCATGAAAAAGGTTAATCAGAAAAGCTGCGATATACCGAAAGGGGGGACCAAAATGGCTAAAACATTTTATCATGTCCCATGGGGATTAAGTTTAAAGAAAATTGTTTACTTAAAGAATCCTTAGTAAAAAATAGGAGGTAAACATTACCCTACTAATTACACTATAATGACAATACTACACTACTATTACATAGAAAGCAATTGGATCATCCACAGACCCTTGAAGGTCTAAAGATAATCCAAGTGCTCAAGCCCACTGCCAGTTGGCAGCGTGCCCAGCATGCTGGCAGCATTGCCACGCTGAATGGCAATGCTTATACGTTGAGCCAAATAAACACCAGCATTTTGGTCACGCGTCGCGTCCACCAGACGCTCAGAAAGACTTTTGAAAACGAGATGAGCTCCCGGCCCCCACGGACCCAAAGTCTCAACTCCAAATGGCTCAAATATGTAACCACTGCCGAGGTTAGCATATTTGCGCCGCTTGTGCTGCTCAGCCAAATTGGCCGCCGCTCCAGCCCTACTCTGAGTCTCAGGAAGATGTGACGGTGCCAAAGTATCGACGCAAGTTGCGTCCCATACTAAGGGCCGTCCACACTTCCATGGGACCAGCGTCATGCCGTCAGGCCTTTTGCCATCACCACGCGCCAACCCACTCGGTTCGAGTACGGCTGCGATATTGGCGGTGACAAAAGCCCTGCGTATGACATCGTTAAGGCTGGCGTGGCGTCCAATCCGACCAGCGCTTCTTGAGCAAGAGAGACCGTGGTGACCGAGCTGGTCAACTGCAGTACCACACTGACAGCGATGGGCTTCACAACACCTTGCACCCAAGCGTAAGCTGACAGCTAGACGAAATGCAGTTGGGTCTAAAAGGTTACCAGTATTGAAAGAGGGCAATGCTTGCAACCAAAGACCGGACTCCCATACAGAGACTGCAAGGATACGAGCGCGATCCGCGACGCTAGGACACGTGTCTAGAAGAGATTTCCGTGCTAGTTCGCAGATCGGCCGATCCCACAGTCTCTGCGACGATAAAGTCTTTGGGAGCTCGGTATTTGGGCAAGCGACCCTCCAAGCATTCGTTGCCTCATTCAAATGAGCTACATCTACGCCAGAACGGCCTAAAGAAGGTGCGAGGATTTTTTCAATCAAGTTCTGAGTACTATGAATGGAGGACAAGAAAGCTGGTAAAGCAACACTTGAAATTTGGCGGACCCCTAGCCCTCCAAGCCTAACAGGCAAGGAGGCTTGTAGCCACGCCCTTTCACTCATGTCAATATTCAAAACCGATACTAGGGACTGCTTTACAACATCGTCTAAGCTCAAAAGGAGCTCATTGTGTTTCCACAATGGACTACATCGTAAAGCGTACATAAATTTTGGAACAAACAGACAACATCTTATAATGGTAAAAGCCATGTGGGCGTTATTACACTTCATGTGGGCTATACAGGGTTTTTCCTAATCAATTGGCATCCTTTTAAGGACTTATTCTGTTTATCAAAACTAACAACTTTTATTCTGCGACTTTTGTCAAAACTCAAAAAAAATCAGCTGTTCCATACATTTTGTCGAAGGTGAACGTTATTTTTCTATAGAACAACATTTTTTTGATAAAAGTCGTTGCACAAAAGTTGTTAGTTTTGATGTACAGAAAAAGCTCCTAAAAGGATGCTACAGACCGTTCCACTCACGAAGTCGCGCCCCTCCACAGTAAATTATTGGTTTGCATTTATACGCGTAGAACTCGTTTGTACACAACGCCTTACAGACATGCCACACGGGCGTTGACGCCGCGTAATTGCACCGCGGCGTCACCGCCGCTGCACCGCCGCGGTGCAGCGGCGGTGCTGAGCGTCGTCGCGGCGTCACCGCGGCGACCAGTGTTGCCGGTAGCGATTTAGACATTAAATCTAGAGTATTCGAGTATTCTATGAATTTTTAGCGGGAAAAAAGGTTTTGAATTCATCAATCCGTTCAATCTTAAACCGAAGATGAGAAAAATCCCTCGTACACGTTAGAAATCAGATCGTGTAATTTGTCACGACGAATGTCACAGTAACAGCTTTCCAAGTGATAGCTGTCAAACTTCAAAGTGATTATCTCGGTCATTATCAATTCTAGACTACTGTTGTTTTCATAAAAGTGATAGAACTCAACAAGATCTACATTTTGGATGACAGCTGTCAAACTTAAAAGTGATTTATCTCGGTTATTATCGATTCTAGACTATTGCTCTCTTCACAAAAGTAATAGAACTCGACGAAATCTACATTTTGAATGACAGCTGTCAAACTTAAAAGTGATTTATCTCGGTAATTATCGATTCTAGACTACTGCTCTCTTCACAAAAGTAATAGAGCTCGACGAGATCTATATTTCAGATGACAGGTGTCAAACTTAAAAGTGATTTATCTCGGTTATTATTGATTCTAGAGCATTGATGACTTCACGAAAGTGATAGAGCTTAACGAGATCTACATTTCAGATGACAGCTGTCAAACGTAAAAGTGATTTATCTCGGTTAATATCAATTCTAGACTACTGCTCTCTTCACAAAAGTAATAGAGCTCGACGAAATCTACATTTCGGATGACAGCTGTCAAACTTAAAAGTGATTTATCTCGGTAATTATTGATTCTAGACTACTGCTCTCTTCACAAAAGTAATAGAGCTCGACGAGATCTATATTTCGGATGACAGCTGTCAAACTTAAAAGTGATTTATCTCGGTAATTATTGATTCTAGACTACTGCTCTCTTCACAAAAAAAATAAAGCTCGACGAGATCTACATTTCGGATCACTTTGAAGTTTGACAGCTGTCATCCGAAATGTAGATTTCGTTGGCCTCTATCACTTTTGTGAAGACAGCAGTAGTCTAGAATCGATAATAACCGAGATAAATCACGTTGAAGTTTGACAGCTGTCATCCGAAATATAGATCTCGTTGACCTTTATCACTTTTGTGAAGACAGCAGTAGTCTAGAATCAATAATTACCGAGATAAATCACTTTTAAGTTTGACAGCTGTCATCCGAAATGTAGATTTCGTTGACCTCTATCACTTTTGTGAAGACAGCAGTAGTCTAGAATCGATAATAACCGAGATAAATCATGTTGAAGTTTGACAGCTGTCATCCGAAATATAGATCTCGTTGACCTCTATCACTTTTGTGAAGACAGCAGTAGTGTAGAATCGATAATAACCTAGATAAATCACTTTGAAGTTTGACAGCTGTCATCTGAAATGTAGATCTCGTTGAGTTCTATCACTTTTGTGAAGACATTAATGGTCTAGAATCAATAATAACCGAGATAAACTCACTTTGAAGTTTGACAGCTGTCATCCGAAATGTAGATCTTGTCGAGTTCTATTACTTTTGTGAAGACAGCAGTAGTCTAGAATCGATAATGACCGAGATAAATCACTTTAAAGTTTGACAGCTGTCACTTGGACAGCTGTTACTGTGCCACTCGTCGTGACAAATCACACAAGTCCATACTCGATGGGCTTATGAGATATTTTTCATGTCACTTTGCACAAATCAATGCATCTATTTCAGATTTTATCGATCGGCCACATTATTTCTCTAATATATCAAACGAAGAACAAAACACTTTCTTTCTGCGGTTGGCTCACACAAAATCAGACTGTATATGAGATTTTTTACTTATCTTCAGCCGGTTATCCCTAAAACCTTTTTTCCGCTAACTGCCTAGATGTCATCAGTGTCTAAGGCACATGCCACACGGGCGTTGACGCCGCGTAATTGCACCGCGGCGTCACCGCGCTGCACCGCCGCGGTGCAGCGGCGGTGCTGAGCGTCGTCGCGGCGTCACCGCGGCGCCCAGTGTTGCCTGACACTGATGACATCCAGGCAGTTAGCGGAAAAAAAGGTTTTAGGGATAACTGGCTGAAGATAAGTAAAATCTCTCATATACATTCTGATTTTGTGTGAGCCAACCGCAGAAAGAAAGTGTTTTTGTTCTTCGTTTGATATATTAGAGAAATAATGTGGCCGATCGATAAAATCTGAAATAGATGCATTGATTTGTGCAAAGTGACATGAAAAATATCTCATAAGCCCATCGAGTATGGACTTGTGTGATTTGTCACGACGAGTGGCACAGTAACAGCTGTCCAAGTGACAGCTGTCAAACTTTAAAGTGATTTATCTCGGTCATTATCGATTCTAGACTACTGCTGTCTTCACAAAAGTGATAGAACTCAACGAGATCTACATTTCAGATGACAGCTGTCAAACTTCAAAGTGAGTTTATCTCGATTATTATCGATTCTAGACTACTGCTGTCTTCACAAAAGTGATAGAGCTCAACGAGATCTACATTTCTGATGACAGCTGTCAAACTTAAAAGTGATTTATCTAGGTTATTATCAATTTTAGACTACTGCTCTCTTCACAAAAGTGATAGAGCTCAACTAGATCTACATTTCGGATGACAGCTGTCAAACTTAAAAGTGATTTATCTCGGTTATTATCGATTCTAGACTACTGCTCTCTTCACAAAAGTAATATAGCTCGACGAGATCTACATTTCGGATGACAGCTGTCAAACTTAAATGTGATTTATCTAGGTTATTATCAATTTTAGACTACTGCTCTCTTCACAAAAGTGATAGAGCTCAACTAGATCTACATTTCGGATGACAGCTGTCAAACTTCAAAGTGATTTATCTAGGTTATTATCGATTCTACACTACTGCTGTCTTCACAAAAGTGATAGAGGTCAACGAAATCAACATTTTGGATGACAGCTGTCAAACTTCAAAGTGATCCGAAATGTAGATCTCGTCGAGCTTTATTACTTTTGTGAAGAGAGCAGTAGTCTAGAATCAATAATTACCGAGATAAATCACTTTTAAGTTTGACAGCTGTCATCCGAAATATAAATCTCGTCGAGCTCTATTACTTTTGTGAAGAGAGCAGTAGTCTAGAATCAATAATTACCGAGATAAATCACTTTTAAGTTTGACAGCTGTCATCCGAAATATAGATCTCGTCGAGCTCTATTACTTTTGTGAAGAGAGCAGTAGTCTAGAATTTATAATAACCGAGATAAATCACTTTTACGTTTGACAGCTGTCATCTGAAATGTAGATCTCGTTGAGTTGAGTAGAATTTGTGAAGACAGCAGTAGTCTAGAATCGATAATAATCGAGATAAACTCACTTTGAAGTTTGACAGCTGTCATCCGAAATGTAGATCTCGTCGAGCTGTATTACTTTTGTGAAGAGAGCAGTAGTCTAGAATCGATAATAACCGAGATAAATCAATTTTAAGTTTGACAGCTGTCATCTGAAATGTAGATCTCGTTAAGCTCTATCCCTTTTGTGAATACAGCCGTAGTCTATAATCGATAATTACCGAGATAAATCACTTTTAAGTTTGACAGCTGTCATCCGAAATGTAGATTTCGTCGAGCTCTATTACTTTTGTCAAGAGAGCAATAGTCTAGAATCGATAATAACCGAGATAAATCACTTTTAAGTTTGACAGCTGTCATCCGAAATATAGATCTCGTCGAGCTCTATTACTTTTGTGAAGAGAGCAGTAGTCTAGAATCAATAATTACCGAGATAAATCACTTTTAAGTTTGACAGCTGTCATCCGAAATATAGATCTCGTCGAGCTCTATTACTTTTGTGAAGAGAGCAGTAGTCTAGAATTTATAATAACCGAGATAAATCACTTTTACGTTTGACAGCTGTCATCTGAAATGTAGATCTCGTTGAGCTCTATCACTTTTGTGAAGACAGCAGTAGTCTAGAATCGATAATAATCGAGATAAACTCACTTTGAAGTTTGAAAGCTGTCATCCTAAATGTAGATCTCGTCGAGCTTTATTACTTTTGTGAAGAGAGCAGTAGTCTAGAATCGATAATAACCGAGATAAATCACTTTTAAGTTTGACAGCTGTCATCTGAAACGTAGATCTCGTTGAGTTCTATCACTTTTGTGAAGACATTAATGGTCTAGAATCAATAATAACCGAGATAAACTCACTTTGAAGTTTGACAGCTGTCATCCGAAATGTAGATCTTGTCGAGTTCTATTACTTTTGTGAAGACAGCAGTAGTCTAGAATCGATAATGACCGAGATAAATCACTTTAAAGTTTGACAGCTGTCATCTGAAATGTAGATCTCGTTAAGCTCTATCACTTTTGTGAATACAACCGTAGTCTATAATCGATAATTACCGAGATAAATCACTTTTAAGTTTGACAGCTATCATCCGAAATGTAGATTTCGTCGAGCTCTATTACTTTTGTCAAGAGAGCAATAGTCTAGAATCGATAATAACCGAGATAAATCACTTTTACGTTTGACAGCTGTCATCCGAAATGTAGATCTTGTCGAGTTCTATCTTTTTTATGAAAACAACAGTAGTCTAGAATTGATAATGACCGAGATAAATCACTTTGAAGTTTGACAGCTGTCACTTGGAAAGCTGTTACTGTGACATTCGTCGTGACAAATTACACGATCTGATTTCTAACGTGTACGAGGGATTTTTCTCATCTTCAGTTTAAGATTGAACGGTTGTCGTCAAAACCTTTTTTCCCGCTAAAAATTCATAGAATACTCGAATACTCTAGATTTAATGTCTAAATCGCTACCGGCAACACTGGTCACCGCGGTGACGCCGCGACGACGCTCAGCACCGCGGCGGTGCAGCGGCGGTGACGCCGCGGTGCAATTACGCGGCGTCAACGCTCGTGTGGCATGTCTGTTACAGACATGCCACACCTGGACGCCGCGGTGTCGCCGCGACGACGCTCAGCACCGCCGCTGCACCGCGGCGGTGCAGCGGCGGTGCAATTACGCGGCGTCAACGCCCGTGTGGCATGTGCCTTAGTGTGCGTGTAGAGGCTAATAGTACAGACAGTAAAAAAAAAAATCAATACAATTTAATCGTCGGATACGTTTACAACTACATTCAATAAATATGGTACATGCTGACGCGCTCGCCGCGCGGCGAGCGCGTAAGCATGTAATTTGTATGAAGAAATGTACAGCGCCACTAGCGGCGCGTTTTTGAAACACTTTGTGCGAGAGCAAGTTCATACAAATTACATGCTGACGCGCTCGCGGCGAGCGCGTCACTCACATTCAGCATACAGCGCCCCTGGCGGAAACGTGAAGGAACCAAAAAAATGTAAGTAATCACGCGAAAACGACACGTTCTCATTTATCATATAGACTCATACTAAAGCCTATTACTGAGAAAAATATAGAACATCAATTCATTTGATTTTTTTAGTATAAAATTCGATGTATATTGAAAGGCAATACTTAGCCTGCTAGATACTAAACTATGTCTACCTAAGACTTATTTGCGTCTTAACTTTGTACAACTTACAACAAAAAAAATCTTAAAACTATGAGTGTAGACCGAATATAAATTTTTAGCAGTTACGAAGTTAGCTACAAGCCGCGAAAATCCCAATCCTGTTAACACTTTCACTGTCCTACAATTTTTCTAGGTTGACAAAACTGGCAACATTTTGCGGCGGCTCTTTTAAATTTATTTTGTAGCCTTAACCATAGGTCCTTGAGAATCTTTTTGTACTAGTTCATACGTCCAATCAAATAAAACTTTAAATAATTATGACTCGAACTCTTCAAGCAAATATCTGCAGAGCCACAGTCCCCAAGTGAAAGTAGTAAAAAAATGTCCGCGCGCCGTCATACATACCGACTTAGATGTTTACATAAAATAATTCACAATGACTCGTTTTCTTGAATCTCGATGTTGTCACCTAATAGGTGCTCGTAAGTTGTAACCGAACACTGGCATCAGGCGTTGTAGTCAGCTTGCAATCGCATTACGACTAACTAAAAAGCCTGCCCATTACGTAGCTTGGGCAGAGTTTTGGCTGGGACACTTTTTTGCACGATTGTGACTGTATAGTTATTTGCTTATCTATAGAGTCGTGGACATATGACGTGGTACAGATGGGACTCCTTTTCGAGTCATTGGGCAGTGAACGTGCGCGTGCGCAGCTTGTAGCTAACATCACAGCCGCCAACAAGTTTGATTCGGCCTATACTACGATACATAATTAACAATCTAGCTTTTGGCACGAGGTCCGGCATCTGGCGTGACTCTGTAACGTAAATGATCACAGAAATGAGAAAAATATCGTTTGGTCCCGACAACCGTTCAGCACAGCACTAGTTATCACAGTTCTATCACAGTTTGAGTCCAAAAAGATAGTCTTTTTGTATTTTTTTCCGAGTCTTCTTGGCATTTGTTCTGTTTGCTAAAATAGCTAGATTGGCTATGTTGGATATTTAGCACATTTTTGGCAATGAGATGGCAATTTTGTGAGGATATTCTGCACAGGGTTATCTGCTTGCCCTGTAGTACGCTGATAGGGACTAAAACCTTCATGACGAAAAACTTTTACTATGGGAGCAACTCCAAATTCGAGGGAAAAAAAACCAGCTGATTAGATACAAAATTGCAACTCGGAATCGACAAAATATATGAAATAGCTGTTTTTTTTGCGTATTTCGGGTAGGCCCCATAGTAAAAGTTGTTTATAATTTGATGGTCTGAATCACCCCCTTTCAGCTTAGTACACCAGATCAGGATAACCCTGTGTTATACCAACAGCTGAAATATCTACATTATGAAAACTTTCTACCAAAGTCAACACTGAAATTGCAGTAAATTATTAAGCAACTCCATATATCTTCAAGTTTGATTGTTGGTATTTTTTTGTCTTAATTTTGACGGGTTGGTCTTAGAAAAATTATTCAAAATTATAATCCTCCATTCACTTTGTACTCTTTTTGTATAACCCAGATTGTTGAACTGAAAAAATCTGTAAGTTTGGCATAGAATGAATATTTTCTAGCTAAAATCTTCATGGTAGTACAAATTTCTGTGCTAAATATCAACATAGCTCTGCTAAATTCATAATTCAGAGAAGAGAAAATGCTGTGAAAAATGCTGCAAAATAAAACATCTAAATGCTATTGATATCAATGGTGATACCAAAAATAATATAGGTACAGTTTTGCAACCTTATCAATAAAACACAGAATTGCTACTTATAGTAGTTAGTCCAAGTTTTGTCTTTTACAAATGAATTAAAATTGTCAAAGAAAGAAAAAGACAAAAAACAGACTAGCCACTCCAAAGTTACTCTCTGATTATTTAATAAGGTTGTTAGGGTCAATCCTGACATTGCATTGAACTAAACTCTATTATCGTTACTGCTTAATTATTTATCTGAGAAAAAAACTTCTAATCTCTTCTCACAAAGGTTTGACAACTTTTTAAATAAATAATTATGAATATGAGTACATTTGGGACATCAAAAACACAGTCTTCGACCCCAAACAAAGCATAGCTTATAATATTTGCCAGAGATTGATAAACTGATATACATACTTATATTTTACAACACATAAACGCAAGTGTTAGTTATTTTTCAAAATTCTTAAATTTAAACATCTTTACATCAAAATGTTTTGTTATAATTTTATTAGCCGCACCGTACGTAAAACTGAAAGTATTTGAAATGTAAGCGTCCCTGAGTCGGGCCCTGCGATACAGGTTATCCTAGTGCAGGGTCCACTGGTATTTTGGTATATCTGTAATTTTTTGGTAAATAAAACATTTTGTATTTTTGTATTTTTTTTTTGTATTTTTTAAACATATTTAAATAGATAGTAAAAATCCAGACACAGCAAGCACACCTCTTTTGAAATTTGTTCATCATAAAAATGCTTACCCCGGGTGGGAATCGAACCCATGCCTCTTTGGCACAGGAGTCACTAACCACTGAGGCAGTCAAAGGCAGTCGAAATTTAGTTTAGTTCAAAAGAAATGCCAGAATCAGACCATCATTAGTTCAAGATGTCCGTTGGTACTGAAGTCCTGATGATTCTATAATAGTATACTTAACCTGTCCTGTGAAGAAAACTCATTAAAAACATACATATTTTAGTTTTTTTTTTTTATTATACTCACCACTGTAAAGTAGACCATCTCTGTGGGGGGTGATTCTCAGCACACATCGACCGGGCATCTATTGTAGCGAAACCAGAATCAAACCATTAGAAACATGTTTCAAGTGTTATTTTGGTCCACAACCCCTTTTATTTTAGGTCGATTTTGTTTTGGAGTTTGGAGTTACGCTCTTTTTCTTCTGGATATCTTCTGGTAGACTTTTAAATGTTTCATTTGGATTCTTTGGACATAGCACCACTATAATACTTACTGATTATTTAGGTATTCGTAAATAAAATTTATCTCTTATGAACATAATGAGATAGGACTATCATATCATTATTTTTAATTCAACAATGAAAAGTAACATCAACAAAAAATTGATTGTATAAATCTACACTAATTTAGGTATCTGGTTAAAAATACCTAAATGAGACAGTCTTTCCTAAAAACGCTGTTAAAGACCATAGGTAACGAGTCTAGCCAAAATACCTATACCATCTTGACTAGTTGTATTAGACCACTCAAATTATTTGGTATTACCTAACATCAAAAATTTCTATAAAAATTCAAAAAAGTATATATTTTTTAAATAGAACTAGAATCTCATAACTGACATACGTTAAATTTTTAAACAGATCACCCACAAATTTACTAATACTCCTATAATTGAAGCTAAAGAACCACCCAACAAAAGAAAAAAACCTCACTGACCTGCGCTCATCTGAACCTGTGAACAGTTTTGATTAGAATAAAAGTACGGAATAGTTACCCACCTATTTTCCATCTTCGTTCCCCACAACCTCCTTATATCTTGCTATCATGAGTTTCTTTACAGTGTCTCTGTAAGTCTCTCCGGGGGTTGGCGTGTAAATGCCTCGTTTTTGGCCAAGACCTGCCAAACTCGGCCTCTGTTCCGCCTCAATTGGTGCTATCCTGCCTTGCCCTGACTTCCCCAACCCTGTGCCTTCAGACCAGCCCATTTTCTGGAGCATTTTACCCCCAATTGTATCAACTACGTTGGGTGGTGGCGCATGCATTATCGGTGGAGGCATAGAGTCCGGAAGCTCATAACGCTTACGAATAGGCATTTCATCTTCTCCAAATTTCATTCGCCTCTCCGCTGCCCGATCTCTATAGCCATTTGTCTGCGGCAGCAACTCATTTTTCTTTCTAAACTCTGTTAAGTTCTGCTTGTGGAGTTCAGATAGAGTTTTGTGTTTAGTTAGAACGTCGGCTGAAGGGAATTTCCGTTTGCACAGTAAGCATGTGAGTTTAGTCCAGTCTATGATCCCATCGTCATTGTCTGTTGGCAATGGTTCAACCACTTTCTTGACCAGGAAGTCATCTCCCGAAGGAGGTGGTGAAAGCTCTCTAACATGTGTCTGTAGAGGTACCGACGGCCCTGCACCTAGCACTGTGAATCCTATATCGGCAGATCCCTTGCTCGCAGACGTATCTAAAACTTGTTCCATTACAATATTGCTTTTAGCATTCTCTTTCTTTTGATTCAACGTCCGAGCCCACCTTTCCATGTCCTTGGCTATTTTCTTTGCGACTTTGACTTTGTCATCTTTTTCTTTCTTCTTTTTCTCTTCAGGTTCTTTGACAATGGTGTTATCGGTTGTCGGTTGAGGTGGGTTAGGCAGTTTCGGTTGCTCGGTATTTTGATTGCTTTGCGTTGCTGCAATGTAAGTGCTAGTAGTGGCATCCCAATACATATATTGACCTGAAGTGCTGTTGTAGAAGTATAATGTTTTGTAATCATAGTATAGCCCTGTAGATGGGTCATAGTAATACCCTGAGGTCTCATCATACATAAACGTGGTCATATCAGGGGCAGTGTACTTAGTTTTACCATCGCCAGTAGGTACGGAAACAGATGGAGTCACTTGTGCAGCTGAACTAACAAAAGGAGTGGCCGCCATCGGAGTCCAAGATTGATTCCTAGCTTGTGCCGAGGCAATAGCCGATTGAGCTACCGCAGCAGCAGCATTTACCCTATCTGCTTCTGACATGGCCTTCTGTTGAGCTTGGTTATACTGAGCCATTTGAGCATAGTACGCAGAATAGTCTACCGATACCGGCTTCTGAGGCTTTTTAGGCTCATTGTAAAAACTAACTAATACTTCACGACCATCTATCACTAAAGAAGGCTGCAAATTCATTAACTCAGTATGTGCAGCTGTCGAGTCAGCGATTGAATTAAAGTTTATGTAAGCGAGACATTTAGAAGCCCCGGTTAAAGTTTCCCTACCAATCGTAATCCCTGCAATAGAATCTAACACTGATTTTGTACATCTCTCTTTGATGACTTCTAATATCTTTTCTTCAGTGGTTAGTGCATCTAGACGTCTAAATAATAACCGTTTGGTGATGCCCGAACTTTCAGTGATGTTTCTATCATTTTCACCTCCATAGACGATGCCCTCGGACCTTTTGCCGTTGCAATTGCGCCGGTAGCAGACCTGGCGACGTTTGAAGTTATAGAGGCCACATTTACAGAACCAATCCCCTGGAGAGGCGTTGATCGGTTGATTTTCATCTTGGGTTTCTCTGTCTCTGTCATACTTGTCATATTTGTTATCAGGCTGTTTCTCGTCTTCTTGGTCTCGGTTCTCGCGGTCTCTGCTCCTCGCCTGGCGCTCGCGACTCCTGGAACGGCTGCGTGACCTAGATCTAGAGATACCGCTGATTTTGGGGGGAGAGGGGGCGTTAGGGACGTCGTCGTCATCATCGTCGACGTTGCGGGCGGGGGAGCGGTGGAATTCGCGACGGTCGCGATCGCGGCGGTCGTAGCGGTCGCGGCGGTGACGGTCATCGCGCCGCTCACGGTCGTAGCGGTCGCGGTCACGGTGGCGGTCACGCTGCGGAGAGCGGCGGTCCGGGCTGGTGCTGCGTCGCATTTCCCACACGGGCGAACGCCGATTCTCACTCCAGCGACTGTCCGACTCGCCCCAGCGGGACGAACGCTCGTCGCGGCGCCACGACATCGCGCCTGCGAACACCCGGAACAATGAAACCTCTACTCACATACCGCTCCGACATTCCTTCTTGCACGACGGAAACCTGCGACGCTAATGATGTCATTGAACTTGCATAGAACCCTTCTCCGCGCCCGTTTGTTTACCTGCTGCAGTCACTGGCTTCTAACGATCGATGAACTATTGAAAACAGATCGTGAGATCTATTAATGGAACAAAGAAACTTATAGTTTTACTCAAAAATCAATGAAACGAAGAATCACGGGAGTCACAAAAACGAGAAAAGACGCCATATTTTTTAGCGTTTTTGGGGTTATCAGTGTTGTACTGCATAAAATTCCCCAATTCACTAAGCTTTTTGAGGGTGGGGTGGGGCCTACGACCTAATTTTTTTTGTCTCATGTATTAGAACTTTAGTTACGTCAATTATAAGCAAGGTCGCAACAAATCTGAAAAGGCGGAAGCAATACATGATTATATCCATATTATGGACGATTTCCGAACTTTGAATAATTCTTTGTTTTATCATGGAACCCTAAAAAGACGTTTGCCAAGAATGCCAAGCGTTTGTAGTCCCGCATCTTGGTCGCATCTGTTTGGAAATCAAAAGCTAGACATCACATAATTTAAAAAATATGAACATGAAATGCATTTTCGACAGATTTCATAATGCAGCCACGTCATTCGAGCGGATGGATGTACTGTCAGAAGCCACCTAAAACGAATCTGAACTTTGAATTCTGCATATTTTTATTTTTCCCCAAAATAAATAAATCCTTCTATCATTTGTAATAGTTTACCCGCATTGTGGGGAATTTAGTACTAGAGCTAGCATGCTACTTGCTAGTTAAATGACAGTTGTAAAATTGCCATATTACAATAATATTTCTACCCAATCGATTGTTCGGATTTCAGAAAGCTACCTAAGTAAAAATAAATTCGATAAAATACTTACATTTTTACAAAATTAAACAGCTTTGTTTTTGTTAGTCGTAGTTACTAGGACTTGGCAGTTGTGATGTTAGCTACAAGCTGCGGACAGCCCAATTCTGACAGCTGTGCCAGGATGGAGTTATCTACAGCTTGTAGCTATAACATCACAGCTGCCTAGCCGACAAGTTGTACCTGTCGACCTACATAATTATACCTCTAATTTTAGCAAATAAAGTTTCTTGTGAGTCAAACTAGGTAGTCTAGGTACTCATGCAAATGAGATAGTGAAGTGATTTTAATCGATTCAAATACCTAACCACAATTTATTTCACACAGCAACACCCCTTTTAAAAATTTAAATTGACCAACAAAGAATAGGTATTCGTAGGATAATAAGAAGAATCTGCGCTGCGAGTGATTAGTATTGTTTTACATAGTTTCAAGATTCGTTGAAAAATACCACCTGTAGAGGAGTATCAACAACCGGATAGATAAAAGCAAAATTGTCAAGTTAAAATTGAGACGCTTCGTTCACTTCCTTTGCTCGATCAGTAGGTATTCGAATAGTTATAAAAAAACAATAACTGAAAACATTTTTGTTAGTATTCTTTTATTTCAATAGCATAATTGTACACCTTAGTTACTGTTTTCCTAGCCTGTTATGAACAATGCAATTAAAATATTTAAAAAAGAGAAAGAGATATCTACTGATTTTCTACACATTATTATTAACAAAATTATTTCCATTTCAAACAATTTTTTGCACAATAATTAACAAAGTTATTAAAAAGTATAGGTAGGTATACCAAGCGCCACACAAATCGATGGTTGAGAAGATAGCCGCACATGACACTTCGCCGTGATTCGCTAATTATTGCGCATGTGCGCTATACAAATGGCAAAGTAGTGAGCTCGGGCGTAGCGAGCGCGCGGGAGGCATTAGGTTAGCGGGCGGGTGTGCCCCGGCGTTTCGTCTCTCTGGCTTCCGCGCGTACCCATATTTCGGCTTTTGCGCAGAACGCTGCGCATAACTTCCCATCCGTCAATTTGTGTGGCGCTGAGTATAATAATTTTTTTATGACAATAAAGGCTTATCTATTTGCCATAACCGAAAGGGTGATTAAGACCATCATTATGAACATTTGAGCATAATTATGAAGCCGTGGTGGTCTAGTGGTAGTGACAGCCGCCTTACAATCGTGAGGTTGTGGGATCAAATCCCGGTCCTATGAGTTCTTTGGAATTTATGTACGGAATTTAACACTACGCTAATTGGCTACCGTTCTTCCACTGTTGTTGAGAGTAAGTAAAATTAAATGGAATGTATAATTGTATATGGTCACCCCACGCCATCCTGCCTAATGCCTTCCCTGTCGTGTTCGTCATTTAGTTCGGAATATAGTATTCTTTGTGTGATATTGCCCTTGCCGAAGATTTGTTCGGGCAACGTGGCTAGGCCTATGAGGGAAGGGCGGGTGATTGATACTTAAAATCTTAAATTTTCAGACAAGATGCTTCGGATAATTATGACAGAACGTCACTACCTGGTTTTTCGGTGAAGGAAAACATCCTTCACTGGGCCAGTGGTGGATATGGCCTGTTCATCCTTCGTGGGTAAGCATACGCCTTGCAGTGGACTATTAAAAGGCTGGTACAGTACAGTACTATGAAGCCGTGGTAGTCGAGTGGTAGTTGACAGCCGCCTTACAATCGTGAGGTTGTGGGTTCAAATCCCGGTCCTTCCGAAAATCTTTGGAATATAATTATGTTTGTACGGAATTTAATACCACTGGCTTGTTTACGTCCGTAGAAGATTTTTTATTTTATTTATTTTATTTTATTGATTTTATTATATAATTATTATAATATATTATTATAATTTTTAAATTCGATGGATGTGAATCCACTAAACTCAACTGTGTCAGTGTGGTGGATATGGCCCAATCACCCTTCTTGGGTAGGCCTACGTCCTGCAGTGGACTATTGAAAAGGCTGATATAGTACAGTAGGTACTTACTATGGCGCCAACCCAGAATTAGAGAAATAAAAATAGAATCGACAATCTTCTTCTGGATTTGTCCCAAAGTGAAAGTTCATGAAGGTTCTAATAAGCTCCTTTTGCCTTAGTACACGGCAAACAGATAACCCTGTACATACTGGATGTTATTTTATAAAGGATAGTTTGTGCAAAAATAGAACCGTCGTGGCGTTATGGTGAACTAACAATAATATTTTAATAGCCGCGTACCCACCTAGCGCACAGGCTCGCGCGGCAGCCTCGCGAGCCAAATGCCTCGGCTGGTGTGGACGTGCCTCGGGCTGCCTCGGGCGCGCGTTTGCTCGGTTGAGCACGGCTCGGCCCCGAGCCATCTGTTGTCGGTAAACTTGACGCGCTCAAAGGTGCCTCAGTGAGCGCTGTGTGTTAGGTGGGAACGGTTATGTTTTGGCTCGCGCGCGAAACTACTTCAACTTTTGTCTAATAATCAAGTAATCTATTTCCATATTGGTGGCGACGCTCATAATTTTTTCTAATCTAGAAGCGTCTAGGTTTTTTCTTGATACGTGACTGTTTTCGTTTCTTTAAACAATAAGCAGCTAGGAAATTAGCTGTAGCTGAAAATACACGACTGTCCATTTCGAATATTCGTAGACTTATGATGGCTCAGCCTGCCTCGCGAGGCGGCCTCGTGTAAATTGAACAAAACTACTGAGGCTGCCTCGGGAGCCATCGCTCGCGATCTGGACACCGAGGCTGCCGCGCGAGCCTGTGCGCTAGGTGGGTACGCGGCTATTCAGCAGCCAAGGTACCGACTACTTGGTAGATGAAAACCAAATTGGTGTCTATGTCTACCAAGGTACTAAACACTTTTAGTTGTACTATAGCAATGACAGAGCTGTGTTGACAACGTAACAAAATTAGTAAAATGGCACACGGGCGACCTCGCCTACGACGCTTCTCTTTTTGCACTAACTCTAGACGTATTTTAGGATAACATTGTACTCACCATTATGGCCAATTCTTACTACAGGACCAACCATAAAATCGCGAAAAATCATCTGTTTCGTACTGGAATGTCCATATTTAGTGCTCGATGGCAGATTTTCGTAATTTTAACGTTAATTCCATAGTAAAATTTGTTAATCATGAGTAGTTATACCTATTAACATCTTAGAATAAGTACGTCTATCATCTAGAGCAGCGTTTCTTAACCTGTAGTCCGCGGACCCCTGGGCTCTGAATTTTTTTTTATTGCCTCGGTGGTTAGTGACCCTAATTTCTGGGTCAAAGAGGCGTGGATTTGATCCCCACCCAGGGCAAGTATTTATGTGATGAACATAGGTCTGTGTCTGGGTGTTATTTAGTTACTATCTATATAAGTATGTATTTAAAAATATGTATAATTATGTAGTATATCAGTCTCTGGCAGCCATATCACAAGCTTTGCTTAGTTTGGGGTCAGAGGCCGTGTGTAAGATGTCCTCAAATATTTATATTTATTTATTTATTTCATAATTATATGTTTGCCTTTGACTACACACTGCCTGATGTTGAGCGGATATGCGTCCTGTAATACGCTTATCGAGAAAATACCTATTTACTAGGAATTTGGAGACACCTACATTGTACTTTAGCGGGAAGACAGACTCAGGCAAAGCGTTCCACATTCTGGCTGTTCGTATGAGGATTGTGGACTCGAAACGCTTGGTTCTAACGCGCGGGATGTCCACCGTAAAAGGATAAAGTATGTGTATGGGGGTCCGCCGTCTTATCTATGAACATTTGAATTAGTAGGTAAATAAATGACAACAAGTCAATCAATCAATCCCCAATCAATCCCCTGCGCTCCAGTACCGCACGCGATCCACATAAGATTTGTGAGTATAAACGATATCGGTCAAGAGCGAGTCGAGACATAAGCTTATGAAGATTCGATTAAGCAGTTGCGAGGTCTACTGTACGGAGAACTACTAGTATTAAGGGGGTCCTTGAAATTGTGCCTAACTTTCTAGGGGTCCGCAGAATGAAAAAGGTTAAGAAACGCTGGTCTAGAAAAACAATTCTGTAGTAAGTGTAACAACAATTTATCTTTATAATATATCTACATGGTCATACATTGAGCTTGATATTATTGAGATACAGCCTTCCGCATTTGTCTCTTTCATTTCACATTTACGTGAGCGAGAAATCACAATAAAATGTTTTAAGAGCAATGTTTCGACTAATTTTGCTACTTCCAACGCCATCTATGCTGCTGACTGCGAAATAAACCTTTAAACTAGCGTCCGTTTTTGTTTGAAAACAGCCATATTAAAATTGTATACTTTCGGCCGACTATTCACTATGGAAACTGGCGTGGTTTTCACACATTTTTAAATGTACCTAAATAATTCTGTTATTTCCCGTAACATGAAGAAGAAAATCACAATTATATTAAAATAAGCTGCATGTAAACCACACTGTAACTCCACTGTAGCGCAACTGTATTGCCATAGATTAACATGGAACAGTTTGCACGAATCATCGACGTAGTATTATTTACATTATATTGTTGAGTTTTGAAAAACGACTCAGCCGATTCCGATGAAATTCAAATTCTTCTGTCAAACAAAAAAATAATAGTCAAAATGGCGGAGTAAGTAATCGCTTACCTATATAGGTAACATACATAAAAAACACAGTTAAATTGAGAACCTTCTTTTTTGAGGTCGGTTAAAAACAAAGCGACGAAACAAACGAGACAATTCCAGAGATTTTTTTTCAAAGTACAGTGAACACCAAGCTTTCTTAGGAAAGCCATATTTCCCCCTACCTAGCCACAATAATGTTCTAAGCATACTCTAATGTCTTTGAAATTTTACAATGATATATCACATTGCATTGCACCATATCGCTTTAGGCATGGTTATGGTATCTATGCAATATTGTGACTCAGCCCTGTGCTTGAAATAAATACCTACAGTTCCACGTGGGCACGCGGCACGTAACACGGGCTAGGGCTGTCCGCATAGTAGGTAAATCGCACGCTTACTGATTAGGTATAGACCGCGTCACATGGAGCATCCACACTCTCGCGAGGTGACACGAGCAGTGCAGCTTGTAGCTGACTTCATCAGTGAAGTGTGTCATGTGAAGTTAGGTATAAGCTGCAGCGCTCGTGTCGCCTCGCTTGAGTGTGGATACGACTCCAACACGAGTTGGTGGAAATGAAGTTAGCAATAAGCTGCGCACTATCCAATCAACGCACAGCTGTGTGTGAGCTTTAGTCAGGATTGGATATTACGCAGCTTGTAGCTAACTTCATTTACGTCAACTTGTGTGTCGCGGCTTATAGAAACGCACGCGTTCGTTCGTCACTACGGCGTGCCCCTGCGACTGTTATGTACCGAACTCCGAGGCTCGTAGGTATGAATCGCGTTACGACTGTTTGTATGAAGAGTATTAAGACGGAATACTACATAGATATCATTATCATGCTTTAGGTCACATTTCAGATCGGGTTGTGCTTCTAACATCTTCACTACAAACTCTTCGCTTCCTTTAACTGTTCCTTCAAGCTGCTAATTTCTCGTTGGATATTTTCTCTAGCGGCTGCCTCTAAGGGTTCGAATTCGGGTGTGTGGAACAGCTTTGGTATCTTCGAAAGTTGGTTCAATACCTGGAAAATGTCATATGAGTCAATCCTTAGAAATTCCAGTAGCAAGCCCTGGTATAAGAGTTGAAAGAGCTTGAAAGCGTCTGACATGTCGAAACGGTTAACACAACCGGGGCATACAATTTCACGTTTCATCAGAACAACGGTAGGACTTAGGTGTAAATGCCACCTACGTACATCCATCCGAAGACTAGTTCTGCTAAACTTTGGTTAAGGTTGGTTGAATAGCATAATCATCTTAATATTCAGTTTCACAAACTTAGTCTACGTCCGGACACTGGAGGTTTGAGGTAGATGCCTCGTCGTTGGTATGCACATGCACACACACACACACACACACACACACACGCGCGCGCGCTCACCTTAATCCTCAGTTCCACAAACTTGGCCTCCGATAACTGGGCATACTCCGCCCTGACCAGCTTAGCATGAGCGTCGTACTCCTCCTTACTCCCCGCCAGCACCGCCAGCTCACAGTCCCCGAACAGCTGCAGGTCCCGGAGTGGCGCGGGCCCGGGCGGGGGGGAGGGGGAGTCCGTGTCCGGGGACTGGGGGTACGAGGTAGACGCCTCGTCGTCCGTTAGCAGGGCTAAAATGTACGACGTCAGATCTTGCTGTGGACAAAATATGTACCTACTAATAAATATGTACTTTTGGTTTATTAACTGACATCCAATCCATTTCATTTCATTTAGTTTCATTAATTATAGCTACCATTACAGTCAAAAACTAATGCGATAGTGGAAGAATAAAAGAAAAAAGTACCTAACTTCCAAAGTAAATTATACAATATTCAATTCAAATAATACATAATGTAAGAATTACTACATCGATGACACATCGATCCGTGCGAACTATACAAATTCTGTACTCGGTTGAAGCTGGTTGTGCCGTTTTTGGCGAAAAACAATTATTTGCTATCCACACAAAATCAAGAAATCCTTACACTCTGCGGATGCTGCCGCAGCAAGTCAGCCAGCAGCTTGACGGCCAGGTCCGGGGGCGTGTGTCGCAGCACCAGCGCCAGCTTGAAGGCCGCGGGCTGAACCACGTCCGCTATGCCTTTGGACACTAGGCTATGCCACACGCCCGTCTGAAATCACCACAATATAGCTACCTATATTATTTAATAGTCCAAACGTTCTTGAGTTACGAATTTCTGTTTTTTTTTTTCTTGAATTCCGGGTTAGGCCCAAAGCAAATGTTGATTATAACGATGGTCTTAATCACCTCTTTTTGGCTTAGTAAAGATCAAGCATCTATTTCTGTATTTATAAAGGTACATGTCCTCATTGCATAGACACAGCCTTGAATTATCAAAAAAAATCTTTGATTCATCCAAAAAATCCATTTGGCCCTCGATAAAATGCATGTACTTAGGTACCTAACTGCGAAATAGGGTCAAATTATACGACGATTTGACGTTTCTCATAATTACCTATACCTTTCTTACTCTTGTCATTGTAAATTATTGCATCTCTTGCGGGTTATCTTTACTGACTGCGTCATATCTCTGTAGCCAGAATAAAGATCCCCTACCTGGTAAGCGACGCAGTTGGGCAGCGAGTGCCAGATGTCGTCACCGGGCGAAGCTTCCGAGATCTGCCGCCAGGCGCGCTCCGAGTCCGGCGCGCGGAGGGCACTGCAAGCGGCGGACCAGGCCCGTGCTGCTGCGCACCCTACTGATCCCGCCACTGAAATCCAATAAAAATAAAATCATTTATAATAATTATCTCTATGCTTTATGGATAGTAATTGTCATTTATAAATGTATGGCAATTTTCAGTGTAATTTACGGCAATTCAAGTTGTGTTTTTTGAAAGTTGGAAGTCTTTAGCCACAGCAACTTGATTTTGAGATACATAATATAATGGTTTGCGATAATGGCGGTCGTATATGGTAATTTTTCCCTATTTGGCCCAAACACGGTAATTTTAAAGTGGAAATACGGCAGCCCAGAATTTTTTGAAAATTACACTACTTATGGCCTTATTGGTAAATAGGAGCTATCGAGAGAACTATGTTCGGAGTCTCCGCAAGATCGAATCGGGGATGAGGAGACCCATAGAAGAACCAAAGTGACCGACATATCCCTGCGAATTAGCAAGTTGCAGGGCACATAGCACTGAGGATTTGTGTCGAAATGAGAGCAACAAGCGCAGCGTAAGGGATGGTTTATATTAGGTCACGCACGGTACGGGTCCGGACGGGGCCCGTTCCATACATTTTGTGTAGTAGCCTGGACGGGCACCATCCGGGCGTCGTACGGGCGTTGTACGGACCACTACAACAATGTATGGAACGTGCGTCGTACGGGCGTTGTACGGACCACTACAACAATGTATGGAACGTGCGTCGTACGGGCGTTGTACGGACCACTACAACAATGTATGGAACGTGCGTCGTACGGGCGTTGTACGGACCACTACAACAATGTATGGAACGTGCGTCGTCCGGGCCCCGTACGTCTCGTTCTATACATCATCCCTATAACGTCCACCTACAAGATGGACGAATGGTAATTTTTGATCGTAACAAAATTCATGAAGGTAGTTCATTTCGTTTATGAAAGTACCTTACTTACCTATGCCAAAACTTGCTTTTTTAGGTATTATTATACGAATACATTTTAAAATATGCAGTCAGCTTGAATTTTTGCATAATATCAATGATAATCGCGCTAGATGTAAGTCGCTTCGTATACGTCTTACGGCTGATGATGATGATGAGTTGTAGCACCATCCATTCATCAGCCATAAGACGTCCACTACAGGACATAGGCCACCCTTAAAGATCTCCAATAAGACCAGTTAGAAGCGTCTTGCATTCCAAACAATGAACATTGTACATAGTGTTGCAATAAACGTTTTCTGATTTCTGATTTCCTGATTATTGTAGTTCCAGACTGAATTAATTAGTTGTTTACCTTCCATATCTGGCTCTTTCCACCACGTCGCCATTATTCCCGCTTCTGGAACACATGAATCATTCATCAACCACGATGACGTCAAGCCAGAGTCAAGGGATCGTCTATTACTCACGTGAAGCTCAATATGAAAAAGGCGAAAAATGATTGAATATTCAATGGGGAAGTTCCGAAAAAATTATAATAATTATTATATTAATAACACAACCCACTTCAATCATTGCAATCTATATGTAAAACCGAGCGAGAAAAATTATAATAATTACCTTAGATTAATAATTATTAATTTAAGGTTATTATTATTACATTACTTAGATTAATATTTATTAATCTGAGGTAATTATTATTATCAGATCGATCAGCCGACTCGCGCACGAAGAGTTCCGTTCATGATGATGATGATGATATGAGTTTCGATACGTAACTATTTTTATTTTATTTTTCATTCCTTAAGTTTTTTGGTTTAATGAAACGAATAGAAGAAGAATAAATGCATGTGTAAAATGTTTTGATAATCTATCTGACGATTTATTTTTGTTTTAGGTACGAAATTTTTGGTTTAATGAAAAGAAGAAGAAGAATAAATACGTGTGTTATATTTTTGATAATCTATATGACTTAATTATGTTTTTTTAGTTATCATGCTAACTAGACACGTGATCTTGGGTAGGTTGATCAACTGTGATCAGCACCACACGAAACGGCGGATGGGAAATATAGATTATATAGTTAGGTATGCGCGGGAGCTAGAGAGACGAGACGCTGGGACACACCCACCTGCCAACTTCATGCCTCCCGCGCGCTCCCTACGTCCATGCTCACTACTTCGCCACTTGTGTAGGCATTGTGCACACATGCGCAATAATTAGCGAATTACGGCGAACTGCCATTTGCGACTAACTTCTCATCCACCGACTTGTGTGGCGATACCTATACCTACCTTTGTAGTTGACTAAAATACAGTGGATTTCATTAATAACGACCTCGATTGTAACGACTTTTTGGTTATAGCGACGTCAAACTTACGTCCCTTGAATTTAAGGCATACTTTCGTAGGAAATTCATTCGGCAATAGCGACTTCGGATATGGCGTCGATTTCGGGTTTAGCAACTAGTTTTATGAACCATTTGAGACATATTCCTAGAAAACCCTTGAGGATATTGCGACTTTATCGGCAGGCAAAGGCACAAAGTTTCATTTATAAAACTATTAAGCTTCCTTAGCCTTTATTTACGAGTACATTCACAGATGGTCAAATGCTTTGTTTGTCTGTAGAACTCCTTAACATGTGTACAAAGTTAAATTTATAAATTAGTTACGTAGCAATTTCCAGAGAATGAACAGTGTTCTTGCACTTGTGAATATGGCTCTTAGACGTAAGTAGGTACATTTACTGTTAAAGAAAAAGTGGACATCATTTCGAGACTTGACCTGTGTTAACAATTTGGAGTTTTACATTCTACTATATCAACAATGTGGAAAAACTGCGAAAATATACAAGACTTTTTATTATGGACATAGCGACCTTTGGACACAGCGACGACATTAATGTGGTCCCTCGGCCGTCGTTATAACCTAAATCCACTGTATCATCAAATATCACTGGGGGTTAAAATT
Source organism: Hypomecis punctinalis (assembly GCA_949316475.1). NCBI lineage: Eukaryota > Metazoa > Arthropoda > Insecta > Lepidoptera > Geometridae > Hypomecis > Hypomecis punctinalis. The sequence continues at coordinate 19,496,585 of OX438817.1, forward strand.
GCTAACAATCTTATGTGTTTAATGTACGATCTACAGGGCTAAAGTGCAAGAGATAAAAATCTGAATATTTTAGATCTTGCTCCTTGAAAGGGGCCCCTTTTCCCGACTCGAATACATAATAATATATTACCTACATTGTGGCCAATTTTTACCGACTACAAAAAGGAGGAGGTACTATGTTCGTCTGTAGACAAATAAATTTGGGTAAGTATGTTGATATTTTCGAACAACATAAAAAAAATATTTTTTAGGGTTCCGTACCTCAAAAGGAAAAAACGGAACCCTTATAGGATCACTTTGTTGTCCGTCTGTCCGTCTGTGTGTATGTCAAGACTCTTTATCTCGGGAACGCGTAAAGATATCGAGTTGAAATTTAAACTGTATACGTATATCTATAATTTCTTACAGTTGTGTAAAGGAAAATCTTCTCAGTTATCATATAAAGAAGTTAGAGCCGTTTATGTCGTAAAAAACCGCATATTTCGACACTCACAAAAATCAAAACCTACAGGGTACTTCCCGTTGACATAGAACTATGAAATTTGGCAAAAAGCATTGTCTCAAAGTACACATATAGGATTAAATCTGAAAACTGAACATTTTTATTTAAATCAAAAATAATAGGGCTTCAAAATTTACCTTATACCTATGGGTTCAAAATTCAAAGTGAGTAAATCGTATCATGTAAAGTATCATATAAAAAAGCTTCATTAGCACATGCTAAAACAGGTTTTTAATTATTTTAAAAAAATTCGATGAATTTAAAGAAAAGTAAAAAAAAAACTTTTGTCGATGATGATGATGAGTAAGTATAGAGATTTTAACAACGTACTTCCCAATTTTGTGAAATTTTCTGGCTTTGTACGGAACCTCGGTGTGCGAGCCGGGTGAATGATATTTTTCTATGGAACAACATTTTTGTTTCGATAGTTGTTAGTTTTGATGAACAGAATAAACCCCTAAATGGACACTAATTGATTACCATTAACACTGTATAAGTAGGTATCTTTTTTACTTTATTATTTTTGGAAAGTCCGTATTTATTACAAAAGCAACAAAATTTTAAACACCCACGTCATGATCTCGTTTCGTTTCACCAACGTATTGTATCTATCTATACATTATAGGTTTTTCAATTTTCACATGTTCTATTTCACTCTTACCCAATATCAGTAAGTAAAGCACATTATATATCACTATCATCTTTTATGATCTTGGTATTTACACAACCAAAAATGCAATATAATACGGTAGTACTTACATAAAAAATTAAAATCCGTTCAGGCAGAGGAAAATCGGAAAATTTTCTTTTGACACGCTGCTGCGGAGCGCGCGCTGTAGTAACTGTCATGGCTGGGGAGCCAGTGATGCGACACGCTGTTCTGAATTTTAATGTCGATATCGTATCGTGTAAAAACGTAAGATATTTTCTTGTATTGAGTAGATATGTGGAAAAAGCGAAACGTCGGTCGTGGTGAACTAACAATACGATTTTAATCAGCAGCCAAGGTACCGACTATACTTGGTAGACGCGAGTACTGATGAAAACAGAATTGGTGTCTACCAAGTATCAAACACTTCTGTACTAGCAATGACAGAGCAGTGTTGTCAACGTAACAAAATTAGTAAAATAGCGACACGGGCGACCTCACCTACGCTTTTCTATTTGTACAAACTCTACGTTGTATCTTGAGTGGGCTAAGTACTTACGTTTTAAGTATTATGAGAAGGCACAGGCTTAATGCAGCTGCCAATTTGCATGTACCTAAATGTTTTGACTGTTGGTATTGCATAAAAAAAATGATGGCGTACTCGTATAGGCTGAATCATACAAGACAGCGGATGTAAAGTTAGATATACAAGCTGTGCTATGTGTGACTGACGCTCGCGTCAAGCTGCGCGTTGATTGGGTTTCGTGCAAAAAATAAAACAAATATCATCTAAGTGTAGTTAACTTCACATACATACTTTGACTTGTATGATTCGACCTATACGTGACCCGCTCTTGACCAGCGTGATGAATGTCAAGATGCCTATTGATTTTTATCCAAGGCTAAAATCGATAAAGTAGAATAAAGCGTTTAATACTGAAAATTTACTGAGTACTACTTAGCTACTGAAAACTTAGTATTGTCACCTTTATCGACTTTGCTAAATATTTCGTAACAGACATCACTATTCCACAGAGGGTTGAAAGTAATTTAGCGCATGCGCCGTAGAGTTCTGAAGGACCTCTTGAAATTATTTCATTTAGTTAACCTAAATTCGACTCTAATTATCTAGATTTAAATTTCAAAATAAAATGTACGTACCCGTGACATTTTCTTACGTTCAATCTATTGAAAGCTTTATTTTCAGTAGATCAAGGTATAAATTGAAGTTAGTCCACGGTATCAAGTCATGTGAGTCAGAGTAAAATCGCGATGATGAACTTGAAGTTTCCATTTCAGGGAATTTCTAAAACTGTTTCAGCGAATTTCCGCTCGCATAACTTTTACTTATTTTTAACAGATTTTCAAAAAGAAGGAGTTTCTCTGTTCGCCTGTACGTATGATTTTTTTGTGTCCGTTTATCCATAATTGCTCCAATTGTTAACCGATATGAAAAATTACCGTCTTACCATAAAAGATTTAAACACGCCTTAAACATTGTTTAACGGTACAATTTGTACTGTTAAACATTGCCTAAACTAAACACATTGCGTGCGTAAAACTTTTGTGGTTAGACGGTTAGTGCTTAGTTTGAATGGGTATAACTATACTTTCGAGGTGATTTTGTTGTGGATGCTTATATTCGAACTTAAAAATTCTATAATTATAAGTTCATGCTAAATTTTATGAAGATAGGTTGAGCGGTACTTGAGTTATCGTCGAACAAATATACATACAAAAATACACCCAAGTACCGGCTCATCTCAGTAGCCTCTGAGACCTCACTTATACGCTCGCTCAATTATAGCAAGGATTCGGTTCGGTGCACTGCATACAAATGTTAAAACATGGTGTTAGTTAGGTAAAGAATAAATATTTATACATTTAAATTTCAAAATTTATATTTCTATCTTTTTTATACAATTGTGTATGTAATAATAATAAGTAATGAACTTTGTATCAATACTGTATAGGATAGAGTTGATCCCATATTTGGAAGCGGTCTTCGAACAAGTTGTCGTGTATGGAGGGTTGTTTCCCTAGTTTTAGGTAGCGGCGCTGGAGGGGGGTCATGGCTGGCCAGTGGGGGGTGGTGGTTTCCGGTGGAGAGGAGTTGGGGTCGCTGTGGACATGAAAATATTAAAATTAAATAAAAAACACGACTCCACAAGCCCCAATTTCACAAATTTTACACCTTTATTAGTCAATTAGTATTAATATTTTTTTGAATATCTTATCTTACTCTTCATACTTTTACCTTGAGACCAATTGCAAAACAGCGAAAAACCAACTGTACCATACATAACCACCCTACACTCTAGATCGCAATCGCATATCTGCTTAACATCTGGTAGTATGAAATGCAAACTTATACATATATACGAAATAAAAATCAACTGTTCCATACTAAACTACCCTACGCCCTGAACCCTACACCCTAGATCGCAATAGCATATCTGCTTAACATCAGGCAGTATCAAACGCAAACTTATATACCTATACGAAATAAAAATCAACCGTTCCACACAAAACCACCCTACACCCTAGATTGCAATCGCATATCTGCTTAACATCAGGCAGTATCAAACGCAAATCTATATACATACCTATACGAAATAAAAATCAACAGTTCCACAGAAAAATACCCCACACCCTACACCCTAGATTACAATCGCATATCTGCTTAACATCAGGCAGTATCAAATGTAAACTTATATACCATTAAGTTATATTCGGCGGCTACTCACCCGTATTTTGCGAAGTTGTACCAAATGCCAGTCATTTTGTCCACCATCTTGGAATCATCGCTATCAGCGACCTCTATCGTCGGGAAGCGGAAACTTAGCGAAAATAGGTACAACATGTCGTCGTGATGTGCCACGCCTGGAATTTAGATGACGCTTTAATCAACATAAAATGTAGATTTGTATTACCTAATACAAACACATAATGTGTAATACAGGGTTATTCCTAAACAATTAGCATCCTTTTAGGGGTACATCAAAACTACCAACTTTTGTTCTGCGACTTTTGTCAAAACTCAAAAAAAAATTGTTTTTCCATAGAAAAATATCGTTCCCTCGCGACAAAATGTATGGAACACATGATTTTTTTTCTGAGTTTTGACAAAAGTCGCAGAACAAAAGTTGTTAGTTTTGTTCTACAGAATAAGCCCCTAAAAGGATGCTTATTGATTAGGAATAACCCTGTAGAATGGTCAATAGGCTCGTTGACACATAGCTAGTACAACAGGCAACAAGAGAGATAGCGCTTCTGTCGCTTGAGGCAATACTCAACCGGAAAAATGTATGGACAATCACTATCACTACTTGTCAACTGTCAAATATGTATTAGAATGTGACAACAATTTGACACTATCGGGACAAAAACACGGCAAATAGCCACTGAATCGAGATATTTTTCATGTCTCTTTCTTACTCATGCCATATTATATCAATGCATCTCATTCTTTAATTTCTCGATCGACCACATTATCCCTCTGGTAACTCTGTGCTAGTTGACAATTTTTTTTTGATGTCCTTTTGTAATAGCTAACCATAAACAGAGTTGATTAAAGAAAACAAAAATAAAATCATCAACCATATTTTTTTTTTCTTGCTAGACCAAGAGCGTGCTATACCAGACTATGACTTAACGGTCCGTAAGTGTCATACATTTGCCATACTATCTTATACTTTGCGGGAAAGACACAAGGCATCCCCTCTTTATCCCTACCAAAATCTTAGAAGCTTAGGTATATCTCCGAACTTGGTTAACAATATTAATATATTTTTCAGTTTACGAATAAACATAATTGAAGAATTTACCACTACTTTTAATAAATTCAATATCAGTCAACTACCTTATTATAAATGCCCTGTACAGTGCGACACTTTTGTCAGTCACTTTTGTAGGAACCACTACCTAATCTATTGTCATTGTCAGTCATTGTTAATTTTCTTGCAGTTTTCTTGTTTTGTGATATTTTATGTATTATTTTTCTGGATTGTGAACAAAACAGTGTCATCATGAACAAAATCAAGCAACTTATCATGCTAACAAAACGATGGTGGCGCATTAATTGACCGACCAACCACGGGAGGAGGTATACAATTCGACGAGTATATATATTTTTTTTATTCCCAACTCTTATTGCACTTGGTTAATATGCTCCTTGATTGCACTAGTCCTACAATGAACTGGACCCCTCCATGAGCAATGGCGGACGAGTGGATGGATGTTCTTGTCCTATCGTAAGACGTCAACCCACAAGGCGGAGAGCTTACCGACAGGTTTCTTCGTAACGCCGTCCTCGTACCAGCTGTGTTGCCCGATGTAGTCGAACTCGTAGTACCACACGGGGTGCTTCGAATGTCTGCACATTAGGTTCGCCAGTCTGGGCAAAGATAATACAACATTGATTATAAGATATCGGTGAAACCCCGAGTAAAAAGGTATCTTCTAGGTGCGTGCTATACCCTAGACCGCATTTCTGCTTAACATCAGGAAGTATGTAGTCAGACGCAAACCTATACGAATTTTAAAAAAACCCGTCCCAATTTTTGTCAAAAAATAATTTATACTACGTTATCGATAGGAATCTCTTTTCCCCTAGTTACAGTTACCTAGGAACAGGAAACCCAGTGAAAGCATCTCCATAAAGATTCCCCAACATATCTGCCGTCCATGACTCAAACCCCTTATTTCGGGAGTACGTCTACTGCAGCCTTCGCAGAGGCTCTCTGGAGTTGTCAGAATGAAGGAGTTGGGCGCAAGACCCATCATGTGTTATTACTCAGACGTCTTGCCAGCTACAATTACATTATCTGTGGACAGGAAACCCACGCAATTGCGTCTACATGCAGCATCGCCAGCCGATTTGCCGTCCAGCTGACATTACTCAGGCCCCTATCTCCTATGAACAGTTACCTATAAACAGGGAAGCCAATAGCGTATCCATACTACTTCCACAATATATCTGCTAGTAAGTTGTTATTACTCAAACCCCTGCTCTCCAGTTACAGTTATCTTCGTAGCTAGGGATCAAATAGAATGTAGCAACTGCCTTTTAACCAGTGAAAAATTGTAGCTACATCAATAGGTAACAGTTACCTATAACCTACAAGCAAGGAAACCAGTGATAGCGTCTCCATAAAGATTCCGCAACCGATCCGCCATTAGCTGAAAACAGAAAATTAGCCCCCCAGAAAAACAGGCTGTAGCAGAGGTGCTGTAGCAGCTACCTCCTAGACCAAATTTCTAGCTACATCAATGACAGTTACCTGTGAACAGGGAAGCCAGTGATCGCGTCTCCATAAAGCTTCCCCAGCCGATCCGCCGTCCAGCTGTCGTTGCGCAGCCCAAGATCTCCGAAGTACGCGTGCCGCAGCCTGCGTGAGGGTTCGCTGGAGTTCTCGCGAGGAAGGATGAAGGAGATGGGCGCTATGCGCTCCCATTCCTCATCCATAGTTCGGAGGAGGGACTCGTTTTTGAGCACAGCTGAAAAACACAAGATTATCATCCCATAATCGTATAATTGGTTTCTGAAATCATCAATATTATCATAATGATTAAGATAGCAGCTTTCTGTGTCATTATTGGGTATACGTCAAATTTTTGTAACACCTACATATATATCTGAATCTTTTTTTTTTTAGCGAAAATGTATGGAACAGCTGTTTTTTTTTTAGTTTTGACAAAAGTCGCAGAACTAAAGTTGTTAGTTTTGGTGAACAGAATAAGCCCTTAGAATGATGCTAATTGTTTACCAATAATCCTGTGCCTATACCTATAAGAAATACTAACTGTAAGCCTTCCAAAAGAACTCGTCTCGGGTTTGGCTGACGATATAAGGCACTGTGTGCATCTTCCCCTCGCGGATAGCGTCCATGGGTTCGATGGGAAGAAAGCGTTCCTGGCCGAAATCTGGCTCCACTACTGGCCGAAACAGGCTTAGGGGGTCGAAACCAAACTCCTGAAAAAAAAAACATACAGAGGGATTAGTACAAGTTTACACGTGAATTGAAGCCACAGCCTGTTGTTTCCGTATGCCTCTATACATTTTTGTACAGTGCCCCTGACGGAAACGAGGAAGAACTAACCAAAATATATGGAGCCAAGGTTTAGATCTCAGATCACGTCGTTAGACATGTACGAAACTTGATACTCAGATTTTAAATATTTTTAGAATTTTTAGCCGTCGATGATTATTTCTTTTAGCCGTAGAACATCAACTGCTGGACTTTAAGCCTCTATATGTAGATTTACAATAACGCTGGCTGGAAGCGGTTTGCATCAGAAAGTGCTAAAAGTACTAGAATAACAGGAAAACTAAAGAGTCTGTAGGTACAAAAGACTCCTAGCAAAGATCCAGCTCGTTCTCTCCAGGACTTCGTCAGGAGACAGGTGTAGATGTCTTCAAAGCTGGAGGTGGGGTAGTTGCAGTACTTGACTTGCTTGATTGCCCATCATCATTATGATGGAATAATCATCATTACCAGCCGTAGAACGTCCACTGCTGGACACAGGCTTGTTTACGATAGCGTTGGAAGCGGAGTGTGCTTAAAGTACCAAGCAAACAGGATAACTGAAGAGTCAACTTACAAAGAACCCGAGCAAAGACCCAGCGAGTTCCCTCCAGGTCTTCGTTTGAAGACAGTTGTAGATGGCTTCAGGGCTGGAGGTTGTACAGTTGCTGTACTGGGCCTGCTTGATGGCCAGGTCCATCCGGGAGGAAGGAGAAGCTACCTTGGAAGTGGGGGAGCCACTCATGGATATCGCGCGATGGAACAGACCTGGAATAAGAAACGTTTATTTATTAATTTATTTATTTCAGACCTGATAGACGCGTACTAATTACGACAGATGTTCCGTTGCACTCAGCTGAGCGCCGTCATATATGGCCGTATTGTGTACGCGTTCTGATGTTTGGTTTCGCTTTCCCTCCCGCTCGCTCTCGTGGTGTGAGTAACTGGCGCGAGCAGGAAAAAAGCGAAACCAAATGTTAGAACGTTTCCCCACTGCAGCCCTTAGTTTTTAAAACCCACATTTGTTCACATTTGCAGGGGCTTCAAACTTGTATCACTTTTGTTCTTTCACAGGGGTTAATTATAGAGCCAGCCCACAGAGCGCCATCTATACTGTTACTAGCAAATAACACTCCTGCATCGCGCAAACGAAATATTCTACGATACCAATACAAGTTCCAACTAAGCACTGTCAGAAAGCTGTCTCTTACTATGACACTGTCCGCAATGAGTATTCCTTTGCGAATATGAATGGATTATTGAATGAGTCTTCAACTCTACATCGATCATACCTTTGCTCATAGGGGAGATCATGTGCAGCATGACACTGAGCGAGCCCGCGCTGGTGCCGCTGATGGTGACCAGTCCGGGATCTCCGCCGAAGGCTGCGATGTTCCGTTGCACCCAGCGGAGCGCTGCCACCTGGTCCTTGAAACCCACGTTTCCTGGAGCCTGGGCTGTGCCTAGAGCTAGAAACCCTAGAAAAAATATTGGATTTTGAGTACACATGCTTGAAGTTTTGGTTTGGAGCGCGACAAATCAGACCAAATAAAAAAATTAAGACTGAATGTTGTGAGCAAATAAGTGAAGCCGGCAAAACTAAGCCTCGCCGTATACAGCAGACACAATACACACACTCGTTCGCATCTCTATCGACTTCAGGAAAGCCATTTCGGAAGTTACTTATCTACATCTTTTCGTGTTCCAATATCGAAGGTCACGGCGGCTACCCGTCTGAAGTCGAGTGATAATAAACGAAATTATCCGTTTTGCTTTTTGCTTAAAATTGGTATCGGCTATCTTCTGGTGACAGATGATTGCAGATCTAAATGTCTAATGTAGCCGGACTCTATTTACTCGCCAGATTCATAGCTTTTCTTGGAAATGTTCCTTGATATAAAATAATGATGATGTTACCTAGCGATCCAATCCTGTAGTTTAAGGTGACGAACACGACATCTCGGTCGAGCAGGTAGTGCGGCCCCGCGATAAGGCTCCGCCCCGACATGGAGTAGAACCCTCCTGCGTGGATGAACACTATTACCGGCAGAGACTGCAGTCTGGAATCAATAATATAACGATTCCTTCACCAAAACTGTAATAAGCAAAAGGCGTGATGACTGGGTAAACAATCAAGACCATAAGTAAGATACAATAAATGACAAAGATAAACCTTGTTAAAGTTCGGGAGTCCCCCTTGACGTCACTTCTCTTTCAGAAGTCCAACATTTGCATGACGCTTGTGACGTCACGCGGAACTATAACGAGCTATATCTTCATCAATTTTGTTTTCATGGACGAAAGAAAAAATACGTCTCTAATATTTTTTGATAATCTATCTAACGGACTTACGCTAATATTACTTAAATAAGCTAGATTATTTATTACTTAAGATATTTAATTACATGCAATAATTAAATTCTATTAATAATTAAATATAATCAAAATCAAATCGTATTAAGTACATATTTTAGGGTACATTATAAAAGTTTTTGCATTTATATAGACACTTATATTCATCACATAAATATTAGAAGATTACAAACAAAAAGCTCTAGCTCCCGCGGTAGGATACCCTGAGTTTGCGGGAGATACCTAGTACTCTTCCGGGATGCTGATAAATTAAAATAGATTAAGAGCGAGTTCAGTGTGTGCTTGAATGGTTATATTAATGTATGCTAAATCAACTAATTGATAAACAACGAGAGATTAAGTATATTTGGTATATATATGACTACGGATTTAATTATAATGATAAAAGTACAGTACAAGGAGATTCAACACTGGTAAGCAGCGTCGCGTAGCACCAGCCTCGAGAGAGTTGGGCTCACGACGATGCTTACATTCACGTTCAAAGAGAGCCTGAAGCTAGCCTGTTGGTCTTATCATTTCTTCTGTGGATTTATAGTTCAATGTAAGCAGGTAGTCTTTTATTTTTTTCCTGCAAAGGTACCTGTTGTTATTTATTATGTTAAGTTTTTTGTTTAGTCGGTCATAGATTCAAGATTCAAGATTCAAGATTCAAGATTCAAGATTCAAGATACTTTATTTGTCAGAAACATGGTAGTGTACAACAACATACAAAGTCGCATACAGTTGTTCGGAGAGTAGAGAACGCATGTTCTTGCCCATCATGGCGTACAAATGTAAATAGCATAGTTACACGTTAAAAAAAGACAATATTTGCAATTTTACAAGCAAAATTTTAAAATAGTAATGTTAAATTAAAATAAAAAATACTACTGATTTATAAGATGTCAAGATTGTCATAATAAAATAATTTCATGTAAAAAGTTAAATAATGTCAAATCATAATGTAATAAATCAATTTGATAATAATAATGTGATAAATCAATTTAATAACCTTAACTAAATAAATGTCAATCAAGAATTAGTCATGTCAAACATTTGTCAATTTTGTCATCCAAGAAGTCAGCAATACTATAATAACATTTGTTCAATAGTATTTTTTTTATTTCGTTTTTAAACATGCCGTCACTTAATTCCCTAATACATTTCGGTATTTTATTGTACACAATAGGGGCCATACAGAAGACACTTTTGAGCATCAACGTCGTTTTTACACGTGGAATACTAAGTCTAGTATGATCTCTTCTCCTACGGTCGTTCCTATCAGCCCATCGTTCAAACAAGTCCGGGTTCGTTCTAACAAACATGGCTATTTCAAGTATGTATAAGGACGGTAAGGTTAGAAGTTTATATTTTAGGAAAAAAGGTCTACAGCTATCAGTTTTTTTTAGATTAAACATACATCTTAAACACCTTTTTTGGGCTTTGAACACAATTTCCTTATCAGTAGAGTTCCCCCAGAATATAATGCCATATCGGAGTACTGACACAACTATACCATAGTAGGCTGTTAACAGAGCTTCTTGGTTCATTATAGATGACAATTTAAACAATGCATATGCCGAAGAATTGACTCTTTTACTCAACACATCAACCTGCATTTTCCAATTTAACTTGCTATCAATCGTTAGACCTAGAAATTTGGTAGATTCTACTTCTTTTACGTCAATTTCATTATAATGTATCCTAATTTTATCTGGTACTGTACGCTGTCTAAAATGTATTACATTTGTCTTATCCAAGTTGATTTTTAAATTATTATCATTTAACCACTCAATTATTGATACTAAGGCACTATTGATGTCAAATTCATATGTCATTTTGTTGTCACATGCAATAGTCACGGTACTATCATCTGCAAAGAGAATCGTCGGGTGAGATATAGCTTTCGGGAAGTCATTTATATACAAAGTAAATAATATAGGACCAATTACACTACCTTGTGGAACTCCAAATTTGGGAGATCGTTCTCGTGATCGGTAAGTAACTTCTTGTTTCTTATTTATGTCTATTTTTGTAATTTCCGTGAATTGTTTCCTATTAGTTAAGCTAGATTGTATTAATTCTAACGCTATTCCTCTAATGCCATATTTTTCCATTTTTTTAAAGAGTACGCTGTGCTGGACGTAGTCAAAAGCTTGCGTCATGTCGCAGAATATGGCGCAAACTGGCTTGGTTTTATCTACGTTTGACATTACATTTAGTAAGAAGTCATATATGGCCATATTTATGGTCCTATTTTCTCTAAAGCCTTTCTGTTCATTACACAAGATATTTTTCTTCTCTAAGTAGCCGCAGAGTTGTGAACAAATATATTTCTCAAAGACCTTTGAAAAGATCGGGATTAGAGAAATAGGTCTATAATTATCAATGCATTCTCTACAATTTTTTTTAAATATCGGCTTGATAATGGAAATTTTGAGTGGTTCGGGATAAGTACCGGTACTTATACATAGGTTTAATATGAAACTTAAATGTCCGCATATATATTCCGCCACTCTTTTAACAACACTAGTGGCAATGCCATCATATCCTACGCTATTTGTGTTTTTTAGTGATTTAATTATTTTAAGCATATCATAAGGTGTACTCGGAGCAAAAAATAACGATTCTAATCTACTTTCAATCAGCGATTTACTGCGTTGGATATTGTTTGTGGAAGGTTTAATTTTATCTACAAAATTATCATTAAATAAGTTACATATCTTATTTGGATCAGTTATGATTTCGTTACCAATCTTTATATTGCCAACAAATTTTTTGGGAATCTTACATTTTGAGCTATTTATTATATCCCACGCACACTTTGATTTATTTGTTGCTGTTTTTAAAGCATAGTCATTTTGTGCTCTTTGAGTTAGCTTAACAATTTTTTTGTATCTCTTTGTATAGTTAACTAAGTTATTTTTGTTGGTGACATTCCGGTTTAGCCTATATTTCCAAAGGAGAGCACGTTTCCTTTTGCTACATAATTTTATCCCACGGGATATCCACTTAATTTTCTTTGTAGAGTTTATTGTTTTCTCTATGACAGGAAAGCTAAGGTCGTAAAATAATTTAAACAAGTCAATAAAATAATTATAGGCATCATTAGGGTCGTCAATATTATACAAGTCACAAAATGAAAGATTTTTAATACATGATATAAATTTCATTATAGATAAAGCGTCCAAGAAAAGTGTAGCGTTTCTGCCCTATTTTGGTCTTTGTTTTTGGCACTTCCCATCTATGGGTACGTTTGTGTGTGCTGTTTGTTAGTGCAGTTTTATATTGACTGATTATATTTTTTTAGTCATCATGCCTATTCTGCTAAATATTATCGAATTCGGCTGATAAATAGCGTGACAGCATATTTTCTCTCTTTTTCTCAAGCAAAAATCGCCGACAACAAAGAAATTTCATTTCGCAAGATGATACCGTGGGTCTCAGTAGGTTAAAACTTGTGTACCAAGTTTCGTCGAGATTCGTTGAAAAATACGACATGTAGATAAAAATCTAAATCTGGACAAACGAAAGCAAAATAAAAGTCTGTGCTTCAAGACTCGCTTCGCTTCGATCAATGCCCCTACTGACAATGCCCAACGGATTAGCAAGTTAAAATTAAAGTAGGCAGAGCACATAGCATTGATGCTCTATGAGATCGAAACGTTCCCGAGAGACCATGAACCGGCGCAAGCGCAGTATAGGACGGCCCCCAGCAAGACGGACGTACCCGATTAAGACCACAGGATCACACTTGGTCGATGACGAAAATCTTCCACAACTTCCGAGTCTGAGGACTGGAAATTTCGAGTCCTCAGTCCAGGCAGCGATTGAAAAATAGATCAATTTTTCAATTGCTACCTAATCGAATAGCATTTGTTAATTTTATTTAACTTTTTGTTAAGTTTCCTAAGCGTATTTTAAGTAAACGAAATACGAATACAAAGGCTTGATATGCTTTAAACATTATTTAAATTTTTCATTTTTTTTTCTATATTGCTACTATTTATTTCAATGTAATTATGTACTGTATTGTATACACCACCGACCACACTCCTATTTTTAGAACAATCCAGTCCATCCAAAGGTTGCCTGGTAGAAATCGCCAAAGGCGATAAGGCCGCCATTGTACAGCATATTGTATATTGAGTAGTTTCTGTAATGTGTTTCTGTGTACAATAAAGATATATTTATTTTATATATTACATAACTGACAGGGCTTTCAGGTGTCCTAAATATCTTAAGGGCAAATCCCTGGGGTCATCAGAACTTGACTGCCTCGATGGCTCAGTGGTTAGCGTCCCTGACTTCTGGATCAAAGAGGTTTGGGTTCGATTCCCACTCAGGGCAAGTATTTATGTGATGAACATCTGTGTTTAGGTGTGTATCTATATAAGTAGGTATGTATTTAAAATACGTATAATATGTAGTATATCACTTTCTGGCAGTTTTCACAAGCTTTGTTTAGTTTGGGGCCAGAAACCGAGTGTAAGATGTCCCCTTATATTTATGTTTATTTATGATATCCAACTTACCCATGGTTAGAAGGAGTATAAACGTTGATGGTCAGACAATCCTCGTCGATGTGAGTGCCATTGGCTGCAGGCTGTGGGCAGGCGGGGCCGTCTTCTGTCGCGTCTACTGGCGATGAGTAATTCAGGATCGGTGATGGGGGCTGGAACAGGTCACACAAAGCTCGTTAACCATAGAATAGGAAAAACACGCTTGAAACTTGTAGCACCTGTTAGTATTTCCGGTCCGTGTACAGTCAATACAATACAATTTCTTTATTGATAAGTTAGGTTAGCAATATGTTACGTAGTCTTTGAAAGTTACCTGCTATTATATAGGCCAAGATTAACAACATTTATAGCCAGTGTGATAAGCCATTTCATATACATTTGGAATACACCCGGAACTTCTTATTGTCCGTAAGAACCTACGGCCCTACCTACCAGTGACCTTAAGCATTTGATTAGAATAGAACCCTCTAGATTCTAGGTTTTTTAAAAATAGAGTCTGCGGACAAATGCCTGGAATCGAAACCGTCCTCGTTAGTTTTAGAATACGTCTGGATCTTGGTAGGAACGTGCCAGTGTCCTCTAGCATTAGAACAGAATCTACTAGACTCTAGAAGATCCTAGAAGCATTTAAAAGATTCAAGAATTTAGTTACAGATACCTGGAATTGAAGCTGTTCTATGGGCGGATGCATGTATTTGATGCCGCAGTAGGCTAAAAACTTTAGCCGCCGCGCGTCTGCATCCACGAGACTCGAAACTTACCTTCTGGAGACACTATCACTATCACTGTTCTACCAATCACAAAGCCTACATTTTTAAATCAACATCTGCTATTGGTGGATAACTAGGCCATAGCCGCAGCCCGCAGCAAGCCGTAGCTGTCAGGGGCCAGACTATGCGACACTAACCAATAAAGCCTGGTATACGCCATCGATAGTTTTTTTTATTTTTTTATTTCGAATAGGTTCGCGTTTTTTTTACTACACAGTATTTTAAGACATCTGGAACTCTGTACTCTCCGTAGGAACCAGTGCCTTCCAGAATATAGATTAGGAGAAAATCCTTTAGACTCTTGAAGATTCTAGAGTCTAGATGTAGAAATCTGGAGTCCAGAAGCCACCCATAGCTTTAAACATCACTTGAATAGAGGTTTGGCGAGATACCTGGAATCGAAGTGGTCCGACCGGTGGGTGCGCGTACTTGATGCCACGGTAGGCTGCGAACTGTCGGCCGCGCCGCGTCTGCATCCACGAGCCACGAAACTGGCCCGCCGGGGTCGCAGCCACGGGACCATCCAGGGACCCTGGCCCTGAAAATTAAGTACCTAAGTAAGTTCGTATAGTCCAGGCGGCTAGCCCTGGTATCAGAGTGTTTATGCCGCCGAGAATCCTCTGAAGTGGCTGAACGGTCAATACAACCGGGACCTACAATTTTGAACGTGTCATCGTCAGCGAAATTAATAAGTACCTACATACAATGTCAGAGACCTCCGGGCGGTTTAAAAGCTCTGACATCAGCCGGGCTAGCAAACGCACCACGACATAATTTTATCGACGTGTCAGAACGAGACAGAGTTATTGTGAAGTATGTATCTGTCACTTTATCACATCTCGATATATTTTTTGTCGTAATCATATGTTAAGGTGACGCATTGATAAACTATAGTTTCAAAATCGAGTACCGCGCCCCTTCACTCGGACAAAATTTTACGCGGTCTCACTTGACAGGATCACGCCAGAGCGGCGGGCGGCAACGCTGGGCTAGCGTACGTGGCGCTGCTAACGGCGCGGCGGCGGCACGCGTCAACTCAATTTGCCTAGAGCATAGATAATCATGGAGTCGCCTTGTCCTTAATCAACAATTTAAAAAAAAGGCAAAAATTATTTTGATCTTTTTAATGTTTTTTTTTTTCATACAATACAGGGTTATTTCAACTGCTGTTTTTAAACTTTCGCGATTTGAACACTTTATTATTATATACTACGGGACTTATCGCGCTCTGAAATTACGAGATAAATAAATAACTCATCATCCCGACGTTTCGTCCGAGTTGCATCAACCGTGGTCAAGGGTAGACACTCCGTAGAATAGTGAGTCTACCCGTGACCCGCAACAAAATGTATGGAACAGCTTTTTTTTTTTAATTTTGAGAAATGTTACAGAACAAAAGTTGTTAGTTTTGAGAAATGTTGCAGAACAAAAGTTGTTAGTTTTGATGTACATGTACAGAATAAACCTCTAAAAGGATGCTAATTGATTAGAAATAACCCTGTATACAAATTAATGTTGATTATGTACAGGTATCATAATCAATGAACTTATTTTTATCGTGCTTCACACACTTAGTTTATAGAAACTTTCTTTTTGTGACAAACATTTCAAAAATTGACGAGCTCGTAGGATATGAACCTGCATCTCTCTGAAATTCCGGCTCTGCTTTGTCTGATTAAGCTAGAACGCTATCTGCGAAGCTGCCAAATTAGTAAAGTGTTTATCATTTTTATCAACTACTATAGTGTTGAAAAGTGTAGGTATCTTAATGTTAAAACTAACGCTTTTTGTGAAAAATATATCAATATTCTGAAAATGGCATCACATAATCTATGGTATCCCCGACCGAACAATCGTCAACGTCACCAGTATTTTTTTCTATTGAAATGGTAGCTGAATCATTTTCTTTCCCTTTTGAAATCACGTATTCTGGGTCACGAATTGGCCTGTTCCTTATGTGTCTAGGGTCAACCAACTCGGGAAGAAGACAATCATAGTAAAATTTAAGCAGTTTTGGCTCCATTATATCTGACCAAAATTTATCGTCTCTTTCTATGATTTCTATTTTCATTTTTTTGTCTCCATACCATATTCCAAGTAAGGCCTCCTGTTTTCTGCAAATATGTAACTGGCCTTGGACTTGAAAATACCAGTCTGATTTTTTGTTGACTACTATTTCGCCGTCTTTATTTTTTTTATAAAAATGCATCTTATTCTGTTCAATCGCCTCGTCTATACCCATTTTAAATGGTGCTATGGGACATTTTATTTCGACTATTTTGTTGTCATCGGTAATCCCATCAGGCGTTGCCCCCAAAAATGGATATTGCTCATCTATAAATAGACCGCATTTTCTAATTTTTGTGTCTACCATAACCGATAATTGTTCGATTGCAATTTTTTCGTGCTTTTTTCCGTGAGTTATTGATGACACGTTGTCAATATTTGGCTTGTAAAGTAAATTTTTTACTACGTTTCGGCATGTATTCGACTCTTTTCTTTTTACAATTTTACCGAAGTTTGATGCAGTTAACATGCTTCGCCTTAATTCCAACCATTCTCCAGATTCACTTTGTAGTATAGTTCGTTTTTCTACGTCTTTTCGCTGTTCTTCGGTTTTCGTCAAATTCTGGATGAAGGTGTCTTTGGCCTTTTTTAATGTGTCGTCATCCAAGTCTGGCTTATCCACAATTTCTCCATAATCTAGATTTAATGTACGCGGCACCAAAGTACGATTTTTTTTCCTCTTGCAGTTTTGTTTTGTTCTATTCTTTTTTTCATTTACAGCTCTTTCGTATTTTGTAATAGTTTTTTTTGGGCTATTTCCATAAACATTACGGTGGACAGTCGACAGCAAGTTGCCGGTGTTAAAAGATATTACTGCACCAGAGCATCTTGCTTGGTAAGCTCTTCTTTGAGAATAATTTACCCTTTTTCCACCAACAAGTTTGGCAATGACTCCGTTAAATCTTTCCACTACATTACTGTCGATGTCGACATCTTCAATTAAACTATGGGCTTTTTCAGCCAATCGTGCGACATGAGTTTTTATTTTTTGCCAAAGCAAACTCCCAAAAAACGGATTAGGAGCGTCTATTTGCATATGTTTTTTGCATAATAACTGGTTGCAAGTTTCATGAGAGTTAAACGCATGGCCAATAGATGCGTTTATATCTTTATATAAACCATCTGTATTTTGGCTCTCCTTGTGAAGTTTTATAGCGTCGCAAATATATTTCCTGGAGCGCATTATTTTCTCTTGTGTCAAATATTTCCTGTCTGTAACGTTGAAGTGAGTGTCTGAAGTAAGTTGCTGTAACTTATTGCAATAGTTCCTCAGTAAATGATTCCGACAGAAAATTTTTGACACTGTTAAGCCTGGGTATGGCCGAGCATTTATTATTTTGGCATAGGTGCTACTGTCGCCATCAGCAATAAGTCGCGCGTATATTATACCGTGCATTTCAATGGATTGTTTAAACCCCTCAGTTATTATTTGGGATTCCATAGCAGTAGAAGCCCCTTCAAAGTTTTTATAACAGACATGTTCTTTGGGACTTTCTTTTTTGTTATGAGCTCGGGCACAAATACAACAATACTTATTTTTGACACACATGTACAAAACTTGGCCAAAACGTCTGCCAATTATGGCTGCAGCACCCGATAATGCAGCATAGTTTGTTCTGTATGAGCGTTTGCTCCAACACCCATCTACAATGACATCAATCATGGGAATGCCATCTTTTGTAACCCTGCCTTCAATAACAGCTGCTTCTTTCTCTTTTTCTCCGGCTATTTTCATTTCCTCCCAGGCAGTTTCTTCCCAATCGTCACAAACATCGTCCTGCATTTTATTGTAAGTGTGTTCAGACATAATGGGTAATCCTACTGCTGCGGAAAACTGCTTCAGTTGCGCGTGACCACAACCTGCTGCCATTATTCCTGCAACAACATCTTTGTTTACATCAGCCAAAGATGATTTTATTTTGTTTTTATAATTACACATAGAGCAGACAAATGTAAATTCCGATTGTAATCCAATTCGATGTTCAGAAACTAATTTCATTGAGGCTAATCCGCAGTCAAACAGAGATTCATGTTGAGAGAGTTGTATTAGTTGTGAT
This sequence comes from Hypomecis punctinalis, assembly GCA_949316475.1. Taxonomy (NCBI): domain Eukaryota; kingdom Metazoa; phylum Arthropoda; class Insecta; order Lepidoptera; family Geometridae; genus Hypomecis; species Hypomecis punctinalis. The sequence goes on from OX438817.1 coordinate 19,515,531, forward strand.
GTAAAATGATTAACATCTATTACTCGATGCCCCAAGTCGGGTATTTCTGTATGAATCTGAAATTTAAGCACATATTTTAGTATTTATTTAGTTTGAATTTCTTATTATGTAAACATGCCTTAGCTATAACAAAATCCTTACTGTAGTTTCAGAGGTACTTTCGAATATGTATGGAATATCTTCATTTTCAGGGTTTTGTTCCTTTAACTGAAACAAAATTACACAAGTTCAACTTGCAGACGAAGTAAAAAACGACATTTTCAAAATATAACCAAATCGACAACATCCTCTTTTTTGAAGTCGGTAAAAAGACAAGACAATAATCGCGATAGTTTAAAAAGGTACTTAAGTTTACCGTTTCCACCGAATCCTCTGATGTGGGCAACACATTTTGTAACTCTTCATTTTCAGGATTTGGTTCTTTTAACTGAAATTAAATTACTTACATTACTATTAAAGGAATTAGACATGTACAAAATGGAGTACAGTGGCGGAGGTATAGGTACTAACTACTCACTAAATACCTGGAAAATCTTTGTGATAAAGCAGGGAGAATAATTTTAATTTCGTTTATTTAAAAGAAGAAAAAATAATAACCCTATCGACAACTTCCTCTTTTTTGAAGTCGGTAAAAGACAATACTATAACCGTGATAATTTAAAAAAAGTGTTTAAATTTACCGTTTCCTCTGAATCCCCAGATGTCGGCAACACGTTGTGTAACTCTGCGTATGTTGGTGATATTTCTGGGTGGCTACAAAATAAAATGATGTAATTATATAATTATTAAAAAGTTAAAGCTAACACAATTATTTAGGTGATAGAACATCACCTAATAAATATCATTATTTTAGATAGGTTTCTAAAATATCAAGAGACGACTCCATAGCTTTTTGTTCTGATATTTGTTTCCTACAGTATGGTTAGTTTGTACAGACAAATCTTAGTAGGTACACACTTGAAAATAAAGAATAGACGGAGTATTATTACTAGATACTTTAAATTGATTGCTGACATGATAGATAGGTACTTGGCATGGACTCACTCTCTATCTACTGGCCCTGTTGAGGATGTGGATTGACAATCGTCAGGTTGCAGTTTCCGTTTTTTTGACCTAAAAAAATTGTAAATATAGGTAAATGCAGAAAAATTGAAGTACCTAGGTAGTAAGAATGTGATAATCCATAATCTGTAGACGAATGTGTATTTGCCAAATATAGACTTTATTATTAGGGCATTAGAGTGCAACTATTTATTGCAAGTTTATTATATATGTAATTCGACTTACCCAAACATTCCGTCATTTTTTTAGGTTTTCTTTTTCGTTTTTGTAAAAACAATTCTTTCCGCTTATTTTTCCTCCCCATTTTCTATGCACACTTGTTCACTACTATTTACACACTACCAAATAAAAATACTACCTAACTTACTACCTACTATAATAATGTTCTAAAGCTACAATATAATATAGTACACTAAAGTCTAACTTATAATTTTGAAAATAATTCTGAAGTAAATTACTCGGTTGTCGTCGCACAGAGTACCTAGAAGACAATAACCAAAAACAAACAGCACGCATCTCGCGCCGTCCGTACTTTGCGGCGTTGCCAGCCCGACGCTGAGCGAATCATGCGCTCGTCGGAGTCGCAACGTCGCACCGGTACGGCGGCGGCGGCCCAGATAGTGCCGGATCAAATATTCTGAGCAAACACTGTAGAGTAAAAGCTAAACTAGAGTAGGCGCGAAGAGATTTGATTGAGTTTTTAATTAATTACTCATAATATACAATTTAAAAAAAAAAAATTCTCGGTTTATAATAAAGAAAAGGGATCTGGCTATTTTATTCGTAAAAAATAATGGGGTGTTGTCGCTGATAATTCTGAGCATTCGAATTACTAAAATTTTTTTGGTGAGCAATTTGTTTTATTTTTTTTTTAATAAAGCCGGTTACTTTTCAAAATTTTGTCCGGTTCATTCAATTTATTAAGATTTTCCCTTATCTATGACATTTTTTAAATTTGAATCGATATCATTCATCCTCTCACATCGCGCATTCAAAAGTACTCGTTTTTGCCGTTTTCGTGTTTCTCGGCCCGGTGCCTCGTCTTAAGCTAGCTGGGCACGGTAATGATATCTAATTACCGTGACCAGGGCTATAGAGCCACACTGCTTGTTCGAACTTACAATTACAATAAACCTACCGGAATAAGCAGATATGTTATCAGAAATGTTTTCAAAACATAACTCAGAATATCACTCTGCATAATTTGAATGTCATACATAATGTCGACGGCTACTCAGTGATCAAATATATTTTATTATACTCATACAATAAAAGTAAACAATAAGCTGAAGATAAGAAAAAAAACCTGAATGCAAAATTGAAATCCATCAGCCTTATGATATCCACTGTTGGACATAGGCCTAATGATCATATTGTCCTCTCCAATACGGCCGATTGGAACCGGCCTGCATCCAAGTACGCGATCCTGCGCAAGGTGCGTCTTAGTAAGTAGGTAAGTTATCTGTTCACCTAGTGGGTGGACGTCCTACGCTAAGCTTGCCTGTACATAGTGTACATGGTCTCCGCTCCAGAGCTTTTCGACTCCATCGGCCATCAGTTCTCCGTGCTTTGTGTCCTGCACACTGCCATTTCAACTTGCCAATGCGTAGGGTTATGTCGGTAACTTTGGTTCTACCGTTTTCCTTATTTCTGGTTGACCTCACCGAGAAAGACTGGGCATAGGCCTCTCCGTAGCTATTTAGAACTCAGATAAAGGCACATATAAATTTAATAAAGGCTAGGTAGGTATTTTATTTTTATTATAAGTCACTTAGTGAGAGACCACGTTTCTGTGTCATAAGTTATCACTATGTCAGTAAACAATAATATCGACCAGCTATTCATAGAAATATGTAGAAACCCGTCATCTTGCGACGACACTGTAATCTGCTGCTGCGCGCAGTCGCCACGGAATTGTACCGCGAGTCATCCATCCGAGTCACGGCAAAGCTTATAGGTATGAACATTGCACACTGAGTCTGTAAGGATTTTCTAGTGACACTACGATAATAGCCCGGGAGGTAAGCACAAAAAAGTGCGACTTTTTAAAAGCTGAATTGGTATTTCGTTACATTAGTGGTGAACAACATGCTCGTATACCTCTGGGGTCAGGCAGCTAATGAGCTGAGTTCCTTAGCGTTTGGCGTGGAGATCCATTTAAAGAACATGTCCACAAAACGTATGGAGGCTGGTATAATAATAATCAAAAATTCTAACCACAACACTCGTTACATTTCGAGAAAGTTCATATTTTTCTGAGTCTATTACAACAGTTAAAAACAAAAAAGAGCCCTCCGATTTTTTAAAAATCAATTTTGAATTTATTAGGATAAATAAATATATTTGGCTCAATAGGTAGTTTAACTCTAGCAACCCTGATTAAGTATTTCATACAATTTAATTTTCACATTTAAAAAAAATGGAGGGGTGAAAAAATCTAAATTAAATATTTTTGGGAAGCCCATAAAACAAGCTTTTAAATTATGTACCTATATACCATCTTGGTTCGATTTTGCTCTGAATAATAAACCACTTGTGGACGTCACCTTTGTAAAAAGGAAGTATGTATGTCTCCATACAGGAATTAATAGCATTACAAATTACATTTGCGCGCAGCCTAATGGTAACGCGTATATTTAATGGTTGACAGATGGCCACTGTTGCGAAACTGACTGACGGACTATTTTTTATTTATTTTAGAAAGTTATGCCAAAGAAGTTTCATACGAGAACATGAAACTTCCTTGAGTTATGCAAGATGCACCACTTTAATCCTTGACTGACAGGCCTTGTTACATTATTATTATATACTACGGGACTAATCGCGCACTAAAACTACGAAAATTACGATTATATCATAATAATCAAATCGCGAAAGTAAAAACAACAGGCCTTGTTATAGTTTTCATGTTCTGACTGTCGATAAACCTATTTTTAATTATTTTTTACTCGTAAACTAATATTCAGCCTTTAGAAATAGTTGCAATAACTAATTTCATAGATTTTTTTTAAAATTCATACTGATGGGGATTCGTCTGAATAAATTCCACGATACTCTAAGGAACCCATCTGACTGACTCCGGGGTATTGTTGTACACCAACATGGGAAAGTAATTCATCTTTTAGGAAATACAATACTTGCATTTTTTTGCGCCTACCTCCCGGGCTATGAGGTCTGAGTCACAAACCTCGGAAGTTTTCCTCCGTCTTCCTAGACCGCGGTTTTCCTCAAATCAAGACAATAACATTACAATTTATAACAATAACAAGACCTATTTACCTGGTTGCGCCGGCGCATGGTATTCCCCACTGGCTGTCCACACACACACGCACAATAGCGCACACACATAAACACGTACGAGTGTATCCATTTTCCTTGTGAGGACAACACTGAGCCGTTTTGAGATGGAGACCGCCTTATAAATATCTTTATTATTGGTAGGTTATGGAGGGAGATTCTGCAATGAAATATTTACAACCGATTAATAATATATTTATTATAGACCGCATTTTTAACGACGCCTATAAGCAAATACTTTTAAGTTTAAGTAATAAGTATAATATGTATGGACCTGCCTCGTATTCACAAAGGCCATTAAGTTTAATTCAGCCTTCACGTACTAGTAGATCTTCGAACAGTAGACCTCGCGAACACAGTTATTTAATCAAATCTTCAGAAGCCTATATCTCGACTCGCTCTCGACTAATTTGGTTTATATTTGCCAATGTTGTTGGGATATAAATACTAAACGAGTTTTACAAATATTTTATCGAAATCGTCTAATAAATCCCCCCTTTAGAAGACAAAAAAATCATTATTATTATATAATATGGGACTAATCGCGCACTAAAATTACGAGATAAATAAATACCTCTTCATCCCGACATTTCGGCCGAGTTGCATCGACCGTGGTCACCAAGGTCCGTGAAGAGATATTTTTTTATCTCGTAATTTTAGTGCGCGATTAGACTCAGTCTAATCGCGCACTAAAATTACCCGTGACCACGGTCGATGCAACTCGGCCGAAACGTCGGGATGATGAGGTATTTATTTATCTCGTAATTTCCCGTAGTATATAATAATAATGTGTTCAAATCGCGAAAGTTTAAACAACAAAATCCTTTAAACATGAACTTTGTAGTCGGCGGATGTGAAGTTACTCGTAGCTAGGTACAACCTGCGCGAAGCCCAATCAACGCGCAGCAACGCTAAGCTTCAGTCAGGATTAGATATTGCGCAGCTTGTTACTAACTTTACATCCGCCTACTTGTATGATTCGGCCTATATGTATTGTATACCTACTAAGTGCAGTAGGTATACAATACATATAGGCAATTCCTTGCACAACAGAGAAGGCTGGCGCTGCTGCAGCTAAAGCTGAAAACCTCAAACGGCACAAATATGAGTCGTTGGACAGAATGTACCATTTTCTGCCGTTTGGGGTTGAGACTTTAGGTCCGTGGGGGCCGGACGCTCAACTTTTATATAAGGATCTGGCTACGCGAATGGTAGAGGTGACACGTGACCAGAATACTGGCATCTATTTTGGTCAAAAAATAAGTACCTATAGCAATTCAACGATGCAACGCCGCCAGCATTCTGGCCACGTTACCCTCTGCCCCGGGTCTTTTAGATTAGTTTTATTTTAGTAATATAAGTTTTAGTATTAGTTTTTATTTTAAGTAGGTTAATTTCAATAGTTAAAGTATTTGAAATGTTTTTTAAATTTGGTCGATTATATCCACTAAGTGCAATTACAATTTGGATATCTTCAAGTCAAGAGTGAATAGGTATCTTCTAGGTCTACATACTCCATCATCGGCTACAACTTCGCTTTCCATCAGTCGAGTTGGTTGCCATATTGAAGCCCTATTCTACATTAAAATTTCGTCGAGATTCGTTGAAAAATGCGACCTGTAGAGAAAAATCAACATCCGGTCCCGCGAAACTAAAGCTTAGTGAAGTGAAATTAAATCGTGAACGAAGTGTCGTTCACTTGGTCAATAAATAAATTGTTGGATTAGTTTGTTCTTACTAGCTCTAGGGTTTTTTTTTTATTTTAAATAGTTTTGCGTTTGACTACACACTGCCTGATGTTAAGCAGATATGCGGTCTAGGATGTAGCACGCTTACCTAGAAGATACCTATTTACTCGAAATTTGAAGACACCTACATTGTACTTTAACGGAAAGACAGACTCAGGCAAAGCGTTCCACATTCTGGCAGTTCGTATGAGGGATGTGGACTCAAAACGCTTGGTTCTAACGCGTGAGATGTCCACCATAGAAGGGTGGCGCTTTGATCGCGTCTGTCTAGCCGTACGATAGAAGAAAGGGGCAGGCGGGACCAGATCGTGCAACTCCTGGGCGCACTCACCGAAGTGTATCCGATAGTAGGCAGACAGACACGCCACCCTACGTCGATGCTCGAGACTTTGCAGCTTCGACTCAGTCAAGGTTTCGTTGCCTATCAGCCTCCTGGCTCGCCTTTCAATGGACTCCAAAGCCTCCAACTGGTATTTGGCAGAGCCATCCCAAAGGTGAGAGCAGTATTAGGATGCAAGACCTGACTTGCGCTTTATAAAGACTAAGCAGTTGCTCAGGTGTGAAATACCGTCTCACCTTAGAGAGAACACCAAGGTTTTTTGAGGCTAATTGGGCTTTTGACTCTATATAAGAGGCAAAGGTACCTACTACCTACTGTTTACACAATTATACATACTACGTACATAAGTACTAGGTACGTATTATTTTGTGGTTAAATTAACCTTTGTTGCTGTTGCAGAAACACCCATCCGTCGTTCATATAAGCTCGCGAGTACAGAAGACTGACTCAGTGTATCTTTACCCGCCAAGATGTGGGTTAAAGTGGTGTTTGTGTGTGCGTTGGTGGCCCTAGTGTGCGGCTACGGTCATGACCATAGCCATGACCACAGTCATGATCACAGTCATGACCACAGTCATAGTCACGGTCATGAGGTCAAGGGGACGAGTCCTGCAGGTGACATTTTATTTATTTACTAACTGCCCATCCCGGCGTCGCCCCGGTACGGACTGATTTTAGTAGTATAATAAACACTTACGATTATAAATTGAAATATAAACTAACCTATCTCTCAACTCAATATATCCTGTGTGTAAACTTTAGTTAAAATAGGTTGAGTAGTTTATGAGTCCATTGCGTTCAAACAACGTGAAGTGTAATTTATACCTATACTGGGTTATTTCTAATCAATTAGCATCCTTCTAGGAGCTTATTCTGTATATCAAAACTAACAACTTTTGTTCTACGACTTTCGTCAAAACTCAAAAAATTTTTTTGTTGTTCCATAGAAAAATTTAGTTCACCCGCAACAAAAACAGCTGATTTTTTTTATAGTTTTGACGAAAGTCGTAGAACAAAAGTTGTTAGTTTTGATGTACAGAATAAGCCCCTCGAACGATGCTAATTGATTAGAAATAACCCTGTATACCTAACTATTAAGAAGAAATATATTTAAGGAGAAAGATTTTTTTAAATTAATTTGGATATAAATTATGGTAAACATGTAAATAATTTAGTTAGGTAATAGGAGAATTGAATTAAAGACCGAACTCTAGGCAATTGTAGAGATAATGCAAAATGCAAATATATTTATTTCTCGTTGTAAAAACGACTTGAATCATTTGGATAACTTTCGCCCATCATTTGCCTCGAAAAATGAAAATTAAAAATAAATAATGAACAGCAAAAAATGAAAAAAAAATATACAAAACGAAATCAAAAAATAAGATTAAAAATTGTATTGTGTAATAAACATGAGTCAAAAATATTATTCATACTTAGGTACAATGTCAATAAAATAATTATAAAATGTCAAATAATTAAAAAAATAGCAGATACAATGTCAAAATTAGGTTCAATGTCACAGTTAAAAAACGTATGAGTAAATTTTAATTATACAAAAATATATCTTGCTTAGGTAAACAATTACCTACAGTATTTAATTGGCTGCTTTATTTGTTTTGGAAAATAATTTTCCTATTATTTCCTTTAATAACCATCTGAACCATCTCCATTTCATATTAATTAACTTAATATGAAATTCCTTTAAATGGAGAGTCGGAGAGTATTAAGTAAATTCGGTAAGGTATGTTTTATTATTTTACTATGGAAATTTACGTGGTTTTCACATATTTTATACTATATATAACGGGACTAAACTCACGTGTAGGGATAGTCGTAACGACTATAGTTTCGGTCGCATTCGGCGACCTTTCTCAAGTTGGCGAGTGCTAGCACGCGGAGCCGTCTCGCAATGCACTGACGCACGCCCAACTCTCGCTCTAGCACTCGCCAACTTGAGAAAGGTCGCCGAATGCGACCGAAACTATAGTCGTTACGACTATCCCTACACGTGAGTTTAGTCCCGTTAAATATAGTATAAAACATATTTTATTATCTTTTGATATTGCTAGTAAAATATGGCGGCGTGATGGCGGCCCCTTGTACAAAAATCAAATCAGGAATTATGACATTCTAAATTAATAGGTAATTAAGTGTTAAATGCTGTTGTTTGTTTTTGTGAATATTTTAACGCTTTTTGAGCTATTGCACATACGAGTATGTAGTCTGGGATGATTTTGCAAGATCTTTTTGTAACCTTCATCGACGTAGGTCTTCAATTATTTTTCGGCAAAAAATGGCACAAATAATCATTTAAATTTACATACTTTTTATATAGGTACAAAAGTCTTATCATTCATCCTCATCATCATCATTTCAGCCATAGGACGTCCACTGCTGGACATAGGCCTCCCTAATGAATTACAAAAAGACCGGTTGATAGCGGCTTGCATCCAGCGCGATCCTAATGAGGTCATCCGTCCATCTTGTGGGTGGACGCCCTACGCTGCGCTTGCCGGTACGCGGTCTCCACTCGAGAATTTTTCAACCCCATCGGTCATCAGTCCTATAGTTAAAATATATATGATATACATATTTATAAATATAATAATATTATATATTTTTATAGTAAAAGTCTTAAAGTTTGCTCGAATTGATGCAGGTACGAGTATGTCATTATTTAGATTGTGGTTGATTTTCCAAAAACCACTATATATCGATATCGATAAAATCTAAATAGAATCGCCTCTAAAGTATGATCTACAAAACAAAAAAGATCATACTTGGTTAATGTTTGTTGGAATAATTGCTTAACATACGTACAAAAAATAACAAACTTGGGTCCGGGATTTGAACCTACGACCTACATATGTAAGGAGAGGATTACTCAGGGGTTCCATAAATTTTCTTTGAATCGTATAAAATCAGTATTATTGTTCGTTAGAGGCACTAGAAAAAAATTCTTCTTAGAAATGAGTAGGTACCTACAATATACAGGGTTATTTCTAATCAATTAGCATCCTTTTAGGGGTTTATTCTGTACATCAAAACTAACAACTTTTGTTCTACGTCTTTAGTCAAAATTAAAAAAAAAATTTGAATGTTGCATAGAAAAAAAATCGTTCACCCGCGACAAAGTGTATGGAACAGCTGATTTTCTTTTGAGTTTTGACAAAAAAACGCAAAACAATAGTTGTTAGTTTTGATGTACAGAAAAAGCCCCTAAAAGGATGCTGATTGATTAGAAATAACCCTGTATACTAAGCCGAAAGGGAGTGATTAAGACCATCATTATGAACAGATATAGAACTTTATTGGTACTAAATTACATAAAACACAAGTCACAAGAGTAATCATTAATTTCTGTGCGATACATTGTTCACTTAATTACTTAATTTAATTTATGTTTTGGGTAGGTACTAACATACTCTTTCAAGGAATAGTAATCTTTACCGATCAGAAACCTTTTTGAAAATTGGGATAGATAACAACTTTTACAATGGGGCCCACCCGGAATTCGAGAAAAAAATCTGATTCAATTTTTGGCTTAGCACACCAACAGTTCTGGATAACCCTGTATATATTCATGGTCATTGGTAAGATACGCACAACCTCTTAGGGGAGACTTTAGTAAATCTAGATGACAACTTTTACAATGGTTTTCAACACTAAAATCGCAAATTTGTGTGTTGTTTTGGTCCAGCAAATACATTTTTTTTTTGTTATTCCTCTTGCACTTCCCCCGACATAAGTTGGAGACATTGTCAAGCTGAACATTTGCTTACGCGGTTTTCTGTTTTATTAATAATAGGCCAATTAGATTGCCTCATAGCAAATACATATAATTCCAGGTAGGTATTATATTAACAGGTCCTAGTAAAATAACTACGCAATCAGAACACAAAGCCGAACTGGTTGCACAGTTCAAACATGAAATCGGTGTGATAGGTAATTTTGATGCGTGAAGTTAGTTTGATTTATTTTCAATGTAACTCTCATTCAACGTAGATATTATAATTTGTAATCATGTTAGGTGTTAGATAAGTTTAGAATAAAATGCCTGTACAGGGTTATTTCTAATCAATTAGCATCCTTTTAGGGGCTTTGTCTGTACATCAAATCTAACAACTTCTGCTCTGCGACTTATGTCAAAACTAAAAAAAAAACAGCTGTTCCATACATTTTGTTGCGGGAGAACGATATTTTTCCATGGAACAGCTTTTTTGAAAATAAGTAAAAGGTGTACCTAGAACAAAAGTTGTTATTTTTATGCACTACACAATAAGCCCCTAAAAGGATGCTAATTCATTACGAATAACCCTGTACACCTAGCACAACCAAATAATCCTATAATTAAGCCTCTATAAAAACTATTAACACAAACTGGATTTTCGGATTCAGAAGGAAAAAATGGCCTTGACAGAAAGGTAATTCAACACTGCCTGATATAGGTTAGCACTAAGCACATCAGTATATACGCTGCTCACCTATAAGTGAACAAATCAATAAATCCCTGCACTTTGCAAAGTAGGTACCTAACGAATTATCTTCTTAATATATATAAATCTCGTGTCACAATGTTTATCCTCAATGGACTCCTAAACCACTTAACCGATTATAATAAAATTCGCACACCATGTGCAGTTCGATCCAACTTGAGAGATAGGATAGTTTAAATCTCAAATTATAGTCGCAATTTTAATTTATCTAGCCACAGCAACGCGTGGCCGGGTCAGCTAGTTGTATTATAATTATCTACTTACGTACCTATTATCTGTGTAGCTGTAAAGTGTAAAATAAAAATGTCTAATAATAAAATGACATTGGCTTTTGCAGCTGCAGCGGCGTCCAGTCCAGCGCCCTCTAGCGGCAACCCAGTGGCCCCTAGCGGGAACCCAGTTGCTCGCTCACCGTCGGGGGTCTTCCGAGGCTCATGGATGAGCAGCCGACGCGGGCGTCGCTTCCAAACCTACCGCGGTATCCGGTACGCTGAGTCGCCCACTGGAGAGCTCAGGTTCCAGGTAATCATGAACCTTAGGGAACTAGTAATAGAGACGGTGGTGTGGGTAGGGACCATCCCAAAACAGGCCAGTATAGCGCCCCCTGGCGCCAACCTAGCGCCCCCTAGTGGCAATCTAGCGCCCCCTAGCGGGAACCATGCGGCCCGCTCTCCATCGGGCATCGTTCGAAGCTCATCGATGAGCATCCGGCGCGGGCGTCGCTTCCAAGACTACCGTGGCATCCGGTACGCTGAGTCGCCCACTAGAAATCTTAGGGTAGTATTATTACATTATCTTTTTTGACTTAGGTTTCAGGTAATCAAGAACTTTAGGGAACTAGTAATAGAGACGGTGGTGTGGATAATGACGGCCGCAAAAGTCTCAATGTTAATGTCCACAGCCCAGCGCTGAGCGGCAACCCAGTTGCCCGCTACGCTGTAATACCCAATGAAAAACTTAAGTTCGAGAACTAACTAGGGCAAATGCCAGGGGCCTCCACAATAGCCCCAATTGGATTTCAAAAACAATTTCAACAAATAAACATTACCTAGCAAACAATTTGTAGTGCCTATTTTGTTGAAAAAAGGTTATATTTTTCTCAAATATTGAAAAAAACTATTGACGCCACACCACTAAATCGGGCCGTTTATATTTTTACCTATTGTGTACTTTTGCAGCCTCCCAAGCCCATCCTGCAGTATTCGGGTGAGGTGGACGCGTCGCAAGAGGGCCCAGCGTGCCCGTTGATCGCGCCTAAAGAATACTTCGTTAGCGAAGACTGCCTCACTATCAACGTGTACACGCCAGAAATTAACAGGTGAGGTCGACTCACATATACAACGTATAATTATAATTATATTGATAATAGGCGGGAGCCTATTCTTCAAGACAGGTGCTTCAGTATACCTAGTTTAGGGAATAGCGCTTATGACAAATAATGTACCTACTGATTTTGGAACGTCAATTGTTGTATTTTTTATTTTGATTTGAGTTCTCCGAACAGTAGACCTCGCGAACACACACTTTAACTGGATTTTCATAAGTCTATTCTTGCTCTCAATCGATTTAATTCATACTCGCAAATCTAGTTATCAAATCAAAAATTTCATCAAATATTAGAAAATATTATCAAAATCGGCCGATAAATAGCGCAGTTTTCCCTCCTTTTTAAAGGAAATAACTAATCAAAATTTACTGACGACAAAAAAAATCATTAATATATCGAACCTGTGTATCAAGTTTCGTTGAGATTTGTCAAAAATGCGACTTATAGAGAAATATCAACATCCGGACACACGATAGCAAAATTGTCTTGAAGCGATGACCTCTCTCACTGCGTTTGCTCGGTCAATGATGATTGTTGTATAGCTCTAACACAATATAAAAAACTCTACACTTACCTTTTAACTATGATTTTTTTCCACAGTAAGAAACTTCTACCAGTAATATTCTACATCCATGCGGGTGGATTCTACGCCTTCAGTGGTCGCAGCGACGTTGCCGGTCCCCACTATTTAATGGACAAAGATGTTGTCTTGGTCACTATCAACTACCGGCTCAGCGCGCTCGGTAAGTCCCACGACTTTTAGTTGGGCAGCGCCCGACATACCTCAGTGCCTCAAGTCAAAGGCGTCCAACCAGTTGGCGTTACCAGTATCACTTATAACACACGTGGTCTTACAATGTGGGTTTAAAAGAAGCCCAACTAGTTATGGAGCGGGCTATGCTCGGATTCCCTCTATGAGATTGGTTGACTATAAAATCAAATGGAGACTTCGATCACACTCACAAGGTGGAAAGAATTTATACTCAAATTACTGAACAACAGAAATCGTATATAAAAATTGCATTAATATATTTAGATACATTTAATTTATTTTCATAACAATATCATGTTATTAGTCGTACGTACTTTTTTTTTTAATTTTACTGAAAAGTTATGACCCTTTCTTATCGAAGGCAAAGAAGATATAATAATACTACGTACCGAAGGTAAAATATTGTTGGAAGGTAGACGAGTACCAGCCGGCGAATGATATAAAAGGCGGTGTAAACGCCGCACCGACACTTTGCCTCGAGCCACCGTCGTGGAAACATCGTCCGATATTTCATTTCTCTTTCGTTAAATTGTATCGAATCGCTGTCAGATTGTTTAACTTTTGATTATTTTTGTTGAATTATAATTTTCAGAAGTAATTCGGTGCTTTATTTTTGAAATAAAATCAAAAGTATTCAAAAATATAATATAAAATAAGATTTTTGAAGTGAAAATTTCTTTAGCGGCGTTGTGCTCTATTTGAGATGGGTGAAAAATATTACACTCACGTCAGGACACGTGACCTGATAGAAAATTTGTAAGACGGAGAGAGAGAGAGAGCAAGTAATATCCCCCCTCTGTTCCTACCTTACAGTGAAACCTGCTCCTGCTGTCTTGCGCGACTGTGCGTGTATGATATTGTATTTTACCACTTAAATGATAATATTTTTATACATCTGAACACAGCAGTTCGTGCGAAATTATTCCCTAAGCATTCCAAAATATTCAAAAATACACAAAGTTAATGTTCAAATATTCACTTCGGCCAGCGCTCCCGGAGTGCAACCCGTTGTTTTTTTAGTCAATTCGCGTTTGCCCATTTCTCAGTTAATTTAAGAGTGACGTTTGGTCCTCAGGATTTCTGAGCACGGGTGACCAGCTAGCCCCCGGGAACAACGGGATGAAGGACCAGGTGGCCGCGCTCCGCTGGGTGCAGCGCAACATCGCGGCCTTCGGTGGAGACCCCAACCTAGTTACTATTAGCGGCTGCAGCGCGGGCTCCATCAGCGTTATGCTACATATGATCTCGCCCATGACTAAAGGTAAAAAGGCGTTACGGCCGGGGACAGCTGTCTGAAATTGCGCAGATAATACACAGAATATACCGCTTGCGCGATGCAGACTTTGGTGCGTAATTGGCTGCAATGAGCGTTGATTCGCTGCCGGCGCGATAGATGGCGCTGCAAGTTGGTTACTGTTACTGACATGGCCCAGTGGATTAGCAAATTTAAATGGTTCAGGATCCTACATAAATACCTAAAGAAGTACTCTTTCAGCTATATGACAGTATAAAACCGAATAGCATGAAAGCATTTATTTTCTACTTTTTAAGGATATATTCTCAAACATCTAAAATATTTTTCAGGTTTGTTCCACCGTGCAATCTCAATGAGCGCGTCTCCAGTGTCCAAAGCTCCCACGCCTACCCACCAACGCCACCTAGCGGTCAAACAGGCGCAACTACTCAACTGCCCGTCCGACAACAGCACAGTTATCGTCAACTGCCTCAAAACCAAGACTTGGCAGGAACTCGGCGACTGGCGCGGATTTTATGTAAGAATTAGAGCTAGGCTTCATTTTATTATCGCTAGAGGGCAACTCGGGCCACAGTTTTTTCACTCACTAAAGCACAAGACCGCACCGCTTGCTTGACTACTTGCGGTGCTGCGCGAATTATAGTTTTATACATTTACGAACCTTTAAACTAACAATAACACTTTATTAGACAACTATCCTTCCATGCATCAGTCTTCGCGTCATCATAAGCTTTTATTTAATTTTGCAATGGATGTACCTATGTAACCAGTTCGGGTTCGGCTCGGCTGTCCACTGAAAGGGCGATACTGCGCCTTAAGAACACCGTCAGGTACTATACAGACCGGAAAACTCCCGTTTTTGCGTGCTTCCTCGACTTATCCAGTGCCTTTGACCTGGTGTCGTATGACCTTTTATGGAGGGAACTACAGAGTTTAAATATGCCTCAGGAGTTCGTAGGTATTTTCCAGTACTGGTATACACACCAGAGTAACAGTGTGCGGTGGGCGGGGGCAATATCTGAGTCGTACCACCTAGAGTGCGGAGTTCGGCAGGGCGACTTGACCTCGCCGACACTGTTTAACCTGTACACCAATAGGCTGATCATTGAGCTCAGCAGTCAGCATGTCGGCTGCCATATTGACGGTATTTGTGTCAACAATTTTAGCTATGCAGACGATATGGTACTGCTGAGCGCGTCGGTATGTGGTCTACGGAAATTGTTGCAGATCTGTGAGAGATACGCTTGTGGTCTTGGGTTAAAGCATAATGTTAAAAAAAGTCAATGTATAGTCTTTGAGACCGGCCGTGCAAGATGCCCTCAGAGCATTCCACCCGTGCTAATAGACGGTGTTCCCCTAGATAGGGTGGATCAATATAAATACCTAGGACATATTGTTACGACTGAACTCAGGGATTTTGTAGATATGGAACGGGAGCGGAGGGCTCTGTCCGTCAGAGCAAATATGCAGGTTCGTACGATGCTCAAATGAGTTAAAAGTCACGCTCTTTAGAGCGTACTGCACATCGCTCTACACGTGCAGTCTGTGGGCTAATTACACAGATAAGTGTTACAGCGCCCTCCGCGTCCAGTATAACGCGTTCAGGGCGGTGATGGGGCTGCCCTGGTTCTGCAGCGCCTCGCGCATGTTCGCGGAAGCGTGAACCGACTGCTTCCAAGCGACCATGCGCAAGCGAGCCGCTTCCCTGGTGCGCAGAGTACGGTCCAGCTCCAACGCTGTCCTGGCGATGATAGCTACTAGATGGGACTGTCCTTTTCTTCAGCGTTGCTCCAACAGTCATATTGCAGTACCAGTGCCTAAGAGAATGTACAAATAAGTGATTACATATGCCTTGATTTTATAATTAGATATTTTATGTTATTGTTGACTGTTATTGACATTGAATGACTATTATTTTATTTTATTATTTGAATTTTGTTATAATGACTTATGTGTAATTTTGTAATTTTATTTTCTGTCAATATGGGCCCTACATGCCTGAAATAAATGAATATTATTTATTTTTTATGTATGTAATTAAGTTCTGGTGAAATCTTGCAACTTCTCGGTTTTCGACTGTGCTGTGCATGCATATGTATATCGCATGACGATGCAATAATATGGTACCATGGAGCTGATCTTATGATGGTGAAAGATGGCCATTGGAACTTTTGTACTAAACAAGATAGACTCGTCGTGTTTGGGCTCGTTTTACTTGTATTGCCTAGCACTCTGCTACTACATGCTATCCAGGATCTCAAAAGCTTTTATTTAAAAAGTTGTACCTTAAAATAATTTATTTGGTTTTAGAATATTAATTAATGTCACAAAATGCTTTAACGCAAACTGTGTTATCTTGCAGGAATTTGGTTTCGACCCGACCGCCATCTGGTGGCCCGTGGTGGAGCCCGACTTCGGCCAGGAGCGATATCTTACGCTGGAGCCTCTCGATGCCATCCAGCAGAAGAAAATGCACGAAGTGCCTTACATAATCAGCCAAACTGAAGACGAGTTTTTCTGGCAGGCTTTCAGTAAGTTGTGTGTCAAGCCACCAATTTGGACCAGCATGAGCAATCAATCTTCGTGGGTTGGCCTATGTTCAGCAGTAGACTATTAAAGACTGGTATAGTACAGTACAATAACTCGATAAGTTATAGTCGTTTCAGTTCTTAACTGCTTTTATTTTTGAAAACGGAGGTCTGACGATCAACGGGGTCGAGAATTTCTCGAGTGGTTCGTCTGCTCACGAGGTGAACAGATAACTATATCAAGACTAACTAGATTCCTGATAACCTGAAAAATATTGTCAAAGATATTGCTTTTAAAAATAAATTTAAAACAAAGTTTTTAGAGAAAGCGTACTACTCAATTCAAGACTTTACGGAAGATCAATGGTAGTAAATAATTAAAATATATTATGTGTATATAATATTCATAACTTATCAAATAATAATAATTATAATTAATAATTATAATTAAGCCGTCGGTGAGTGGCGACACCGCGAACCCTGATTCCCTGGAGCTAAATGAGACCCCTGACTCCTCTCTTGCCTTAGCCGGCCGGCTTGGAGTGGAAACCGCAAGAGCTAAGAACCTAAGCTCCAGAGTGGAAGTGTTAAAGGGCATAACGCCGCGAGTAGCGTTTAGTGAAAGCGCAGCACACCTCTCGACACCCGACAGCCGTCCACACCAATGTTGCCCCTCCGGCGCCAAATTACGGTAGCCTTCATGGGGGGCCCATTTAGTGGATGGCAAGTCACCACCCGCCTAAATATTTTGAAATGAGGCATTACTTGGCGGGTGCCGCACCTCATTCCATAGACCAGCTTATAACCCCGTAATAATTCATTAAAATAGCCCAAGAAGTACCTATTCACCGTCTTTACAATAGTTTCCCTCTTCCAAATCACCCAAAAACTGTATTTTTTTACTTAATAATTGTAAAAGGGCCTCTTGGTGTTGGTTTCGGCCCCATCAATGCCCTTCAAAGATCCGGGGCAACCCGTGAGTTGTAAAACAAATAATTATAATTATAATAAACTTAGTACAGTAGTAATAAGTTAATACACACTGTTATACTTAGCATAAATAGTAATAAGTAATTAAGAGTATTGTTCTCTTGCAGCGCCCTAACAGGATCTATGTTTTGTACTACAATTGGTTTTAACATTGTTATGTACACTACATTGTGCAAATAAGAAATAAATAAATAAACGCGAAACCGAACATCAGAACGCATACATAATACGGCCGCAGTTCTGGATAACTTTGTACAAATTTCTGAATTAATTCCAGCTGTTCTAAGAAACGAGACCCTCCGCACAATGATGAACAACGAATGGCCCCGCGTAGCGCCCATCTCCTTCGACCTCCCTCGGGAAAACTCCTCAGCTCAAACTGATCGGCTCCGCCAGTTCTACCTCGCAGGGAAGCCGTTGAAAAATGATGAGGAAAGCGCGAGGGGACTCGGCAAGCTGTACGGAGACGCCGTCATTGGATTCGGAGTCCACAGGTAAGGCATATTTATGACAATTGACCAAGTGAACGATGTGAAAGAGAATTTCTTTTTTACTCGATTTTGTGTCCGTCTGTCTGATTGATTTTCCTCAACAGGCCGCACTTGTCAACGAATCTTGACAACATTGGGTGGTAGACCTATCCCCAAGCTATTCCCCTTGGTATCAAAATTTGTGTACTTGGGTATTGTTATGGGGATGATTACAGTTTTTTACATCAAAGGCTTTTCGGTAAAGGAAAATATCGTGAGAAAACCGGCATACATATACAGCATATAGGCATAGATAAAATTCAATGGTGTATGTGAATCCATCAACCCACACTGGGCCAGCGTGGTTGATACGTCTCAATCACCCTTCTTGGTACACCTATGATACTGCTGGGTGAGAAAGTTTTCTCAAAGAATTTTTTTTCTCTCTTTCCGTTGAGAAAACGTAGGTAAATGTAGGCTGATTTTTTATTAGTTTTGGAGTAGGTACACAAAATATGAGGAAACAAAAGTGAAATACAATTGATTTATCCTAAATTAATTGACACCATCTTTATTTTAAACTTATGTACCTATCAGGGTCATACCTATGATTCTGTATAGAATCTGATAAATAATATTTTGTTCATATCGCAGGCTGGCCAACCTGATGTGTCGGTACTCGGCACACCCGGTGTGGTACTACGAGTTCAGCTACATCGGACAACACAGCCACTACGAGGATCCGCAGACCAACAAACCGACAGGTACATACACATATCTTATTGACCGAGTGAACGAAGTGAAAGAGGCCTTCGCTTTTGACTCGACGATTTTGCTTTAATCAATCCAGTTGTTGATTGTTGTGTACCAGAACGAAACTCGAGGAAACTTGTACTATAATATTGTACTATACGAAATGTACTAAGTACCACAATACATAAGTTCTATTTTTTTGCGATTTTTCATTAGTTTCCGTTCAACACCCCCCCCCCCCCCCCCCTCCCTAATCTCCGGCATTTTCAAAAAAGGGGTAAATTTGCTGTTTCGCTGTTTATTATAGCCGATTTTGATAATATTTGGCAAGATCGTTCGGTATGTAACTCTAACAAAAGTTGCGAGTGTGGATCAAATCGATTAAGAGCGATTAAGATGGAGTTCGACGTGTATAAGAAGATTAAGTTAAAGAGCTGCGTTCGCGATGTCTACTGTTCGGAGAACTAGTAGTTTTATGAATTGTGAAATTGAAGCAGGATTTTCTTTCAGGCGCTGCCCATCACGACGACCTGATCTACTTGTTCACCCTCTCGTACCGGTACCCGACGATCGAAGCAAACGACACCAACCCTGACTCCAGGGTTGTCGACCAAATGACTACGCTGTTCTACAACTTCGCTAAACACGGGTAAGATATTTACCAAACGACACCCACCCTGACTCTAGAGTCATCGACCAAATGACTACGCTGTTCTACAACTTCCCTAAGCACGGGTAAGATATTTACCAAACGACGCCAACCCTGACTACAGGGTCGTCGACCAAATGACTACGCCCTTCTACAACTTCGCTAAGCACGGGTAAGATATTTACCAAACGACACCAACCCTGACTACAGGGTTGTCGACCAAATGATTACGCTGTTCTACAACTTCGCTAAACATGGGTAAGATATTACTAAACTCTGTTACCTACTTACAGCGCCATCTATACTTAACCATAATATAACCATCTATTTCTTCTATCGTACGGCTATAACTAAAGTGCCACTATATTTTGGTCTTTAATATGAAAACAAACAAATATAATACCAAGTTGATGTTTAAGGTGGATATTCCACGCGTTAGAACCAAGCGTTTCGAATCCTCATTCGAACAATCAGAATGTGGAACGCTTTAACTGAGCCTGTTTTTCGCTAAAGTACAACATACGTAGGTGTCTTCAAATGTCGAGTAAATAGGTAGGTATATTCCAACTGGGCTAGTATGCGCGCCACGAATTATTTCTTTTGTAGTGTAAGAACAAGACAGTGTTATGGCAAAGTATATATCTGTCACTTTTTCACATGTCGAAATGAGTTCTTTTCGTGGCTTTTCGTGGTCGCCTGCTTGACTAGCAGGTAAGCGTGCTACACCCACATCAATCAATCAATAAATCAGTACAAATATTTTAGTAAAATATGTATTGCGTTGCTTAAGCTTTTCCCATTTTGTTAGTCATTAATTCAAGAATTAGTAGAAAAAAATATTAACTAGTTTGTACTTTTTATTGTAAATTTTGCTGTAAGCATTGAAAAGAATGCAAATGAATGTGTACAACGCTAGCGTACAAAAGCTAGAAACGTAGAAGAAATGATTTTAATTTTATAGTGCACTATAAAATTAAAACCATTTCTTCCACGTATCTTTTTAAACCTGATTCGATCTCGCAGAGAGACTCCGAGCATGCAAATTTTTTGACAGGTACCTAACTATTGTTATCAATAAATGAGTATGAATATAATTTTCCCTTGCAGAGACCCGAACCCCAAAGGCGCCAGCGCGGAGCTGGGTAGTCTCTCGTGGCCCGCCATGACGGCCACTTCCCGCAAATTCCTGCGAGTTGGGGACAAGCTCACTGTGGAGGAAAATATGAAGGAGGACCGCATGAAAGTTTGGGAAGAACTGTACCCCATTAAATATTAACATATGGAGTAGAATTTTGTATTTATGAATAAAGATATTTTTAAAATAATGCTTTTTTTAGGGTTCCGTACCCAAAGGGTAAAAACGGGTTCCGTTATTAATAAGACTCCGCTGTCCGTCTGTCTGTCTGTCTCCAGGCTGTGTCTCATGAACGGTTATAGCTAGAACGTTGAAATTTTCACAGATGATGTATTTCTGTAGCTGCTATAACAATAAATACTAAAAACATAAATAAATAAATATTTAAGGGTGGCTCCCATACAACAAACGTGAATTTTTAGCCGTTTTTCGATCGATATTAATAACGGTGACAGGTAGATGCTTGAAATATTCACAGAATATTTAGTTAATTACTTCAAAAATAAATAATTAAATAAAAATAAATTAAATATTTAAGGGGGGCTCCCATACAAGAAACATTATTTTTTGCTTGATATTAATAACGACAACAGGAAAATGCTTGAAATATGGACAGAATGATATTAAGTTGTATACTTCCGTTGTTTTTAAACTTACGCGATTTGAACACATTATTATTTTATACTACTGAGTCTACGCGTGACCACGGTCGATGCAACTCGGCCGAAACGTCGGATACGTCGAAACTGATATTCATATTCATATTCATTTATTGATACATTTTAGTACACGTCATTTAATTACATCAATCATCAAATAATAATTTAATAATTTTAATACAAAACAAATTCTCAAATATTTCAAAATTATGTTCATTCTAATTAAAAATAAAATAAAATACATCACATTATACGAATCATTACAATAATTGCAGAAAAAAAAATTAACTGAATTAAATAATTATAAAGCCTCATACTAACAGTATGTGGTTACTTTTAGCGTCATGAATTCTTTTTCTATATCATAGAACGCCTGACTGATAAGCCAGCGCTTTAGTCTTGCCTTGTATATGGTCAAATTAGATGCTTCAATGACATTTCGGGGAAGTCTGTTATAGATCATAGTTCCCATGACATGGGTCAACTTGGTGGACTTTGTCAGCGTTCGTTTCACAGGTAAGAGCCTGTTCCTGTGACGAGTAGTACGCTGTTGGGATTCATATAGTGTTTGCCCCATCACTTTGTAAGATTTTAGGTTAATTCTCACATAAATAGCCACTTGCATAATAACTATAGATGGTAGTGTAAGTATATTCAACGATATGAAAAATGGTCTAGCTGATTCATCAGTCGGGATGCGTGCCATTATGCGGACGGCTCGCTTTTGGCAAACAAAAGCTCGCTTCCACTCAGCTGCCCCCGCCCAAAGCTCAGCACCATACTGGAGTAAGGAGTGGACTGTGGCAAAATAGCACGATCTTACCACGTCACTCGGTAGTACTTTGGCAAGCCGTTTGAGAGCGAAACACGCTCCACTCGGCTTCCCGCACACTTTATTTATGTGAGTCTCCCAGGTCAGGCTCCTGTCCAGTTCGAAGCCGAGAAAGCCGGTGTGCTCCACTTGCTCAATTTTGGCACACTCAACCTTCACACTAATCTGTTTAAGTTGTCTCCCTGAAAGGTCGAAATGCATATAGTGCGTTTTATTGAAGCTGAGCACCAGCCCGTTCTCCTTGAACCACCTGTGTAGTTGCGCAGCTGCAGCGTTTAGTTTCCTTTCTAGCTCATTCAGTGACGGAGCCGTGACAATGGCAGCCACGTCATCAGCGTACATCATCACTTCCGCGTCGGTTATGGCATTAGGCAGGTCATTTAGTAGCAGAGCGAAAAGTATATTGGAGACCGCTGAGCCCTGGGCCACACCGATCGTAGTAAGCAAGGGGTCCGATCTTAGCTGTCCACCTTCACCGACTACAATTTGAGGTCTCTCGTGCATGAGGTCAGTGAGCATACGTAATGGATTTTCCTGGATCCCATAGTGACTCAGTTTCAGGGCCAGAATCACGTGGTCTGCTACGTCGAACGCTTTCTTGAGGTCACAGCATAGCACTGCTACCTGCTGCTTCTTCTCTCGAGCGTCAACGATACGACGCAAGACTTCCCTAGTCAGTGACGTCGTAGACCTGCCCTCTCTATAGGCGTACTGTCTATCAGACATTGCGCCTATTTCCGATAAGTACGTCGTTAACCTAGCACTTACACCATTTTCAAATATTTTTCCAACCGCTGGTATTATGGATACTGGCCGGTAGCAGTCTATATCTTGCCGTTTTCCCTTTCCTTTGAAAATGGGTGAAACCTTACTAAGTTTCATTGGCTTAGGGTACGTTCCCTCGTCAATATATTAATTGAAAAGATCGCTAAGTATTGGTGCAATGGGTTTTGCTATCAAACGTAATATTTCCATCGATATGCCATACGCATCTTTAGATGGCTTTGCTGGTATGCGCTTTGTTATGATATGAAGTACCTCGGTTGCAGAAAACTTGCGTAATCTCCGTGAGCGGTCAGCCGGCGCGCACGTCGCACGCAGGGTGCGCGCCACGAGCCGAGGATCGGCTTTAGGCGCCGAACACACTGCCGCGGCATTAACGAATTTCGAATTCATTTCATTTAGCGCTAGTTTCTTAGTAGCGAACGGTTCACCAGCAGAGTTCTTGACGACATCCGTGAAGTCTACATTGCAAGAGTTTTGCTTTCCTCTTTGTTCATTAACCACATTCCACATTGTTTTTGTGGTATTACTGCTATTTTTTATTTTATTTGAATAGTAATTGCATTTTTGCTTCGTTAATAAATTGTCATAAATAATATTCAAGTCAAATGTGAATTGTTGTAAAATGTCAATGTTTGGATTATTTTCGCTTAACTCGATTATGTCAAAAATTAGTGATTTCATATTTTTTATATCATCTGTCACCCATGAAGACCGTTTACTAGACTTAATTACTCGTCTTAGTGGGAAACAGGCATCGATTTTATTGCAGATTATGTTAATCACGGACGTCGTCAGAGACTCGGCCGAAGTACTCCGTAGCAATAGCTTGTCCCAGTCTATGCTTTCAATGGCACACGAAAAATTATGTTTGTTTAAGTGCGAGTAATTTCTTCTAGATTCAAACTGTGGCTTAGGGGAGCACAATACAGATCGTGTCATTTCGACACGTACTGCCATATGATCGCTCAGGCGAGTATTTAAGGGAGATGTTTTTATTAAGCTTGCTGGCAGGTTACTGTAAACGTGATCTAGGCAGGTTGCGCAATGTGACGTCACACGCGTAGGAAAGTCCACAAAGTTGACCAGATCATGAGCTGACAATAGGTCAGCTAGTTGCTTTGTTTCAGGCTTTTCACAAAGGACGTCCAGGTTAAAATCTCCTACGACCAGACACCCTAATTCTAGGTCACTCAGCTTATCAATCAGGCGCTCAAAACATGCTAAGAATTGACTAGTATTTACTAAGCCTGTTCTATAAACACATACAATACATATATTGTAGTCAATAAGATCTATTGCGGAAATTTCGCAATACAGTTATGTAGCTAATGAAACAATTTCTAAGTTTTCTACTACCTTAATGCCGTCTTTCACGAACAGGCATGACCCGCCATGCTTGTGATTCGACCTACAGAAGCTTGATCCTAATATATAGCCTTCTATACTAACACACTTGAGCTTGGTGTAACATAGCCAATGCTCGGTCACTGCTAAAATGTCACATTCTAAATCACTATTTAGTAGCACCTCTAGTTTTTGGGTTTTCTGGTCAATGCATCGTATGTTTTGCAGGCATACAACGAGACGTTCAGTAGATGCATTTATTTGTTGTGGTCGGTCGCAGTTACGCGCTCGGCGTCCGCGTTCCGTTTGACATTGACGCCTGACCTGAAATTGACGTTTGACATTGATAAACGCCTAGATGCGCTTTATTTCCTTAGAACGCAATTTTAGGAAGAAAAAGCCGCAGCCCAATGATATCGTGCTTGATGTGACAATAAAATTGTAATTAAAGCCTTTATTAATCACTAGATATTTTATTTTGTTTATTTTTTTGTAAATGTTAACCAAAGTAAACAGGTATAAAAATTTTATTATTAAGATATCTTTTGTTGGCTAGATACCTATTATGTATCAATTACGGAGTATGTAAAAGTTTTTATTTTCACTGTTATTGTCTATCTTAGATGTTAAAACCCAAATATCGTTGAGATTCTTATTACTTACAGAAATGTTGTTAGACAAGTTTTGGGAACTTCCATAATAATAAATGTGATATTTATAATTTTTATTGTAAAAATAGACTGCTGACATTTAATATAATGAATATGACCTATTGTTATAAAAAAAGAAAAAATTGTACCTACATGTAAATAATATAATGATATGATATTAAAACTTTGTTTATTAATTTTACCTTCTAAATACGTACTTCCAAAAAAGAATAAAATTAGAAGTCTGAAAAAATAAGGTTTCTTTTTTTCAATACCGGTATCCCAGTATCCCGGTATTTAGAAAAAACATTCGGTAGTAATACTGATATTGAAAAAATCCGGTATTCGAAAGCCCTAATTTCCATTTAAATTGTAAAAAACTAAATGAATTTCATCAAAATTTGTCATGGAGCCATTATAGCAAACTATTTCGTGTGCCATTTTGATCCCTTTAGGCATGATTACAAAATACATTAATTGCATTTATTCCCATTTTCTTTAAACATACAGTCAGCTAACACGAGCTATGCCATTTTGTCTTATAGTATTTTTGGATTTATTGTAGTTGTGCCTATTAACTTTGACGTGATAACTTTCGAACGACAAGTAAAGACTTTGATGTAATTGGAAAAGTAGGTTAGGGTTCTCTTAGAGTTAAGTATGTCCCTTTGATGTGTTATGTAACACGACACGTTGATTACAATGATGCAATAAAAACAAAAGGGCACTCGAGTTATGTCTTTTTTAACTGGAGACACTAATTTGTTCGCCACAATAACAGTAGGAAGGCTAAATAATTTTAGATGTCAATTTAATATATTTTTTGAATGTCATTATATTAGTTTTGTCAAAATTTAATAATAAATTATTTAATATCAACCATTGCACCATATTATTTAAAGCCAAATTGATTTCTGGTTCAAGTGGTTTATTTTTATTACCCACAAAAATGGCAGTGCTGTCATCAGGGAAGAAAACTATATGGTGGTCAATAGATTGAGGTAAATCATTAATGTATATAATAAATAGTAAAGGCCCAAGAACACTACCCTGCGGGACTCCATATTTGATCTGGCCCGCAGAAGATGTATATTTTCGTTCCACTTTTGTATACGGACAGATCCTGGTTATTTGAGTTTTTTGGTACATATTTTGGAGATAAGAAGCAATTAACCTCAGTACATTACCTCTGATTCCATATGCATCCAGTTCACAAATCAATATACCGTGATCAACGTAATCAAACGCTTTAGTAAGGTCCATATACCTACAAAGCGTAAACCGGAACATTTTTTCCCTTCCTGCCATAATAGTCTTAATCAAGTTATAGATTGCAACATTTATTGACTTCTTTTTCCGGAATCCTACTTGCTCATCAACTTGGTTTCTTTTCTCTTCACTTCGTGAAGAAGATACTTCACCCTGCCCCATGTAAAGTGTTGGATATAATACAGTGAGAGATGTGTTATTCCGGATTTTTTTAACACAATTTAAGTTAGCTCTCTTGTATACAATGTGTTTGTCTACCGGCGTCGGAGCCTTAAGCGGTGACATCTATGGCAAATTTCGAACAACTTTTACTATGAGACCAACTCTGAAAACGTAAAAGAAAACTGCTGTTCCAATTTTTTATAAGACTTTCGACAAAAAGTATGGAATAGCTGTTTTTTTTTTTGCGTTTTCAGAGTAGTTCCCACATTAAAGGTTATTTAAAATTTGCCATATATTCACCGCTTAAGGCTCCGACACCAGTAGACAAACACATTATTATATATTTTTTTTAAATAAATGTCAATGGCTGAATAATTAAATTAAGGCAATATATACTTAATGTACTATTAAATTATGTAATGGCATTAGAAATACGACAAATTTATGATAAATTAAAGAATATTAAGGATAATTTAGAAAAGTTAGGTTACGAAAAGAGGAAAAAAGTTCTATTAGATAAGAAACTATTAGAAAGTAAGATTCGTACAGTTTTATATGCATGTCGATGTTTTAAGTAAGCAAATACATAAGAATTTAATAACTGGGCAAGCTCTGTCTGAAATTCACAATGAATGCTATAATATACTTAATAGGTTTATATAATCAAATTGAGGAATTTTGTGCTAAGAATCATAGTACACCTAAAAAACGAAATATGGCAAAGTTTGACTTGAAAACAGCATTGAGCTTGTTGCCTTTAATGAACGACACAGAAAGTGTTACAAAAGAGCTTATAGACGGAATTGAATACTATAGTTAGAATAGAATTGACAAGTTTTCATATTTAACAAGGCTATGAAATTCCAAAACCATTTGAACATATCGGGATGCTGATCATTATGCTTATTTTTTCAAAATTTTTAGTGCAGTAACTGCTAAGATATTAGATAAAAACTCTCACCCAAGCCGTTTCGGGATTCATACTAAAAGTTCAGTTGCCAATGATAAAAAAAATACTAGCAATATAAAATGACAGTTTACACTGACAGTGTTGACACATAAAATGTAGTTTAAAAATAAAATGTCAATGTCATTTTCAAATTACTTATTTTGCTTTAGCCCGAGAGGTAAACGCAAAAAATGCAAATACTTTCCAAAAGCTGAATTATTGGTATTAAGTTATCAAAATGATGTACATCAATACCCTGGAGTCAGTCAGCTGGGTTCCCTAGCATTTGGTGGAAGAATCCGTTTGAATTTTATAAGTATCTTGGAACTAGTACTACTTATTCTTCTTCTTTTAAGTGGTGCTAATTTAAAGCCTGTATGGCAGATCCTGTTACATATTTCAGGTGATTGGCAGTTGTTAAACTTTTTTATATTTTTGCTTCCCATAGTTTACCGCGGTACATAGTGGACTTTTTGCGCTGACCTCCCGGCCTATTTGTTATGAATTGTGACGGATTGATTGGCATTGACAGTGACAGCAACGCTGGCACCTATTTTTTTCTAAAGTGGCTTCTGTAAAATTGTTTATGAGTCCTAAATTTTGCAGTTACGTCCTTTTAGAATAAGCTACTTTTCAAAAATTAATTTTACAGAAAATGTAAGTCGTATTATTAAAAATAAAAAATACGTAAGTATATGTTATTTTGCAATATTGTTTCAGATAATAAATAAATATAACTATGTTAAAAATTTGAAATGTTGTCAATTGAATACTATAGACACATCAAAATCCAATTTAATCTCATTTGAATTTAAAACTCGTGTCTCGATCAGCAAAGTTGAAGTTAAATACTTCGTATGCAAATGTATGACACTACGATAAGACCTGAATCACTGACCTTGGAAAGGTGACGTCCACAAGTGGTATATTATTCAGAGAAAAATCGAACCAAGACGATATAATATACTTATATATCATTTGAAAGCTAGATTTATGGGCTTTTCAAAAATATTTAATTTAGATTTTTTATCCCTCCATTTTTTTTTAATTTGAAAAATAAATTGTATGAAAAATAATAATACAGCTTTGTATTTTTTCTAGTTTAGCAATAATACAATGCTTCTATCGTTATTTTACTTGCATTCGTAGCTGATTCTTCCACATTAATCTCTTAATTTGCTGAATTTAAATTTTTTAACCTAAGAGTGGTCTAGTCAAGTCAAGAGTAACTGGTCAAGTTAGTAGGTACAATGTGACAAAAAACACTTAAAAACTGTGTCAAATTGTTAAAAATTATTATATTCAACAATTTGAAGGTTACTTAATCAGGCTTGCTAGAGAGAAAATACCTATTGAGCCAAATATATTTATTTATCCTAATAGATTTAAAAGTAACTTAAAAAAACGGAGGGCTCTTTTTTGGTTTTAACTGATGTAATAGACTCAGAAAAATGTGAACATTCTCGAAATGTAACGAGTGTTGTGGTTTAATTTTTGATTATTATTATACCAGCCTCCATACATTTTGTGGACATGACCTTTCCTCCGTCTTCCTAGACCGGTTTTCCTCAAACCAAGACAACAACATTACAATTTATACAAGACCTATTTACCTGGTTGCGCCGGCGCATGGTATTCCCCACTGGCTGCCCAAGTACCCACACACACGCACAATAGCGCACACACTTAAACACGTACGAATGTATCTGGTCTATTTTCCTTGTGAGAAAAATACTGATCCGTTCTGAGCTTGACACCGGTTTTCAAATATGTTTATTATTGGTAGGTTATGCAGGGAGATTCTGAAAATAGTTTACAATGGACGAGCAAAATTTTTTTTTTACTTATGTAGTTTTCAGTATTGTTTTCGGAAACTGTAACAACTGAATAACATTAGTTTCAAGCCTTTCTGAAAGTTCTGAAGAAGTAGAAAGTAGCAATTTTGTGATATGAACCACACTTTAATTTACAACAAAATCAGATCACAACAATTAAATTCAAAATCACTAAACGAAACGAATGATCAGCGCACAATAAGAACCAAAATGTCACAATCAAAAATATAAATGGCTTACGCGACCTTTATAACACGTTTGCTCAGCACCAGCGCTCGTGGAAAGTGAGCCGCCGCGCTTGGAGCAGCTGTCTGTATGGGTTTTCCTAGCCTACCCTCTTATAATACCTACTAAGCTATTTGACAACATTGAAAATATACTATTGATTGTGGTAATCCTTAAAGATAATAGGCTGAAAATGACATATTTCACTTTAATTAAACTAAAATATGCCTCATTTTCGCAAATGACACGAAACAAAATACGATATATTTTCGATATTTTATCTGTGACGTGAACGCTCTAGTAAGGGCGGCAACTCTGGTGACGTCACATAATAGTAAACAAGAATTTCTTGATTGACTGTTGTTTGTGTAATTTGTGTATTGTGATTTCGGAGTAATATTAGTGGATCTGTAAGATACTTTTAAAGTATTTTTGACAATTTTTAAATGTGAAATAGCGTATTTACTAGTATTAACTAACGTTATTTACTATTGTGTGACGTCAAAGACCAGTGCCATTACAGAATGTCGTTTTTGACGGGATCTTAAATATCTGTTCTTTAACACTGTTTTTCATTGTTGATACAGTAGATCTCTCGGGAATATAAATGTAGTGTGTATATTATGTCCTAACGAATAATTTAAAACGATTTCCAAAAACTAGTCACCTATCCTATACATAGCCTATTACATGATTGAATAACACAAATTACCTAAATTATTTTTTCATGGGTTCATCTTATGATGATCCTGCACAGCTGATAAAAGTGAAGTCCTTTATGATCCGAACTTGATCCGGTCCTGGAGGTATTCCGGGGCTGGAATACCTCCATCATTGTTTCCTGACAATTATAATCATCTTCAAGGCAAGGTCTACATAGGTGATCTTCTAGGTCTACATACTTCGTCCTCGGTTAGGTGGTGGTTATAAAATCGCTTTCCGTCATGTGAGTTGGTAAACAAATACCAAAAGAGAAGCGATTTTATATATTTTTGCGATTTTTATAATTAGGGCTTCAGTATGTAAAAAAATCGATGACTTTATTTTAGTAGGTACGTCCTCGCGATATACTATATGTTCACACATCTATGCCTATTATTATGTGGTAAGTAAGGTCGAATAGACCAGGTGGCTAGCCCTTGTGTCAGAGAAGCAGCTTGAAGGTCTTTGACATGGTCCTACAATTCAACGTTTCATCAGAGCAACGGTAACGCTCAGTTGCATATGCCATCCGCGGTCACCCATCCGAAGACTGACCGTGCCGTTGGTATAACATTAGATCAATACGTAGACTGGAAGGAACATGTAAAAAATGTGTGTACTAAAGTAAACAGGTTTGTATTTGTCTTGAATAAATTAAGAAAAACATCATCGCGTCAGACCGTCCTGCTGGCGTACCATGGCTACGTGAGCTCCGTACTACGGTACGGGCTGCTACTTCGGGGTAACTCTACGGATATCCAGAAAGCTTTCCTTTTTCAGAAAAAGTGCGTTCGCGCTATGGTAGGGATACGGCCATACGAATCATGCAGGCCAATATTTAAGGAATTAGGAATTCTGACGTTGGCGAGTATGTACATTTTTGAGATTGCAGTATTTGTCCGAAATCACCCTTTAAGTACTTTAAAACAGCCAATGACAAATACCCAAGAAAGGTAAAATATGGGAAAAGGTTAATTTTTGAACAACGGTCTAGATTGACATTATTTCAAAAGACCTGTATCATTGAAAAAACTCCCTTATGGAATGTTTCGCCGTAAACTTAAGACATGGTTAATAGAAAAATGTTACTGTAACGCAGTAGGAGCCCTTTGTAGGTATGCAGTAACTATGATGTAATCTGCGGTGTATACGATTCTAGGAAGCTCTATTGTTTTGCGTTTTTTTATTGGTGCCTTTTGTATTCGGTTTTATGGCTTAATGACTCGAGCGGGATCAGCCTTTGTATCTCGTCTTTTGTTGGGTGTTTACGTAAATGAAAAACAATAGGGGATTCTCGAACTTTCAAGTTGTTTACTTGTTAACACAATAGCGTTTATTAAGATCGAGTAATGTTGCGAAATATCTCGTAGGTTCGAGACTGTAGGAAATAACGGATATAAATACGCCGGCCGACCCTTGGGGATCAGTTTATTCGTTTACCGTCGAAGCGATAACTACTCGGGTTAGAGTGCGATACCAGTGATTGTGAAGTGACTAGCTTGTGTGAATATCAGTGCCAGTGTAAAGTGTTTGTGCGAACCAGTTGTGTCGTGTGTTTTTGTGATTTTTGTGAAGTGATTGTGTGCAATAAAGTGCAAAGTGAATAATCGGCGTTTTAACTGACTATCCAAGAACCCATCTCGTAACATTTGGTGTCAGAAGGGTGGATAGTTGAAAATGCCGGTAACACCATACGACGAAGAGACCCCTCGCACAAGGAGTCAGCGCCGACAGGAGGAAGCGCGCCGACAAGAGGAGCAGGAGCGCCGCCGGGAGGAGATCGACCACAGGCGCTTTGGAACGAATTCGCTGTTAATGGAAGGCAGTGAGTCTGAGGCAACCAACGACGACTCCAGAAACATAGGAGCACTTGCTGCGGCACCTTCTGTGGTACCTGCTGCACCACCTGCTGTGGCACCTGCTACATCACCTGCTGTCCCTGTGGCATTTGATATGGCTGCTTTGATATCCATGATGCAGTCGATGTTCGATCGCAACAAAGAAGACCAGGCTCGCCTACTGGAAGAACAGGCCCGCAACAACAGAGAAGAACTCCTTACAAGCTTGCAGGCGACCTTGGGCAGTGAGATAAAAGAGGTCAAGGACACGGTTAAGCAGCTTGATACCAGCGTAAAGGAGCATGAATCCCGAATTGTTGATGCGGAAGCACAAATCGCCGATGTAAGGAAAGCCCTCAACGTCATCAAGTTAGGAGGTGGAACTGCTGCATCTACAACCTACTCGCCAGCCCCACAAAAGATTAAAGTGACGCCTTACGACGGGACATCATCATGGTCAGCCTACAAAATTCAATTTGACGCCGCCGTTCAAACCAATGGATGGAACAAGGACCAAGCCAAGAACGCCCTCATCATGAGCCTTCGTGACGAAGCCCTGAGTATTCTGGATGCCGTGGGTAAGGAAGTCACCTACGATAAATTAATGGAAACGCTGGAAAGTCGCTATGGTGATGAGCACCTGGAACGTGTGTACCGAGCGCAGTTGAAGAACAGGGTGCAACGTCGTTATGAAAGTCTTCAACAGTGGGCCGTCGAGGTGGAGAAACTATTCCGGAAAGCTTATCAGTCCGCGCCATTACCCAACAACGAACATCTAGTGGAAGCGTTTGCTAACGGGATAGCAGACTTCGAAGTAAGAACTGCAGTGAAACTCGGGCATCATAAAACACTAAAGGAAGCTTTGGCTCAAGCCTTAGAAGTCGAGGCTGTACGAAATCCAGCGAAGGATATCCAACATATAAGGGAGGTAAAGGACGCATCACTTCGTACAAGGTTTAGCCCTAGATGCTACAACTGCGACGAAAGAGGCCATTTATGGCGGAATTGCCCAAAGCCACGTCGAACGAGGGAGGATCGACCATTAGAAGAACGGGAAGAACGGCCGCACCGTGACACCACACAGCAGCAGGGAAACGAGTAAGCGCCAGGACCAAGGGGCGGGTGCTGGCCGGTCTAAAAAAGGCCCCAAAGATTTTGATCTCCCAAGCTCACGATGGGAACAGTCTGATCATCAATGGTGCCATCAACGGAACTTCGTGCAAGCTGACATTGGATACTGGAGCTTCTCGCACTGTCATCAGTTCCCGATTGGCTAAGCGCTTTCTTCCGAACTTCGAAAGCTGCAAAACAGTTCAACTTCTGACAGCGACCGGTCAGCACATATCCGTCCAAGGAGAGAAGCTGGTGGAGTTAAAGTTGGGTGAGAAAACCTTCCAACATAAAGTAATTGTGGCAGATATAGTTGACGATTGCATTCTGGGTCTTGACTTCATGCGAGAACATCATTGTGAGATTGACGTCAACCAAGGAATCTTGAAATGTGGAAGAGAAGAAATCTTCATGGAAGGCGCCATATCAGGAAAGGTTTATTGTCTGCAGAGAACAGTCCTTCCACCTAGATCGGAAACCATTGTGGCAGTTAGATTACCGCCAAAGTTGGGACATCAACAACGATGTGTGCTAATAGAACAATCGGAAGGTGATCAACCATGGTTAGTGGCCCGAACTTTGGTGAGGACTACTAATACTGCTGTGGTGCGTGTGCTCAACACAAGTAACGAGGAACAACTCATCAAAGGAGGAACCCCGATTGGTACATGCGAAAAAGTAGACTGGATGCGCAGATGCCAAGAACAACCAAAGGAGGAATACAACTGTGCTGGGAGTTACAACGTGTCAACACTATTAGAAGATTCCCGTAAAGATCTCTCCGAAAAAGAACTTCTGATGGCGAAGAAGACGCTACAGCGCTTTACCGACATATTTGCCCTCGATGATGCTGTCAACGGGAAAACTGGATTAGTAAAGCACACAATAAATACAGGAAGCGTGCCACCGATTCGACAACGGCCAAGAAGGATACCAGTTGCCAGAGAAAAAGAAGTTGAGTCAATGATCGAAGACATGGCACGCAACGGTGTTATAGAACCATCATCCAGCCCGTGGTGTTCTCCAGTGGTTCTAGTGAAAAAGAAGGACGGCAGTATGCGGTTTTGCGTTGATTATCGACGACTCAATGACGTAACGAAGAAGGATAGCTACCCTTTGCCGAGGATTGATGACACGTTGGATACACTGACGGGCATGAAGTGGTTCACTACGCTGGACTTGAAGAGCGGGTACTGGCAAGTGGAAATAGACCCTAAAGATAAGGAGAAGACCGCATTTTCTACGGGAAAAGGCCTGTGGCAATTTAAAGTGATGCCGTTTGGGTTGTGCAACGCCCCCGCTACGTTCGAAAGGTTAATGGAGTTAGTTCTTGCGGGACTAATTGGTGACGCATGCCTTGTATACTTAGACGACATCATAATTGTGGGAAAAACCTTCGAAGACCACCTGCAAAACCTGGAACGAGTCCTAACAAAAATACGTGCTGCCAATCTTAAGCTGAGTCCGAAGAAATGTTCCTTCTTCAAGAGGCAAGTGAATTTCTTGGGACATGTGATTTCCGAAGCTGGTGTACAGACGGATCCAGGTAAAGTCAGTGCTGTGAAGGATTGGCCTGTGCCAAAAGACAAGACGGAAGTCAGAGCATTCTTGGGTTTATGCTCCTATTACAGGCGATTCGTGAAGAACTTTGCTGACATCGCTAAGCCATTGCATAGACTGACTGAAGAAAAACGGCCCTTCCTCTGGGATGAAAATTGCGACGCAGCTTTTCGAGGATTAAAAGAGCGACTTTGTAATACGCCTATTCTCGGCTTTCCGGACACCGAGAACGAGTTTATCGTGGACACTGACGCCAGCAACACCGGCATTGGAGGGGTATTGTCGCAAAGAAAAGGAGACCAAGAAGTGGTGATTGCGTATTTCAGCAAATCCCTGTCCAAGCCAGAAAGGAACTACTGTGTGACAAGAAAGGAGCTACTTGCAGTGGTGAAGACATTGCGTCATTTTAGCAAATACCTGCTCAGGCGAAAATTCCATCTGAGGACTGACCACGCTGCTCTAAAGTGGCTACTGCAGTTTAAGGATCCCGAAGGCCAAGTGGCAAGATGGATTGAGCAACTACAAGAGTTCGACTTCACCACGGAGCATCGCAGTGGTTGATTCTTGAATGGATGGAATCAGATGCCCGTAAGCCTGACTGGAGTGCTATTGCTTCACTGAGTGTTACGACAAAGAGCTATTGGGCGCAATGGGATAGCCTGGTGCTTCAAGAGGGAGTGCTGTGCCGAAAATGGGAAAATGCTCGAGGCAACCAGTGCCATCTCCAAATGGTTGTACCCAGAACAAAAGTTCCCGAAGTTTTGAAGTTGTACCACGAAGGGTTTTCGGGAGGACATCTGGGTGTGAAACGGACCCTGTTGAAGATTCGAGAAAGGTTTTACTGGATCAACTGCAGAGATGATGTAGAAGAATGGGTACGGAAATGCACCAGCTGTGCATCAGTGAAAGGTCCGCATACCCGCAGCAGAGGAGCACTAAAGCTGTATAATGTTGGAGCACCATGGGAGCGAATCGCACTGGATGTGGCCGGACCATTTCCTGTGAGCGAAAGTGGCAACAAGTACTTCCTTGTCGTCATGGATTACTTCACCAAGTGGCCGGAAGTCTTCGCAATTCCAAACCAAGAGGCATCGACGATAGCAGACAAATTGGTCCATGAAGTATTCTGTCGTTTTGGAGTACCATTGGAAATCCATAGTGACCAAGGAAGAAATTTTGAATCTCAACTGTTTCAAGAGACGTGTCGGCTAATGGGTGCACACAAAACAAGGACAACATCTTACCACCCGCAATCAGATGGAATGGTGGAGCGATTCAACCAAACTCTGGAGAGATACCTGGCAAAAGTAGTCGAAAGCAAACAACGGGATTGGGACAAGCATATCCAGCCATTTTTGCTGTCATACCGAAGTGCTGTTCATGAGAGCACCAATGTCACTCCTGCTTTTGCCAATTTTGGACGTGAATTACGGCTACCCGCCGACTTAATAACTGGTGTCCCACCGGATTCTCCACAACCCATAACTGAGTACGCCAGTGACCTCCGGAACAAGATGAACGACATCTATGAGCACATTAGAGAGTATGGCCAGCAAACATCAGAAAGAATGAAGACTAGATACGACAGAAGGACTAACAACCCTGGGTTCGAGGAAGGCTCGCTGGTATGGCTACACAACCCTATACGCAAAAAAGGGAAATCTCCAAAGCTACAAGCCAAATGGGATGGACCATACCGAGTGGTGACCAAGATCAACGACGTGACGTTCCGCATACAGAAGGGACATCGAGGTGCTCCCAAGATAGTTCATGTGGATCGATTGGCGCGATATTACGGGTGCAACGATGCTCGGGACGAGCATGTCTTAGGAGGGGGGTAGTGTAACGCAGTAGGAGCCCTTTGTAGGTATGCAGTAACTATGATGTAATCTGCGGTGTATACGATTCTAGGAAGCTCTATTGTTTTGCGTTTTTTTATTGGTGCCTTTTGTATTCGGTTTTATGGCTTAATGACTCGAGCGGGATCAGCCTTTGTATCTCGTCTTTTGTTGGGTGTTTACGTAAATGAAAAACAATAGGGGATTCTCGAACTTTCAAGTTGTTTACTTGTTAACACAATAGCGTTTATTAAGATCGAGTAATGTTGCGAAATATCTCGTAGGTTCGAGACTGTAGGAAATAACGGATATAAATACGCCGGCCGACCCTTGGGGATCAGTTTATTCGTTTACCGTCGAAGCGATAACTACTCGGGTTAGAGTGCGATACCAGTGATTGTGAAGTGACTAGCTTGTGTGAATATCAGTGCCAGTGTAAAGTGTTTGTGCGAACCAGTTGTGTCGTGTGTTTTTGTGATTTTTGTGAAGTGATTGTGTGCAATAAAGTGCAAAGTGAATAATCGGCGTTTTAACTGACTATCCAAGAACCCATCTCGTAACATTACTATAGCCTAAACGAATTTTTAATCATGCGTAAACGATAACATTTATTAATTTGTTTGATTTCAACATGTTTATTATTTAATTTGACTTATTGCTTTTATTTTTTTTAATTTTGTTACTTATTTAATTTGACCGTACTTTGACAAGATTTGTAATTAAATTTAGGAATAATTCTTTTATAATTTTATTATTTACTTAAGTGCTTTTTTCCACATGCTAGTAAATTGCAAACAGAAAGAACGAATTAATCTGAAACACCATTTATATGTACTCTATTTTAGTGGAATAAATATTTCATTTCATTCGCTTCTTCCTCATAATGAGGACCACCAAGGATTGGAATGCCCTGCCTCCGTCATTGTTTCCTGACAATTACAATTTGGTTATTTTCAAGTAAAGAGTCTAATTAGAAGTTCTAATAACTTCTAGTTGAGTGATAACCTGTCTAATACGGGTATCACAGGTGGCGCCACCAACGCTATAAGTTGGGAAATGTAAGCACTTCAGAAATTTGAAGCTTGCGTAGGAGGCGAGCTAGCTCAGTGGTTAGAGCGTCGGGCTAGTGATCCGAAGGGGCATGGTTCAAATCCTGCGTTCGCTTCAGATTTTTGAAATGCTTATCACAAAGATAACTCTTTGAGATAAAAATCTAGTGTGGAAAGCACTTAAAATAAACATCATAACAAAATCATGTTATTTGTCGTACGTACTATTTACTTCATTAATACGTACTATTTGTTAATTTTACTGAACAATCATGAACCTTTCTTACCGAAGGTGAGATAAGAAAGATAAGTTATTAGAAGTGAAAATTTCTAGTGACATTGTGCTCTTTTTGGAATGGTGAAAAATGTTAAACTCGCATGAGGACACGTGATCTGATAGAAAATTCGTGAAACGGAGAGAGAGGGAGAGGAAGTAATATACCCCTCTCTTCCTACCTGCTGCTGCTGCTCCTGCTGTCTTGCGCTACTGTGCTTTAGCTTAAACGATAGCACTTTTATACTGATAATTATAAATAAATTCGTGCGAAATTATTCCCGTTAACAATCCGTTAATCAATTTTCTAAAATACCAACGCAAATTCACAACGTTGTTTTTTTCAGTCCGCTCGCGTTTGCCCATTTCTCAGTCAGTTTGGTTTACGTTTCTCTCATTAGCGTGACGTTTGTTCCACAGGTTTCCTGAGCACGGGCGACCAGCTAGCCCCCGGGAACAACGGGATGAAGGACCAGGTGGTCGCGCTCCGTTGGGTGCAGCGCAACATCGCGGCTTTCGGTGGAGACCCCAACCTAGTTACCATTAGCGGCTGCAGCGCGGGCTCTATCAGCGTTATGTTGCATATGATCTCGCCTATGGCTAAAGGTAAATAAAGGTGTTACTGGGGACCCCAGTTGTCTGACATTCCGCAGATAATCTACACAGAATATACCACTTGCGCGATGCAGACTTCGGTGCGTATTTGGCTGTCGATAAGCGCGCTGCATGTTATGAAGTTGGTTACTGTTACTGACATAGCCCAGTGGATTAGTAAATTAAAATGGTTCAGGCTGCTCCAAAAATACTGACAGAAATACTCTTTCCGAGTTATGTGATATGCCCGGAGACAGCTTTAAAATATAATAGCGTATATTGTTATCACAGAAAACCTAATAGTTTGAAGCATTTATTTTCTACTTTTTAAGGATATATTCCGTACACCTAACATATTATTTTTCAGGTTTGTTCCACCGAGCGATCTCAATGAGCGGGTCTCCGGTGTCCAAAGTCCCCACGCCCACCCACCAGCGCCACCTAGCGGTCAAACAGGCGAAACTACTCAACTGCCCGTCCGACAACAGCACAGTTATCGTCAACTGCCTTAAAACCAAGACTTGGCAGGAACTCGGAGACTATATCAAATTTATTGTAAGAACTATTTTTTCCCACGGGATATTTTGGTTTTTGGTTTTTATGTCGCCTTTAAAAAGTAAAATAACACTAAGATAAGATAAATAATAATTTACTTCCACAAACACACAAATTAAAATGGCATCTTAAAAATAGCATGTAGACAAAAAAAAATCTAAAATACCTCACTCGCCAAATTCGCTGAGACTGATCAAAACCTATGTTCGTTAAATACTAAATTCGTCAAATTCTTAATTCAACAATACTTTATTTGTCAAATGAGGCTCGAGGGCCCGTATTGTAGAGACCAGAAAAACGTGATACTTATACAAAATTATTAATAACTTGTGGAGGCAATTTCGTAACATCAAAAGCTCAATCCTGACTTTACATAAAACTCTAAATTAAATAACAATTAAATAACCTAAATAAAATTAAATTAAAAATTAGATAACTCTAAATAACAATACAAAAGAAAACTTATATTAACATTCTTTCCATTTATTTTCTTGGCGCTGAACATAAACATTACAAATACTTCCAAATTCAAAAAGTGCGCTGCAAAGAAAATTCCGGCGCACTTATAAAGTTTTATATAGAAAACACCACCTTTGTGCTCACTTAAAGGCGAACCAATCAGTCCTTGGTTCGCCTTTAAGTGCGCCACAAAGGAGGTGTTTTCTGTAAGGAATTTCATAAGTACACCGGAATTATCTTTGCCGCGAACCTTTTGAATTTGGAAGTATTTGTAATGTTAGTGTTCAGCGCCAAGAAAATGAATGAAAATAATGTAAATATAAGTTTTTATATGTATTATTATTAGATACCATTTAATTGAAATTTAGTTGTTACTCTACGTTTTATTAAATAATAATATTATAGTAATATATGAGGCGCCTTTTGTTTTCTCATAGAGGTGAAGAAAAGTAGAGTGTACCACTCGGGCGCAAAATATATTTTTGGCTCGGGCGACGTACTTTGAATCCCTCGCTACGTTCAGGATTCTACTCTAGAATCCCTCACTTTGCTCTGGATTCAAAAAAGCGCTCTCGCCGTAAAAATATTATTTGCTTTCATATGATACAATCTACTATTACATTTGTTTGGCCCGGGCGACGTACTTTGAATCCCTCGCTACAAAGCACCCTCGCCGTAAAAATATGATTTTGCTCCCTTATGATACAATCTACTATTGTTTATTCAATGTTTTTTAGCATGGATACAATAATATCGTAAATGCCGTGTAGCAAGCCTTGGTGTCAGAGTTTTTAAGCCACTTGAAGGCGTCTGACATGGTTTTAAAAACGGTTAACTCAACTGGGACCTACAATTTAACTTGTCCTTTGTACCACGGTAGCACTCAGTTGTAAATGCCAGCCGTGGTTACCCATAAGAAGACTGATCGTGCCGAACTAAACTTCGGTGATTGTTGGAAAATTCCTAGTCAAACTAAAAATCACACTCTTCAAGGCTTATTGCCAATCGTTCTATGGAAGTAGCTTGTGCACAGCATATACTCAAAAATCTCTTGGCGTTCTGCGCGTCCAATATAATAATGCTTTTAGAATGCTGATGCGGCTCCCACCGTTTTGCAGCGCGTCATCTATGTTTGCGGAGGCGCGCACTGATGGCTTTGCAGCTGTCATGCGCAAAAAAATTGCCTCGCTGTTGAGCAGGACGCGAGCGAGCGGCAACAGCATTCTGATAGCCACCGACAACTTTAGCTGTCCAATCTTGATGCATCACATTAAGGTGCTGTTAAAATAAATGTTTAGCTGTGACATGTTGAATTTAATAACTTGTGACATGCCTAATTTTAATGAGTTAATTTTATTTAATTTAATTTTATAATCAAGTATTCATTTTAATTTTAATTATGGATCCTATGTGTCTGACAATAAAATATTTTTGATTTTGATTTTGATTTGATAAAAACTTAACCTAACCATGGATACCTACAATAAGACAGATAAAGATACAACTAGGTAAAGAATAACAAACTATTTATTTACCAAATATTACAAGTAAGTAAATTTTGCGCAAATGTTTTAAGTATACACTAAATTAGATTAAAAAACATAAATTTAATTTAAAGTGTTTTTTTTTATCATTTGCGCAGGGCAAATGATAAAAAAAACACTTACGTTTTGTTAAATATATCTAAT
The DNA here is from genome assembly GCA_949316475.1 of Hypomecis punctinalis. NCBI lineage: Eukaryota > Metazoa > Arthropoda > Insecta > Lepidoptera > Geometridae > Hypomecis > Hypomecis punctinalis. The sequence continues at coordinate 19,556,734 of OX438817.1, forward strand.
ATTTTGGCGCAAATGATAAACACGTTAAATTCAAAATGTAGTCTAGTATAGGTACATTGATAAAATATTTTGGTTGGTAGCACCGTAAATATAACAGCAACGTAAAAGGCTTTCTCTCTATCGAATGCCTAAAGTGAAAAAGAAACAGAACTATGCTATTTGGGCTTAGGTACTGTATTAGTAAAACGAAATACAGTAGGAAAAAGATCATTAACTAATTTAAGTACATAATTAAATTCACCTACACTTTGTTGGCGAGTAAATTTGACTACTTTTTGGAAATCGTTTTAAATTATCTGTTAGTACATAATAATATCTAATAGGCTCACTGTATTTATATTTCCAGGAAATCTACTGTATTAACAATGAAAATCAGTTTTAAAGAATAGATTTTCAAGATACTGCCAAAAATGACATTCTGTAATAACACTAGGCTGTGACGTCACACGCAAGTAAATAACGTTAAGTAATACTAGTAAAATCGCTAGTTCACGTCCGAAAATTGACAAAAGATACTTTAGATCCAATACTTACAGATCCAATAGTATTACTCTGAAAACACAAATTACACAAACAACAGTCGATCGAGAAATTCTCGCTCACTAGCATGTGACGTCACCAGAGTTGCCGCCCATCTTCGAGCGTTCACGTCACAGATTATACCATATTGATATCATAAAAATATCGTATTTTATTTCGCGCGATTTGCGAAAATTATATGTATATACCTATTTTAGTTTCAATACGGTGAAACATGTCTTTTTCAGGCTATTATCTGTATCTGTAAGGATTACCACAATCAATAGTATATTTTCAATGTTGTCAAATAGCCTATTAACATAAATATTGCTTCAATTTGCTTTATCTTTATCTTCCAGGCGTTTGGTGATGACCCGACTGACCTCTGGTGGCCCGTGGTGGAGCCCGACTTTGGCCAGGAGCGGTACCTCACGCTGGAGCCTCTCGATGCCATCCAGCAGAAGAAAATGCACGACGTGCCTTATATCATCAGCCAAACTGAAGATGAGTTTTTCTATGAGGCTTTCAGTACGTTAACACCCTCACATATTCGACATACCACATGCTCGTATAGCAGGTGCCTGGTTGTGGCCACTGATCCGGCTGAGGCCACTGACCCGGTTGCGGCCACTGATTTGGTTATGGCCATTTTGTTGTTAGTCCAGGGTAGAAGCCTATAAAAATAATAAAAAGTGAAAAAAAATAATAGTAGGATGAAACCCATTAGAAAAGGAGGGGAATAGTATAAAAATGAGAGGAAAAAATAATTTACGGGCGATCTGAGGTCGGGAAGGGGTTGGGGGTGAGTTTTTAAGGGTAAAGAACGGATTTTCTCGATTTTCGGCAAAACTAAAAGTCGTATCGAAAAAAGTTGAACGGTAAAGTTGTAGGTAATGAAAAGATCTAAAACTTTTGTATGTACTCTTTTTTCACATAACCTCAAAATTTATATGAAAAATTCAAAAAACCAAGTTTTTGGGTTTTTTATTTTTATCTTTTACAATTTTTTTAACGATCTTTTCATTACCTACAACTTTGCCAGTTGACTTTTTTCGATAGGACTTTTAGTTTTGCTGGAAATCAAGAAAATCCGTTTTTTACCCGACCGTTTCCCGACCTCAGATCGCCCGTAAATTATTTTTCCTTTCATTTTTATAATATTCCCCTCCTTTTGTAATGGGTTTCATCCTACTATTATTATTTTTTTGGTTTTTAAAATTATCGACCCTGGACTATGTCACAATTATAGCATAAATGGTAATTATAAACAATGTAACAACATAATATTAAACATTGTTTGTGTGAATCACAAATAATATATATTTTTTTAAAATATTATTTGAACATTAAATTGTTTAGTTAATCGTTAAAATCTAAAGTGGCCACAAATGATACTAAGATGGCCACAACCAGGTCAAAGCAATTCGCTTCTCCCTTCATAATGCGGACCGCTAGGGATTGGAACGCCTTATAACGTCATTCTTTCCAGACAATTACAATCTGGATATCTTTAAGACGAGAGTGAATAGGTATCTTCTAGGTCTACATACTCCTGGGCTCGTGGGTGGTTAGAGTTGGGGCTCTGGCCATCCACTCAAGCGGGCCCGAGAAGGACGGCAGCGTTGTGGCAACGCTGTCGTACAGGACCGCACAAGCCTGGTCTACTACCAGGCGAGTAGACACACGAAGTGCCGGGAGCACCGGTGCGTTCCTTTTGGAGATCCCGGGGCTCCCAAGAAGGCACATAGGCTGGCCACCGAGGGGGTTTTAGTGGGTACAATCCCACATAACCCGACTGCACCCCAAAGCGGTCGGGGCATCTTTGGAAGATTTCCCCCTCGTAAAAAAAAAAGGTCTACATACTCCATCTTCGGCTACAACTGCGCTTTTTATCAGGCGAGTTGGTGGCCAAATGAAGCCAGTAAAAATTTTAAAAAAATGTATATTAATCCACCAACACTGCACTTGCACTGGACCAGCTTGATCCATTTGCTCTTTGTGAGTGGATCTATGTTTATCAGTGGACTATTTAAAGACAGGTATAGTACAGTACAATAGATAAGTTGATCAATTATCTTCAGTTCACTTCTGTGTTGCTTTTATTTTTCAACTGACTTATACCAAAAACTGAGGTTTTGAGATCGATTGGGTCAAAAAGTTCTCGAGTGGTGCCTCTGCCTTCGTATCGGCAAGTAGCGTAGCACGTCGTCAAACGAGTGGATTGATCATTGATGACCTTATCGAGACCACAGTCACTGGAAAAAATCAGCTAACCCATACAAAACTCGGAATCAGCGTAATGTATGAAACAGCCGATTTCTTTTTCTCGAATTCTGAGTTAGTCCCGTTAAATAAATCCTACTAATATTATAAACGCGAACGGTACGGATGTTTGTTCCTTTTTCACACGCAAAAACTACTAAACGAATTTGTAATAGTTCATACATTGGCTATAATTTATAGACATATTGCGTATAAAAGGAAGTTTTCCGGGACAGCTAGTAATTCATAATAATGGACTGAGGTGATTTAGTTAGACTGTACGGAAAATAAATTATTATAAAAAGAAAAACTTTTAGAATACAAGCTTTTGAAATCCTGGATATAATGTAGCAGCAGAATGCTAGCCTAGACAAGTAAAACGAGCCCAAACACGACGGGTCTATCTTGTTTAGTACAGGAGTTCATATGGCCACCTTCCGACTCCGTCATCAGATCAGTTCCAAGGCACCATATTATTGCATTGTCACGCGATATTCATATGCGTGCAAAATTCCAGCTCAACCTGAAACCGGGAAGTTGGTCTAGTTTAACTTGCAAGATTCCACCCGAACTTACATCCAGTGCAAGCCTGTAAAAAGTACTATTCGGCTAATTACATCAGTTCTGAGTAAGCCTGTTCAAAATTCTGAAATATTTTCCAGCTGTACTCGGAAACGAGACCCTCCGCACCAAAATGAACAACGAGTGGCACCGCGAAGCGGCCATCTCCTTCGGCCTCCCTCGGAAGAACTCCTCGGCCCAGAGCGACCGGCTCCGCCAGTTCTACCTCGGAGGGAAGCCATTAAAGAATGATGAGGAAAGCGCGAGAGGACTCGGCAGGCTGTACGGAGACTCTGCCATTGGATTCGGTGCCCACAGGTAAGGAATATTATATTATACACGTTTCGACCGAGTCGCAGCGATTGTGTAGACTCACTCGAGTAAACATGTACAAAAATTGATCTATTGTGTAGACACATTAAAATTGAAAAGTGGCCAAAAATGCCACTAAGCCACCTGCTGGCACACCTATCTTATTATACATGAGTTTCCAATGGACCTTTAACAGAAGTACCTATACGAGTCTACTCCTGAAGGAGGACCTAGCAATCGGTGGGATAGAGAGTTCAAATCCTGGTCTTGTTGTGGTAAGCTGTAGGCTGATCTATCTATTAGGTTTGGAGTCCACAGGGGACGATAGTAGAACTAGTTGACTGCCTCGATGGCTCAGTAGTTAGTGACCCTGACTTCTGGATCAAAGGGGCGTGGGTTCGATCCCCACCCAGGGCAAGCATTTATGTGATGAACATAGTAGTTTGCTCTGTGTCTGGATGTTATTTAGGTACTGTCTATATAAGTATGTATTTTAAAATATGTATATGTAGTATATCAGTCTCTGGCAGCCATATCACAAGCTTTGCTTAGTTTTGGGTCAAAGACCGTGTGTAAGATGTCCCCTAATATTGATTTATTATTTATTTATTTAGCTAGGTTGATCTATGTGACATTTTTGAGCATTGTTGGGACTATTGCTAAGAAAACTGTTCCTGCTTCACATCATGCTAGGTATATTGAAATAAAAATGTCACTTAGATCAGTCTACTATCTTCAGATAAGGAAGTCAAAGAAAATACATTGAATTTATCCCGAGCTAATTTATATTATTTTTATTTCAAACTTATATGTCTACTCTGATGACATTATACTTTCCACTATCGCAGGCTGGCCAACCTGATGTGTCGTTACTCCGCACACCCGGTGTGGTACTACGAGTTCAGCTACATCGGACAACACAGCCACTACGAGGATCCGCAGACCAACAAACCGAAAGGTACATACACAATTTTATATATATATATATATATCTATATATATATATATACTAGCTGCCCGCCCCGGCTTCGCCCGGATATGATTGGCAAAAGGCAGACATTATAAGTATTGTTCATTTATGTGTATATTTATACCTACCACGTAATGTTGCTAAAGGTCATACACATGAACACCAACCAGATCTTCGATTCACGTGAAGACCTTCTCTATACTTGCAAAGTTGCCAATACATTGTCTACATTCGAGAACTTTAAAGCCCCATCGATCATTCGTTTTACGAACTATGTGTGTAACTACACATACCTATTCACTATCACTACAACATAAATTATAAATCGTCTGTATGTCGGTTCGCCTAACTAAGGTTTTCCAAATCTGTAGGTCCTACTACATAAATCGGCGCTTAAATAGAGGTGGTATATCCGTATATAGCCGTGGTAATCTAGTGGTAGTAACATCTATCTTATAATCCTGAAGTGGTAGTTTCAAATCCTGATCCCATATCAATGAGTTTCTTTGGAACTTATCTACGCAATTTTACACCACTGGCTTTCCCGTGGAGGAACATATCGTGTGGCAATCTGCATCCTTACGTCTGTAGAAGAAACTGGATGACATATAGGAATCCACCAACCCGCACTGGGTCAGCGTGGTGGATATTATTTTGAAAAGGATTAATACCAAGATATAAATTAAGAGCCCTTTATTGCAGTGGCATTTCTATGTAATTTTTCAAATAAAAGAATACTTATTGTGGCTTAACTATAACAGTTAGACATATTATGTCACTAATTTTTTTGTACTTAAATGATTCGATAGTTTTCGCAGCGTACGCGATGCAAAGAATATTTTAGGTAATTTTTTACACTTTGGGATACATTATGGGAGTTATAGTAAGGATCCCTATTTTTTTATGGTTCCGTACCTCAAACGCCAAAAAAAGAACCCTTATAGGATCACTTTGTTGTCCGTCTGTACGCCTGTCCGTCTGTCTGTCTGTCCGTCTGTGTATGTCAAGACTTTTTATCTCGGGAACGCGTAAAAATATCGAGTTGAAATTTAAACGTATATACGTATATCTATGGTCTGTTGCATTTGTGTAAAAAAAAAACTTCTCAGTTATCTTTTAAAAAAGTTAGAGCCGTTTATGTCGTAAAAAACCGCATATTTAGCACTCACAAAAATCAAAACCTACAGGGTACTTCCCGTTGACATAGAACTATGAAATTTGGTGAGAAGCATTGTCTCAGAGTACACATAAAGGAATAAGTCTGAAAACTGTACATTTTTAGTTAAATCACTAAAAATAGGGCCTATGCATATAAAACTGTACATTTTAGTTAAATCACTAAAAATAGGGCCTATCACATAAAATATGGGCATAAAAATTCAAAGTGAGTAAATCGTATCATGTAAGATATCATATATTATATTAACTTTATTAGCACATCCTAAACAGGTAATTATTTTAATAACGTGTTTGTACGGAACCCTCGATGTGCGAGCCTGACTCGCACTTGTCCAGTTTTTTTTAAATATTATATTATGTATCTTTCTATCAGTGAAAGAATTTTTCAAATCGGTTCAGAATTTTTGAGCCTATTCGATGCAAACAAACAATCAAATATTTCCTCTTTATAAATATTGGTATAGATTCGATTCGAGGTATAGATCGATAAACACGTCCGATAGCTGCTAATCATAAAGTCTTGGGGAGAAGCGCGGCCTCCGACGCGTTATTTGTAGGCACGCGCCGCCGGCCGGCCGGTAGGTACCTCCGCACCGCTATGTCCCTGCATTTTAAATCTGTAATATCTTCGGAAATATTAATTTAAATTACATGCTGTAAAGGACCATATTGATTTATATTGAATGGACAATGTATTGAAGGTACTTAATTGGATAAAGATTAATGTTGTGTTGCTTAAAATAACCTCCTAAATAATCCATTTTTTTTTTCGTAAAATTTAAAGGATAAAAATGGTTATTGTGGGTTATCCTTAAGAGATAGACATATACCATCGCGGACTTTTTTGTTGACCTTTTTAAGGTGTACAATACTGTAGTACATTATTTTGATTTATCTCGTGGGGTTCAGTCAGCGTTTGCAATGTAAGCGCAAAAAAATGTGTTTATTTAAGACATCACATTAGAAACCTGTAAATTCATCAGTGTTTCTCTGCAATATTATGCATGTATTATATATATAAACCATCCTCTTGAATCACTCTATCTACTAAAAAAAAGCGCTTTAAAATCCGTTGCGTAGTTTTGAAGATTTAAGGAAACATAGGGACGGACAGACAGCGACAGCGACTTTGTTTTATACTATGTAGTGATATATATATATATATATAAATATATAAAACTGAGCGCTACCGTGGCTCGGATGACACGTTAAAATGTAGGCCCCGGTTGTTTTAACCGTTGAGCCATATCAGACGCCTTCAGGAGGGTTGAAAACTTTGACACCAGGGCTAGCCACGAAATGGCCCTGCTTTTCCACTCAAGCTGCGTTGTATACAGAATGTTTACTTATAGACTCTAGCGTGGTTTTTCCACATTTCAAATCACACGTGAGTGTGTAAACGCGAAAACCCCTGTATAAAACGTGTTACGTTTTAACTAACCGAAGCGAAGCGAACGTCTTTGGTTCAAGTGCTTCAACTCGACGATTTTACTTTAGTCTGTCTGAATGTTGATTTTCTTCTACAGGTCGCATTTTTGACTAACTTTGACGAAAATTGTACCGTGCCAACAGTGCTGAAGTACACAGGTTCTATATATTCGCCGGCCAAAGAACAAAAATGTAGAAAGATACATGACCCTCTGAACATGTCTTGTTATTAAACCAAAATTCTAGGTCTGATATTTGAGTGAATATACAAGCTTGAAAACACCATCTTGCAAAAGTAAATAGCAGATTCTTGGAAAGTATATACGTATTATGATAGTACATGATTAACTAAACACATGATATTGCTATACCGAACTGCTATGTTGTTTATCTGATATTTGAGTAACTATACGAGTTGTTCACTTGAACTTTCAAAGTGAAAAATCTTAGGCATCAGACATAGAGGTTCGGTGTAATAGTAAAAAATGTTGAGATAGCCTTAGGAAATCATAATTGAGCGAGCGTAATTGAGATCTCAGAGTCTACTGGGACGAGCCGGCAATTGGGTGTATGTTTGTATGTATATTTGTTCGACGATAACTCAAGTACCGCTAAACCAATCTCCATGAAATTTAGCACGAACGTAGTTTATATTTATAGAATTTTTAAGTTCGAATATGAGCAACTTCTGTTCAGTGGTTGCGAAGATACGAGGGCCGTGGTACAAAGAGGCAAAACGGTGTCGCTTTGTGCGGGAGTTGCGGATGACTATTTCAACTATTTCACCGAATGTTATCTATGTCTTTCAACATTTGTTTAAAATAAATCGCTAACTTTCATACAAATATGGTTACATTTTTTTAAATCCCAGTAGGTAGGTATTCATGATATAAAATAGGAATAGCGCGAGGCCCAAGTCCGGAGCGGACTACTATTATAAACAGAGATTTCTTTGGCCGCCTATTTGACTTCTTGGTCCAAAAATGTATGGAGCATGTCAGTTGTCCTTTACGAGTATGAACCAAATTGGTCCAGAGCGAGTCGGCCTGTGTTCGCGAGGTCTACTGTTCGAAGAACTAGTGGTTTTTTAAATTGTGAAATTAAAGCAAGATGTTCTTTCAGGCGCCGCTCATCATGATGACCTAATCTACATCTTCACCCTCTCGTACCGGTTCCCGACGATTGAAGCAAACGACACCAACCCTGACTCTAGGGTCGTCGACCAAATGACCACGCTGTTCTACAACTTCGCTAAACACGGGTGAGATATTAGTTAACTGTGTTACTTACAGCCTTCGAAAAAATATCTACAGATACAGAGCCACAATCTCTTAGTGAGAGTAGTAAAAAAATGTCCGCTCGCCGTCATACATACCGACTTAGATATTTACATTAAATAATTCACAATGATCCGGTTTCTTCGACGTTATGTCACCTAATAAGTGCTTGTAACCGACCACTTTGACATCGCGCGGCGTTGTAGTCTGCTTGCAATCGCCTTACGAGTAACTAAAAAGCGTGCCCACTATGTAGCTTGGGCAGGGTTTAGGCCCGGAAACTTTTTTCGCACGATTTATTACTCTATGGATATTAATAATCTCTGGTACCATACACGGTGCGATGAACTGATCAGTTTTTCGCATCTTTCCAAGTAAGAGCTCAGTTAATTCAACGGTAGGAATAGGTGGTTCACGATTGGAACTAAGTACCTACTGCCTAAAGCTGGGCACACACGACGCGACGATCGCATCAGTTCATCAGATCAGTCCGGCGGGGGCCTAATGTAGAGGTGACGCATTGATAAACTATTGTTTCAAAAATGTCCCCTTCACTCGGACAAATTTTACGCGGTCGCTCGACAGAATCGCGCCAGAGCGGCGCGGCGGCGGGCGGTAGTGAGTTTTTAATTAATTACTCATAATGTACACATTAAAAAAATTACTTCTCGCTCTATGAAATAGAATAACGGTCTGGCTATATTATTTGTAAAAAATAATGGGGTGTTGTCGATAATAATTCTGAGTAATCGAATTATTAAACTTTTTTTTGGTGATAAATTTGTATTAATTCGTCCTCTCACATCGCGCATTAAAAAGTACTCGTTTTCGTGTTCTCGGCCCGATGCCTCGTCTTAACCAATGCCCGTAGGTACCCTGGTGGTGCTACGCTTGTTATGTACAGGGTTAATGGTAATCAATTAGCATCCTTTTAAGGCCATATTCTGTACATTAAAACAAATATTTTTTCCCTTGCAGAGACCCGAACCCCAAAGGCGCGAGCGCGGAGCTGGGCGCCCTCTCGTGGCCCGCCATGAAGGCCACTTCCCGCAAATTCCTGCGAGTTGGGGACAAGCTCACCGTGGAGGAAAATATGAAGGAGGACCGCATGAAAGTTTGGGAAGAACTGTACCCCATTAAATATTAACATATGGAGTAGAATTTTGTATTTATGAATAAAGATATTTTTAAAATAATGCTTTTTTTAGGGTTCCGTACCCAAAGGGTAAAAACGGGTTCCGTTATTACTAAGACTCCGCTGTCCGTCTGTCTGTCTGTCTGTCTCATGAACGGTTATAGTTAGAACGTTGAAATTGTCACAGATGATGTATTTCTGTAGCTGCTATAACAACAAATACTAAAAACATAAATAAATAAATATTTAAGGGGGGCTCCCATACAACAAACGTGAATTTTTAGCCGTTTTTCGATCGATATTAATAACGGTGACCGGTAGATGCTTGAAATATTCAAAGAATATTTAGTTCAAAAATAAATAATTAAATAATTACTTCAAAAAAAAAATTAAATAAAAATAAAATAAATGTTTAAGGGGGGCTCCCATACAAGAAACATTATTTTTTGCTTGATATTAATAACGACAACAGGAAAATGCTTGAAATATGGACAGAATGATATTAAGTTGTATAATACTTCCTACAAAAATAAAGAAATTAAATTAAAATAAAATATATTAAGGGGGGTTCCATACTGTATATATATATGGAACCCTTCGTGCGCGAGTCCGGTTCGCACTTGGCCGATTATTTAAAGCCATGGTGGTTGGTCTAGTGGTAGTACTTATAGGTGAGGTGTGGCTTCAAAACCCGACCCCGTACCAATAGTAAAGTAAGTTTGTATAGGCGGGGTGGCTAGCCCTGGTGTCAGAGTCAAGCCGCCTGGAGGCCTCTGACATGGCTAAACGGTTATAACAACCGGAACCTAAAATTTAACGTGCCATCCGAGCCACGGTAGCGCAAAGTATCATATGAAATGGGGCAGCGGGCGGCGGGCAGGGCAACGATCGTTGCCGTTGCTTTTTAATTCATAACTATATATAAAATAACGCAATCTGTTTACTGTATATAGATACTGCAACTTTTTTTTTCTCAAGTTGTGCCCTTGTTATCCAAGCTTATTGAGTGTAACGTTAGTTATATAATTATTATATTTGATTTGAATATTTTTTTAACCCTCTGTATCATACGGTAGAATGTAGGCAACATACCGTTCGAAGCCCTGCCAGATTCGTACTAATCGTTTTGGAACCTATTATTTTTATGTAATCTATAGTCTACAGTCCGTATTCAAAAAACTTGGTTAGCTAGGAAACATAATGCAACTACCGCTGTTTTTGACAACTCAAACTTATTGATATTTTAAAAAAATAATTTTAAAAATATGTATCATAGTTTGTAGTATTTTTTTCAAAAACTAGTGAGGTTAGGGTTTCAACTTTACTGTGTAATTTGGGTTGTATTATTTTTATAAAATGTTTGCTATTTTTCTTTGAAAAATTGTTTGTTGCCTGTAGGCTACACTAGGCAAAAAGGGTAATTTTTTGTTCACCACAACTAATTATCTAAGTATTTTGGAGTCTTTCAGGATGTTTCTTGAGGTTTGAGGCTACTGCTCAATAAGGCTGCTGAACACAAGAACCTTCCAGAGTCAAACTGCTGACACTATAGCAGATATTTGGTTGGTGATGGGTGTGACTGTGAGCAAAATGGGAATATAAAACCAAATATATCTGATTGATGCTAGCTAGAGGCGACTTTTGAGAGAGAAACACGAAGATTTGTCCAGCATCTGCAGCTAGAAGCAGTCTACCAAGACCAGATTGGGTGTTTGCCGGAATTTTTGCCGGAAAAGTTGTTCAAAAAGTTTCCAAAGTATGTTGAATTTGGCTAAAATGTATGAGCACTATGTGTAAAGGTTTTATACCACACAAAAAATAAGAAGTGCTTCTGAATATTACATCTTTCTTGATAAGTGAATTGATACAACTGCGTAATAATTATATGACCCTTATAATGCAGTGTTGCTTCTCGGCAACACTCCCTATTTTGATTTTTTTCTCAGAAATTATTAAGATAATTAAAAAATCTAAAAATATGTCTCCTATTTTTATTTAATTAACCTAAATCCAAAATACTAATAAAACTGGAGTTGTTGGGTAACAGAGGGTTAAAATGAATATTTTAATATAACCATTAGGGTTTCCAATACCGGGATCCCGGTATCAGCCAATACCGGGATCCCGGAATTTTTTTCGAGTTTTTTAATACTGGTATTGAAATGTTCATAACTGGGATCCCGGTATTAGTGATTTTATTGTGATATCAGGAGTTATTCAATACTTGCATGATGCCGAGGCTTTCTTTTCCAAAGAAGAGGATGATGTGTTTTCAAAACCAACCTCAAATGAGATCCACCGTGTCATTGTTAACTTATTAAATTGCGTCAAACTTTCGAATGCAGAGTCAAGACATGAACCTAGTGAGGTTCATGAGGACCAGTTTCCATAGACAGTGACAGTAGGGACGACATTCCTTCATTGAGTTTGAGCATGCCTACTTATGTTGAATTGCCGATTGAAAAGCAACTAGAAGCAGAAAATACAAGCTAAAACTCAAAAGAAGACAACTAAACGGCAAGATTCTTCAGGCACTGATATTGATATTGATTCTATTGTACGCGGTGAAATGGGTGTTTATGATAGTACTGTAGGTGGCCGAGAAATGTATCTTGGCTTATAATTATTTGTTATGCATTCGTTCGCACAAGTTCGCTCTCTGATAAAAGCCTAGATGCGCTTTCTTTCCTTAGAACGCAATTTCAGGAAGAAAAAGCCGCAGCCCAATGATATCGTGCTTGATGTGACAATAAAATTGTGATTAAAGCCTTTATTAATCATTAGATATTTTCATATGTTTATTTTTTTGTAAATGTTAACCAAAGTAAATAGGTATAATTTTTTTATTATTAAGATATCTTTTGTTGGCTAGATACCTATTATGTGTCAATTACGGATTATGTAAAAGTTTTTATTTTCGCTGTTATTGTGTATCTTAGATGTTAAAACCCAAATATCGTTGAGATTCTTATTACTTACAGAAATGTTGTTAGACAAGTTTTGTGAACTTCCATAATAATAAATGTGATATTTATAATTTTTATTGTAAAAAAAGACTGCTGACATTTAAGATAATAAATATGACCTATTGTTATAAAAAAAATATAATTGTACCTATATGTAAATAATATATGATTTGACATTAAAACTTTGTTTATTAATTTTACCTTCTAAATACGTACTTCCAAAAAGAATAAAATTAGAAGTCTGAAAAAAATAAGGTTTCTTTTTTCAATACCGGTATCCCAGTATCCAGTATTTAGAAAAAACATTCGGTAGTAATACTGATATTGAAAAAATCCGGTATTCGAAAGCCCTAATTTCCGTGTCATACTCCCTGGCAGGACCACATCGTTATATCTATATAATAGATAGTGGAAAAAAATGTACATAATTTGTACAAATTTGTACTGAAATATTAAAATTTGTACATAAGTACTTTTAGAGTAATCGTCAAATGAAGGTGGTCCTGCCAGGGAGTATACTCCCTGGCAGGACCATACCCGAAATATCAGCTTTTTCAAGGAGGTGATGCATGTAAATAATTGTACAGAAATTGTTCACCTCAAAAGCGCTTACAGCTTTGGTCTATGTTAGGTGAATGAAATTTTAATCACGTTTCATTATTTTTCAGAAAAGTGCTCCTGTTTTAATTTACATAGCAACATGAGATCAGAAATGTATCGTACTTAAGTAGGCGTTATCCTATATTTTGTAGTCGCTATTTCATTCCAAAGACGAGCACTGTTGGACATAGGCCTCTGCTATAGATCTCTAATAAGATCGGCTTGAGGCGGCTTGAATTCAGCTCGATTCTGCGGTCTCAATGAGATCACCCGTCCATCTAATGGATCCTACGGTGCGCTTGCCGGTGCGTTGTCTCCACTCGAGAACCTTTCTACTACCTCATTAGTCATCAACCCTCTAAGCTAAGTGCCCTGCCCACTGGCTTGCCCATTGCACCCATTGCCTTTGTCACTATGTGTTACACATAAAATATTCATCAAAATAAAAAGCATACATACGATTTTTGGCAGGACCACCTTCATTTGACGATAACTCTAAAAGTACTTATGTACAAATTTTAATATTTCTGTACAAATTTGTACAAATTATGTACATTTTTTTCCACTATCTATTATATAGATATAACGATGTGGTCCTGCCAGGGAGTATGACACTAATTTCCATTTAAATAGTAAAAAACTAAATGAATTACATCAAAATTTGTCATGGAGCCATTATAGCAAACTTTTTCGTGTGCCATTTTGATCCCTTTAGACATGATTACAAAATATGTACATGAATTGCATTTATTCCCATTCTTCTTTAAACATGCAGTCAGCTAACACGAGCTATGCCATTTTGTCTTATAGTATTTTTGGATTTATTGTAGTTGTGCCGATTAACTTTGACTTGATAACTTTCGATGTGCCCTTTCGAACGACAAGTAAAGACTTTGGTGTAATTGGAAAAGTATGTTAGGGTTCTCTTAGAGTTAAATTTGTTTGTTATGTAACACGACACGTTGATTACAATGATGCAATAAAAACAAAAGGGCATAACTCGTGTTATGTCTTTTTTAACTAGAGACACTAATTTATTCGCCACAATAATAGTAGGAAGGCTAAGTCATTTTAGATGTCAATTTAATATATTTATTGAATGTCATTATATTAGTTTTATCAAAATTTAATAATAAATTATTTAATATCAACCATTGCACCATATAATTTAAAGCCAAGTTTGATTTCTGGTTCAAGTGGTTTATTTTTATTACCCACAAAAATGGCAGTGCTGTCATCAGCGAAGAAAACCATAGGGTGGTCAATAGAGGTAAATCATTAATGTATATAATAAATAGTAAAGGCCCAAGAACACTACCCTGCGGGACTCCATATTTGATCTGGCCCGCAGAAGATGTATATTTTCGTTCCTTTTTTATATACGGACAGATCCTGGTAATTTGAGTTTTTTGATACCTATTTAAAGCCGTGGTGGTCAAGAGGTAGTGACACCCGCCTGACAATCGTGAGGTCGTGGGTTCGAATCCCCGGTCCCGTACCAATGAGTTCTTTGGAATTTATGTACGGAATTTCACACCACTGGCTTTTCGGTGAAGGAAAACATCGTGAGGCAATCTGCGTACGTCTTTAGAAGAAATTCGATGGCGTATATGAATCCACCAACCCGCACTGGGCCAGCGTGGTGGATATGGCCCAATCACCCGTCGTGGATAGGCCTACGTCCTGCAGTGGAGTATTAAAAAGGCTGGTACAGGTGATACCTATTTTGGGGATAAGAAGCAATTAACCCCAGTACCTACATTACCTCTCATTCCATATGCATCTAGTTCACAAATCAATATAGGTACCGTGATCAACGTAATCAAACGCTTTAGTAAAGTCCATATACCTACAAAGCGTAAACCGGAACATTTTTTCCCTTCCTGCCATAATAGTCTTAATCAAGTTATAGATTGCAACATTTATTGACTTCTTTTTCCGGATTCCTACTTGCTCATCAGCACATCTTGTTGCCTTTAATGAACGACACAGAAAGTGTTACAAAAAAACTTATAGACGGAATTGAATACTATACTTAGTTAAATTTCAGATGACACATCAAAATCCAATTTAATCTCTTTTGAATTAAAAACTCGTCTGTCTCGATCAGCAAAGCTGAAGTTAAATACTTCGTATGCAAATGTCGGTACTTTAAGTGTGTAAGGATATTCTAGTGACACTACGATAAGACCTGAATCACTGACCTTGGAAAGGTGACGCCACAAGTGGTATATTATTCAGAGAAAAATCGAACCATGACGATATATTTAATCATTTGAAAGCTTGATTTATGGGCTCTTCAAAAATATTTTATTTAGATTTTTTTTAAATTTGAAAAATAATAATATAGCTTTGTATTTTTTCTAGTTTAGCAATAATAAAATTCTTCTATCGTTATTTTACTTGCATTTGTAGCTGATTATTCCACATTCATCTCTTAATTTGCTGAATTTAAAAATGTTAACCTACGAGTGGTCTAGTCAAGTCAAGAGTAACTGGTCAAGTTAGTAGGTACAATGTGACAAAAAACACTTAAACATTGTGTCAAATTGTTAAAAATTGTTCTATTTAAAAATTTGAAGGTTACTTAATCAGGGTTGCTAGAGATAAAATACCTATTGAGCCAAATATATTTATTTATCCTAATAGATTTAAAACTAACTTAAAAAACGGAGGGCTCTTTTTTGGTTTTAACTGATGTAATAGACTCAGAAAATTTGAACTTTCTCGAAATGTAACGAGTGTTGTGGTTAGAATTTTTTACTATTAATATACCAGCCTCCATATATTTTGTGGACATGACCTTTCCTCCGTCTTCCTAGACCGGTTTTCCTCAAACCAAGACAACATCATTACAATTTATACAAGACCTATTTACCTGGTTGCGCCGGCGCATGGTATTCCCCACTGGCTGCCCAAGTGCCCACACACACGCACAATAGCGCACAGACTTAAACACGCACGAGTGTATCTGGTCCATTTTCCTTGTGAGAAAAATACTGATCCGTTCTGAGCTTGACACCGGTTTTCAAATATGTTTATTATTGGTAGGTTAGGTATGCAGGGAGATTCTGAAAATAGTTTACAATGGACGAGCAAAATTTTTTTTTACTTACCTATGTAGTTTTCAGTATTGTTTTCGGAAACTGTAACAACTGAATAACATTAGTTTCAAGCCTTTCTGAAAGTTCTGAAGAAGTAGAAAGTAGCAATTTTGTGATATGAACCACACTTTAATTTACAACAAAATCAGATATCACAACAATTCAATTCAAAATCACTAAACGAAACGAATGATCAACGCACAATAAGAACCAAAATGTCACAATCAAAAATATAAATGGCTTACGCGACCTTTATAACACGTCTGCTCAGCACCAGCGCTCGTGGAAAGTGAGCCGCCGCGCTCGGAGCAGCTGTCTGTATGGGTTTTCCTAGCCTACCCTCTTATAATACCTACAATAGGCTATTTGACAACATTGAAAATATACTATTGATTGTGGTAATCCTTAAAGATAATAGCCTGAAAATGACATATTTCACTTTAATTAAAGTAAAATATGCCTAATTTTCGCAAATGACACGAAACAAAATACGATATATTTTCGATATTTTATCTGTAACGTGAACGCTCTAGTAAGGGCGGCAACTCTGGTGACGTCACATAATAGTAAACAAGAATTTCTTGATTGACTGTTGTTTGTGTAATTTGTGTTTTGTGATTTCGGAGTAATATTAGTGGATCTGTAAGATACTTTTAAAGTAAGTATTTTTGACAATTTTTAAATGTGAAATAGCGTATTTACTAGTATTAACTAACGTTATTTACTATTGTGTGACGTCAAAGACTAGTGCCACACTGTTTTTCATTGTTGATACAGTAGATCTCTCGGGAATATAAATGTAGTGTGTTTATTATGTCCTAACGAATAATTTAAAACGATTTCCAAATACTAGTCAAATAGCCTATTACATAATTGAATAACACAAAGTACCTAAATTATTTTTTCATTGGTTCATCTTATGACGATCCAGCACAGCTGAAAAAAGTGAAGTCCTTCATGATCCGTACTTGGTCAGGTCCTGGAGGTATTACGGGGCTGGAATACCTCCATCATTGTTTCCTGACAATTACAATCATCTTCAAGGCAAGACTGAACAGGTCTACATAGGTGATCTTCTAGATCTACATACTCCGTCCTCGGTTAGGTGGCGGTTATAAAATCGCTTTCCGTCATGCGAGTTGGTGGACAAATACCAAAAAAGAAGCTATTTTATAATTTTTAGCGATTTTTATAATTAGGGCTTCATTATGTAAAAAAAATCAATGACTTTATTTTAGTAGGTACGTCCTTGCGATATATGTTCACACATCTATGCCTATTATTATGTGGTAGGTAAGGTCGAATAGACCTGCCCCCCTACCGCCTAAGTAATAGCAATCGTAATAGCAATCTTTTATGACTTCATTTTAGTCATTTGGCACCGCCTATGTGACGTTAGCCATCAATTGCTGTGTGCGGATTGCGAAAGCAATCGTTGAATGAACAACTTTGATGGCTAACGTCACATAGGCGGTGCCAAATGACTAAAATGAAGTCATAAACGATTGCTATTGCTTAGGCGGTAGGGGGGCAGGTGGCTAGCCCTTGTGTCAGAGAAGCCGCCTGAAGGCCTTTGACATGGCCCTACAATTCAACGTTTCATCAGAGCCACAGTAACGCTCAGTTGTATATGCCACCCGCGGTCACCCATCCGAAGACTGACCGTGCCGAACGTCGCTTAAGTTCGGTGATCGGTAACAAACAACTAGTCAAGCTACGCCATGAGCGCTACATTTAGTGGTTCAATTAACCTTCTCATCTCCCCATCTCGGAAAAAGTGTTTTCACTCTTCGATATCTGAGTGCAAAAGTCACTTTTATCCGCTAGAGGATAAAGTAAAATTAAATTTAGAAGATCGTGTACCAAGCAAAAAACGAGTACTCCCCGCAAATATCTGCTACGCCTTTAAGAGAGGTTATTCTGTAGAGAATGTAAATAAATTCTTAAGCTGCCTAGAAAGTCTAAGTTTTAGGGATGTCTACCTAAATTCAGATTTGAATATGGTTTTTAACACTTTCCACGAAGATTTTAGTCTGTTCTACAATCTATGTTTTCCTATTCTAAGGTACAAAATTACACAAAAAAGACGTGACCTCAAATGGATAAGTAAAGGCCTTCGTCAAAGTTGCAAGACAAAAAGAACACTTCGTTATAATTTTTATAAACAAAAAATAAAGCAAAGTAAGAAATATTTCGAAAACTACGCCAAAATATTGCGCCGATGTATATATAAATCACAGCAGCTATCTAATCACAAATATATCTTAAACTCTAATAACAAGTGCAAAGCTGCTTGGAATATAATAAATGAAGATTCTGAGAAAAGCATACATAATAACCTTATAGAACATATAACAGTAGATAACACAACACTAAGTACTCCACAAGATATTGCCAACGGATTTAATAAATACTTAATAGAGTTAACAAATGAACACCAGCGCATAGGTAAAAATACGAATAATACTCGTTTAGATAGTAGTATTTTTATTAATCCTGCAAGCTGCATAGAAGTGCATAATATTATAATGTCGCTGAATAATACAAGCTCCGTTGGGTATGATGCATAAGAACTGATATTTAAAAAAAAGCAAATATATTATTGTCCCTGTAATAACTTTTCTAATAAATCTCTCTTTTGAAACTGGAACATTCCCAAATATTAAAAAAAAAACATTGTAAAACCACTTTATAAAAAAGGAGATAGAACTGACATGAGCAACTATAGACCTATTACCTTGATTCCAGTTATGTCAAAGATTTTTGAAAAGGCAATGCTTAGCAGATTAATTAAGTTTTGGAACAAGTTTGATATTATTAAATAGGAACAGAGCGGGTTTCAAAAGGGTAAGTCTACGACTCTAGCGGCTTACCAATTAGTACACAATATTGTCTCAAATTTGAATGCTAATAAGGATGCTGTGGCTATCTTTTTTGATATGTCGAAAGCTTTTGATTACGTTCCACACCCATTACTCCTCGAAAAAATTGAAAACTATGGTATACGAGGTCTTGCTTGGCAATGGATAAAATCGTTTGTAACAAACTGAGAACAGTGCGTGGAAATTACAGGGTTAACAGAAGATAATCAAATATGTCATAAACAATCAACATATCAAATTAACAAGTGTGGTATTCCACAGGGTAGTGTATTAGGGCCATTGCAGTTTGTGTCACTTACCTGACAACACAAATCATACATGCACACTATTTGCTGACGACGTCTGTATCCTCGTGACTAGTAATAAAAATAATATTGAATTTGACATTGAAATTAATAATACAATTGAATCAATAATTGAATGGTTAGATAAAAATAATCTTAAAGTCAATTTGGGCAAGACAAACTACTTGCAATTCATAACACACGAATTTATCAATCAATTAATAACAAAAAATTTAGAATCCTCTGCTTGCTCGGTCATCAAAATTAAATTGAGCACGCGGTTAATAAGTAACTTGCACTCTTGCATAACAAAACTATTGTTGCAGAATTACCCATACGTCGTTCATATAAACTCGCGAGTACAGAAGACTGACTCAGTGAATCTTTACCCGCCAAGATGTGGGTTAAAGTGGTGTTTGTGTGTGCGTTGGTGGCCCTAGTGTGCGGCCACAGTCATGACCATAGTCATGACCACAGTCATAGTCACGGTCACGGTCATGAGATCAAAGGTAGGAGTCCTACGGGTGAATTTATTTATTTATTACATCCACTATCCATCCAGCAGCCGTAGGATGTCCACTGTTGGACACAGGGCTCTTAGGATTTCCAAAAAGGCCGATTGGAAGCGGACTGCGTCCAGTGCGTTCCTGCGATCTTATTTATATCGTCATTCTATCTATTCGGTGGGCATCCTACGCATTACGAAGGAAAATATCGTGACGCAACCTGCATATATCCGTAGAAGAAATTCGATGGCGTATGAGAATCTACCAACCCGCACTGGGCCGGCGTGGTGGATATGACCTAATCACGCTTCGTGAGTAGGTCTATTTTCAGCAATAGACTATTAAAAGTCAGTAAAGTAGGTACAGTTCAGTATACCTACTACATAATTAGATACTCAAAGCAAGTAGGTATGTAACTTTTTTGACAGAAATTAGTTATTTGAGACATTTTTACACGACGCCGAAAATAGGAGGGATAAATTAATTGTATCCTGGAAATGTAAGTGATATGTGGAGTTAGTCCACGCGGGCGAAGCTGCAGGCAGAAGCTAGTACTTAAATACACATAATATACAAAACAATATTTTATTCCTTGTTAAATTAGAGTTAAATAGAAAAGAAATAAAAATCAACTTCACGCATTGAAATGGCTAAACCGATTTCATGTTAAAGGCGCCATAGTATCAGCGTAATTTTTCATATGAGCGGGTGAAGACCAATACATTATTATATCTTCTTTGCCAATACTACGTAGTATTATTATATCTTCTTTGCCAATACTCCCCCGGTTTCGCCCGATTTTTGCATTTAAAAATCAATATAAAATTGATATCACCACTTTTTTCAAAATTTTATGGATGTAAGCTATAGTTCAATTCATGTGCATAAATAACAGACTCAAAAATCAAATTATCAAAATTGTAAACGTGTAGAAAAATGCCCAAAAATGCAATAAACTTTCTTAGAAATCATGAATTTGTTCTAAAAAGCGGTAGGTATCTTCGCATTTAATTTCTATCGAGCAAAGTTTTTTGAACTGTGTTTCGAGTTATTGAATTCCCTACCGTATAGTTTTGAGAATACTGTGTATTTTATTTTTATCAACACAACTTCAAGGTTTGATGAAGAAAAGCCAGTTTAACTAGGGCTCTATACAGGTAGGTATATTGAAAATGGATGGCGGCTTAAACTCTGAAACCAAAGTAGGTATAAGTATCTATAGGTATGTAGATACTCTAGATATTGTACATAGATACTTTCAATATTCAAAGGTAGGAACTAGGACTAGGAATAACTAGTCATTCAGCATCCTTTTGTTGAAAGTCGTCGTATACTACAGAGCAGGCAGAGGGCCGAAAGTCTGATGAAGGCGGAAGGATTGGCACGCCGGGATTCTCCTCCTCACACACGTCACACGTGTAAATTAAACAATGTCTGTATATCATCATCATATATACATATAAATCATTTAGCTATACTTACCTGTACCAGAACCAGCCTTTTAATAGTCTTTTTTTAGGGTTCCGTACCTCAAACGGAAAAAACGGAACCCTTATATGATCACTTTGTTGTCCGTCTGTGTGTATGTCAAGACTCTCTATCTCGGGAATGCGTAAAGATATAGAGTTGAAATTTAAACTGTATACGTATATCTATAATCTCTTGCAGTTGTGTAAAAGAAAAACTTTTCAGTTATCGTAGAAAAAAGTTAGAGCCGTTTATGTCGTAAAAACCGCATATTTTGCACTCACAAAAATCAAAACCTACAGGGTACTTCCTGTTGACGTAGAACTATGAAAGGTGACGTCCACAAGTGGTATATTATTCAGAGAAAAATCGAACCAAGATGGTATACGCATCATTTGAAAGCTTGTTTTACGGGCTTCCCAAAAATATTTAATTTAGATTTTTTCACCCCTCCAATTCTTTTTTTTTTTTTTTTTTCAATCAATCAATCGTTTATTGCATCATATGTAGTATAATTTACATGCAGGTCTTAAGAAACATGTTTAGTATCTATATTCTATAAGTTATACATATGACCCTATTAGGGTATAGCAATATTGTGCGGAGCGATTTATTTGCTTCAATTTGCTATTTTATGACTGTCCAATAGGTACTCGTTTAATGTATAATAGCATTTCGTGATAAGTAGGTTCTTTAATACTTTTGCAAATTCGATTTCGTCTTCAATTTTCTTAATTTCGACCGGAAGTTTATTAAATATTTTAACAGCCATCGAGCATGGCCCGGAGCTGTGTATCGATAATTTTGATTTCGGTAACATTAAGTTATGCTGATACTAGCTTTTACCCGCGGCTTCGTCCGCGATTTAATTTAATTTATGTTTATCTTGTCAAAAAAATATGGTAACTAATACAGTAAGTGCGCCACAAAATATTAGCCCCAATTCAATGTGAAACGGTACACAAATATTGTAGCAAATAATCATTTCAAACCCCAAAAAACAGCCAATCTCAACTAATTTGTTTCGTCATCGTTATCATCCGCAGCTTTCTTTGACCCACTGTTGGGTATAAGCCTCTCTCTTGTAGTGCCATCTGCCTCGGCTCTTTGCCGGTCGTGACCAGGCTCGACCGGCGGTATTGATGATATCGTCGAGATAGTCGACCCACCTTGCTGCCGCGCCGCACATAGCTGAGCGCTCTCACCTATTCAAGTACCCTAGTTGACCAGCTTGGTCACCACCGTCTTTCTTGGTCAAGAAGCGCTGGTCGAATTAGTTGCCACGCCATTGTGAACGATGTCATACGCAGGGCTTTTGCGACCGCCAATATCGCAGCCGTACTCGAACCGAATGGGTTTGCGCGTGGTGATGGCAAAAGGCCTGACGGTATGAAGCTGGTCTCATGGAAGTGTAGACGGCCCTTAGTATGGGACGCGACTTGCGTCGATACTTTGGAGCCGTCAGCGGAGCAGCACAAACGGCGCAAATATGCTAACCTCGCCAGTGGTTACATATTTGAGCCGTTTGAAATTGAGACAATGTGCGCGTGTTGGCCGGGAGCTCATCTTGTTTTCAAAAGTCTTTCTGAGCGTCTGGTGTACCCGCCGCGTGACCAAAATGCTGGTGTTTATTTGGCTCAACGTATAAGCAGCATTGCCAAGCTGATTGGCAATGCTGCCAGCATGTTGGGCACGCTGCTAACTGGCAGTGGGCTTGAGCATTTAGAATATCTTCAGACCTTCAAGGGTCTGTGGATGATCCAATTGCTTGTTATGTAGTAGTAATTTATGAAGTTTTACATAAGTCTGTATTTAGTGGTAGTTAATCACTTAAGCACTTGCTCTGTAAAAAAATCAAGTACCTTGCACCTTGTTGTCACTGTTCAGACCTATCCCGATATCAAAATACCTTATACTTATAAATGCTTCTGTTGATTAAGATAAGGTTAGAGTGTACCCGCCCATTGGTTTCCGCCTTGTCGTGGCAGGAGAACTTAGTAGCCGAGGCCTATGGGCGGCGCGGGAATCCCAGGTAGAGCCGCTTCTCTGGGTTTTTTCTGAGACAGCTGAGAAGGCGGCGCTCGAGGTCTCCCGATTCTTTTTGGTCTTTTCCCCCTAGGCAGTTTAGAAGTTTGCGCTCGAGGTTAGGCCGATTTTCTGGGGTTTTTAAATATAGCAGCTTAGAGGCTGACCGGCAAGTTGCGTGCCTCATGAGGAGTGCCGCAACTGAGCCGGGCTGCACTTTTATCACTGTTCAATCCTAACCAACCCAACAGAAATTTATGTTCGTGTCAAGGTCACAACTCAGAATCAAGGTTAATAACCTTAGTGTCAAGATATTCATACTCATGCCATACTACTTTTAAAAATCAAGTCGATCCGTTTCTTCATCGTTTCTTCGTATATTAGCATGGATTCTCTACCATAAAGTTAGAATAAAGAAATATGTTTAACCTCTAATGGTGGTATATTTAAAAATATTTTTAATGTCAAACGAAATGACGGCCCAGTATTAAACGTCATTGTAATATGTAGCATGGCAAAGGGAAAACTATTTTGTCCAATTTTAATGTCAGTTATCATTGTCAATTCATACTTTATTTCCTCTTCGAGGAGCTATAATGCTGGAACGACAATTTGTCCCTTTGCTATGCTAAGCGAGACATTTATAAAAGTCTGCAGTCAATGTATGTCACCTGTCATCTAATTACGTTTTGTGAATCCATGTTAGGCTCAATCAACCCAATTATGAATGCGCCATCGTAAATTTAATACTCGTAGCAACGTAAAAAGTGTCCTCTCTATCGAATTCCGAAAGTGAAAAAAAAACAGAAATAGTCTAATTAACTGTTATAATTACGATGGTGTATTCAAAATTGGGCCTTTTAGCGCCGTTGTGATAGATGACAGTTTTGCTAACGCAAGATTTTGTCCTATCCAACGGGAATTATGCAATTTTCGGGATAAAATGTAGCCTATGTCCTTTCTCAGGCTCTAGACTATCTGTGTACCAAATTTCATTGAGATCGGTTCATTAGTTTTGGCGTGAAAGCGCGACAGACAGACAGACAGATAGATAGACAGACAGACAGAGTTACTTTCGCATTTATAATATTAAAATAGTAAGGATACTCGTAATATATTATCAGTATGATGATATCCAAGGACTGCTCGTCGAGAGTCCCTATATTGTACGGCACGTATTTGATGACACCAAATTGTAACGGGCAGGAAAGCACGGCCCGTATTTCATGTCCCATGCCACCAATATCAGGCTGTACAATACGTGTCGTACAATACTGGCCGTACATTATCACCTCGTGCCAATAATGTACAACCCGTATTTTGCGACCCAATAATGTACAGCATGATAAAACGTGTCCCAAAGCAAAGGACACAAAATAACATGCTGTACATTATTGTGTCGCAAAATACGGGCTGTACATTATTAGCACGAAGAATATTTGCTCCTATGGGTTGGTTTGTCTGTAACTTCTGACAGTTCCAAAGTCAAAGTCAAAGTCAAAGATTTTTATTGCAGTTTGCATGTACAAAGGTGGTATAGATATGATCTCATGACTCAATACAAACTTGCCTATGCAAGGCGTGCAACATTACTGGCAGCTTTTTTTATTATTATTACCTAAATCAAATTATTATTACAAAATAAAATTCTCAAATTATATTTAAAATGATTACAATGTCCTTTAATACTTTAATTACAATGTCCAAATAGATATAATATGCGCCACGCAAGTTGGCGGATGAGAAATTGGCCACAGATGACACTTTGCCGTGATTCGCTAATTGTTGCGCATGTGTGCACAATGCCGATGCCGCGTGGCGTAGTGGTGAGCACGGGTGAAGGGAGCACGCGGGGGGCACCAGGTTGGCGGGTGGGTTTGCTAACGTTTCGTTTCTCTGGCTCCTGCGCATACTTTTAAAGCATCCTTAACTCGTAAAAAGGACAGGTTGTTTCTGGCGCTTCGCCGGCTGCTGCCGAGGCACGCCCGCTTCGCTCGCTCGACTCGCGCATTGTTGTCACTGTTCACCTAACCTAACCTAACCAACAGAATCAAATTACCTAAGACAACTCATACCTTGCTATAAAATAACCAAGGTCCAGGGACACAAAATATCAGGTCGTACAATATCGGGCCGTGCAATACTGTGCCGGACATTATCGACACAGGCTGATAATGTACGGCCTGTATTTTATAGCCCAATATTGCACAGCCTGATATTCCATGGCCAGTGACACAAATTATCATGCCGTACAATATCAGGCTGTACAATATCAAGTCGTGAATTACTGGGTCGTACATTATTGGCTCCCGTCGTCGATTGATTTGACAGATATTCGATCGACAGTTATTATTTTGACATTCTTGCAGCGCACGCTCAGTAGCTCGCAGATGGCAGAATTTTCCTACTTACTCAACATTTATCGTTATATTTTGGACAATTCACAAAATATCTTTATAAATTGTAGCCTATGTGTTATTCTGATGTATAAGCTATATTATTACAAAGTTTCATCTCAATCCGTTCAGTAGTTTTTGCGTGAAAGAGTAACAAACATCCATACATCCATCCATCCATCCATCCATCCATCCATCCATCCATCCATCCATCCTCACAAACTTTCGCGTTTATAATATTAGTAGGATTGGGATCTGGCAGGATGGACACGTGCACTTGATAGTTTTGTGAAAAACTGTGGGTATTTTTTTTACGAATTTGCACGCTTCAAAGATATATATTGACACCACAGTTAATATCTTTAATTTAATGAAGTAGGGTTTGTGGAATTGTTGTCTATTTGTATTTGGAAGTTTGATATTGGCCAATATCCGTACGCACTTTTTTTGGACTATGAACAGGCCGTTAGTATCTACACTGTTTCCCCAGAGGATGATGCCATAGTTTAGCCACGAATATGCAAACGCGTAGTACGCTGATAAAGCTGTGTCTAGATTTGTTGCATATCGCAGTTCTCTGAGTGCGTATGTGAAGCTTGATAGTTTATTTTTCTAACGTGGCTTTTCCAATTTAGGTGCGTGTCGATATCTATACCTAATAACGTTGTCATGTCCACTGAGTCAATTTTATTATTATTATATGAAAAATTTATGTCAAGGGGGATTTTTTGATAAGGTCTAAATTGTATAATTGAGGTTTTTGATAGGTTAATTTCGAGGTTATGATCAGTCATCCAATTAATTATATTATCAAAAATGTCGGTATATCATCCGCGAAAATTACGCAGGACTCGTTAATAATTTTAGGTAATTCATTTATATATAATAAAAATTGTATACATCCAAGGACACTTCCTTGGGGGATTGAGTTATTCATTTTTATTGGGGTGGACCTTGCTGTATATATCATGTTAGTTTCAGAATCAAAGTTTTCTACCTCCACATATTGTTCACGATTTTCTAAATATGATGAGAACCAGTTGTGCGCTGTACCTCGTATTCCTATGTCTTTCATTATGTTTAGTAATATGTCGTATTGTACATTTTCGTAAGCTTTAGAAATATCTAGCAATATACCGATAGCGTATAATAATAACAAAATAGCTTATTATTTTTCCTAGTTTAGCAATAATAAAGTGCTCCAATAATAATAATCGTTATTTTACTTGCATTCGTAGCTGATTCTTCCACATTCATATCATAATTTGCTAAAATTAAAAATTATAACCTATCAGTGTGACCAGTTAGTAGGTACAATGTGACAAAAAAAACACTTAAAAAGTGTGTCGAATGGGTAAAAATGCTTTTATTTAACTATTTGGAGGTTACTTAATCAGGGTTGATAGAGATAAACTACCTATTGAGCCAAATATATTTATTTATCCTAATAAATTCAAAATTAATTTTAAAAAAATCGGAAGACTCTTTTTTGTTTTTAACAGTTGTAATAGAAAAATATGAACTTTCTCGAAATGTAACGAGTGTTGTGGTTAGAATTTATGATTATTATTATACCAGCCTCCATACATTTTGTGGACATGTCCTTTGGCGAGAAGCATTGTCTTAGAGTACACACATAGGAATAAATCTGAAAACTGAACATTTTTATTTAAATCACATAAAAATAGGGCCTCAAAATTCACAAAATTGGGTTCAAAATACAAAGTGAGTAAATTGTAACATGTAAGGTATTATATAAAAGAACTTCATTAGCACATGCTAAAACAGGTTTTTAATTATTTTAACAATGTGTTTGTATGGAACCCTCGATGTGCGAGCCTCACTCGCACTTGTCCTGTTTTTATTTAATAGTCTGCAGGACGTGGGCGTACCCACGTAGGGTGAATAGGCCATATTCACCACGCCACGTAGGCTCACTGCGGGTTATTGAATTCACATACGCCATCGAATTCATGCAGGTGCCTCACAATGTTTTTCTTCACCGAAAAACTTATTCTTAATACTTCCTGAGAAACTTATTGGTACGGGGTCGGGATTTGAACCCACGACCTCTTGATTGTAGTGTGGGTGTTACTACCACTAGAACACCACGGCTATTTATGTATAGCTAGCTATAGCTTTACGGATTAGTAGTTTTTTTGCGGATGTAGGGTGGAAACCATTGCCATAGCAAAAGTCATCTCTGTACACCAAAGTCACCCCTAAGAAATCGTGCAGTTGTTCCCATGTCCTACCCTGTACTAATCCGAAGGAGATTATATTCTATCTATCTATCAGCCGTAGGACGTCCACTGCTGGACATAAGCTTCCCTCATGGATTTCCAATAAGCGGCCTGCATCCAGCGTGTGCCTGCGATCTTTATTAATAGGTATGTCATCAGTCCATCTAGTCGGCAGACGTCCTACGTTGCGCTTGCTGGTCCGTGGTCTCCATTTGAGAACCTTGGCCACTGCCACTTTAATTTGCTAATCTGCTGCGCAATGTCGGTAACTTTGGTTCGTCTGCGGATCTCCTCATTTCGGATTCGATCCCGCAGAGAGCCACCGAGCATAGCAAGGAGATGATTAAGACCATCATATGAACATTTTTACAATGGGGTCCAACCCGGAATTCGAGATAAAAAAAGCTGTTTCATACATTTGCTTGATTCCGAGTTGCAGTTTTGTACGGGACAGCTGTTTTTGTTTCTTGAATTCCGGGTTGGCTCCGTAGTAAAAGTTGTTGATAATGATACTCTTAATCACTCTCTTTCGACTTAGTTTAGGGCAAGCGAATAATCCTACAGGTATAAAAATCCTACAGGTGTCCTCTTTAAAAACTATTAGGCAACACATTTAGGAACAAACTGGACCTTCGGATAAAGAAGGAATAAATGGTTTGACAGATAAATACTAGTTATTAGACACTGCTTAATACAGGTCAGCACATCAGTATACGCTCGCCTATAAGTGAATAAATAAATAAATGCCTACAGCTACACTTGGCAAAGTAACGAATTGTATTTTAATTATTTACTTGCATATTATCTGTGTACCTTCTTGTAATATGTAATAAATGACTATTAATAAACGACACTGGCTTTTATAGCTCCAGCGGCGTCCAGTTCAGCGCCCCCTAGCAGCAGTTCAACTCCCTCTAGCGGCAAACCTGTGGCGCGCTCTCCGTCGGGGGTCTTCAGAGGTTCATGGATGAGCAGCCGGCGCGGGCGTCGCTTCCAAGCCTACCGCGGCATCCGGTACGCTGAGTCGCCCACTGGGGAGCTCAGGTTCCAGGTAATCATGAATTTTAAGGAACTAGTAATAGAGACGGTGGTGTAGATACTGACAGCCCTAAAAGCTCCAATAAAGTCCAGTACACTGCCCTCTAGCGTCAACCCAGCGCCCCCTAACGGTGGTGTGGATACTGACGGCCACTTGTTAACAGGAGCCTTCTGTCAATAGAAGTACTTCGGTATGCCGAGTCACCCACTGGAGAGCTCAAATTTCAGATACCCAGAGCCGGATTTGCCTTAAGGCCGACTAGGCCCAGGCCTAGAGCGGCTAGGTTTTAGGGGCGGCCAGTTATCGAATATGAAATGAAATATCTTTATTCGACACATGCATAACACGTACAAAAAAAACGTATATAACTAATGAAAAAAAACAAAACAAAAGTGTCGAAAGGGAATCACCTCAGCTATAAAATGTTGAGTGCTGGAAGGACCCAACACTCAACGGTGGTATTCTGATGAGCCCCTTATTGAAGGGTATGTGTAACTATAAAATATATAAATACTAGATGACAACCCGGCTTCGCTCGGGTGAAATATGACTTATAATACACACACACTCATCATAATTTTACTTGATCACCATCTTCACGAAGAGCTCTTCGCTGCATCAATTTTTTACAATCATGACAATGATTACCAAATGCAAGGAGCATAGATGAAGGAAGGATCGCTTTGCTCTGAGCGAAAACTTATCCTTCATCTATGGCAAGGAAATTAGGCTGATAACAAAATGATGAAGGTCAAGCAAAACAATTATGAAAGACATATATTAAAAATAGGTAATTTCGGAATGATGGGTGTAAACAATATCCCAAAGTAATTGCTCAAAACTAAATGAATAAGTACTGAAAATGTATCTATACATTCTGATAAAACGAAAAGAAAGGCAACGTCAACTTTAAAGATTAGGTATGGCAAGTATTATATTTTCTATGATTATCTATCTATCTATCAGCCGTAGGACGTCCACAGCTGGACATAAGGCTCATAGATTTCCAAAAAGGCCGGTTGGTGATATATTATGATGTACTTTATGTAGCCTGTATCCTTTGCTTCTCCAGTGGAGTCTGATTACTACATTCACAAAATTAATAGCCTACATTCCTGTCCTATTTTATGTTTCGGATCATTGAAAACATTAAGTAGGTACCTAACCTTCGGTTAGGTACTAACCTAGTATATTAGATATCTGTGGTACTAACTAAAGGTTGGACCTTAACGTGACTACGACAGTGACTATTTTGATACAAATTTATCAAAAATTATTAAAACTTAATACTTGACACTGGCAAATGCACCAAAATGCGACGCCAAAACATAAAAAACTTGACTGCTCAAGATTAGTGATGCCAATTTAGCATTTTTATGCTAAATTTAGCATATTTTCATCTTGTTTAGCATATTTATTTGCAATTTAGCATACGTCATATTTTTAGCATGTAAAATAATTGTACAATTGTACAATAAGTTTTTTACCATTAAAATTACATGCAGAATTGCAGATTTATGTCAGCAATATCGTTTTTAACGCTACCACTTTCAAATGACGAAATTGAACGGGTTTCTTTTAGTTTTAATACATTCAGTATTAAAAATTATGCTACGCAATTGTTTGTCGGTAAAAACTTTAAATGCTATTTTTTTATACTTATAAGATTCGACTTAAAAAGGGCAAGGAAATGCTGCTAGTCTTACGCAGTTCCAGAGAACGCACTACGCTCTGTAGGCAAGATCCAAGACCAAGATACTTACATTTTATTTGATAACATAATAATAGGTCATAGTCGATTAAAACACATATTTTTTAATTAATAATAATTTTATAATTATGTTACGTTTCATTTCATATTGAAAAATGTTATCACAATTTTTAGCATGTTTATATAGCATTATTTTGTCACAATTTTAACACCATTTTAGCAGATTCTTTATTTGTGGTGTTGGCAACACTTCTCAATTTATGTCATCCGTCATCCGGTGTCAATATGGACACCGTGTTTTTGTTTGTCAGCACCGTTATAATTTATTAAAATACTCGATAATCCGAATTTTCCGGATATATGTTGTCGACTCGAAATCATTATTTTTTTATGTTTTATCATTCAGATAAAGTTTCAATCGAGTCTACCGTACCCCTTGACGAAATTATTAATATAGACTAAACAGACAAAAATAACTAACCCGTGACATTATGACGCTTAGATATCAAAAAACATCAATAGAAAAGGTATACTCGTAAAAGCAATAGCAAAAAGATCTACAATCAATCAATAATATGTAAAATTATTATAAACTAGCCCGTCCCGGCTTTGCCCGGGTATGATTGGCTATAAATGAACCATTATGATGAGTTAAAACCTACCCAAATCGCGAGAGTTTCCGTAGTCTTAAACTGTTCGAAGTTATGAAAAAGAGATAGTAGGTATTGGCATATCTAAATAAAAGCAAGTTCGTATGTGTCGGGTGGCTGTACATAATATATAGCCCTGATTTCAGAAAATGACAATGATGAGAATGAAAGCGACGTTACAATATTAGAGACCCACAGTCTATACATTCTACCCATGTAAGTTAGTTTCTTGATCTTGTCTTCACTCGAGAACTTTGAAAAACATTGGACATCAGTTCTACATCTACGAATTGTGTGCCCTACCTGAGGCCTCTTCAACTTGCTAACCCAAAGAGCTGTCATGGAAGGAATCGAAGCGCTGGCATCCAACGTGTTCCGGACGTCACGACCAGGGGCCTTATTATGTAAGCGCTTTGACGTTCGGCTTCGCTTTTTCTCCTGCTCGCGCCAGCTACTCGCGCCACGAGAGCGAGCGGAAGGAAAACCGAAGCCGAACGTCAGAGCGCTTACACAATAAGGCCCCAGATCTTAGATTCACGTGAAGACCTTCGCTACACTTGCCAATACATTGTCTACATTCGAGAACTTTAAGGTCCCATCGACAATTCGTTTCACATACTATGTGTAGGGGCGTAGCTACCGCAGTATCAGCCGCGTCAATAATACGGGGCTACGGGCTACCGGCCTTAACGTGTGTAAGCAAAACCTAGTAAAATGTTATCCACAATGTCACTTAATCTCGTGCTTCCCGAAAAAAAAATCATCTCTTTTTTTCCCGGGTTAAGCATTCTTCCAAAAGTTGTCCTTAGAGGCAGAAATTTTATAACAACTGAAATCGTCTTCAGCTAGGCTTAATTAGCTGATATAGGTAATTATATTCTATTCATTATCAATTATCAATTTCCTGAAAAAAAGGCAAGAAAAGTGTATATTTCATTTGAATTGTTTGGCTAGCTCAATTTCTAGGAGGAAGTGACAACTTATAAATAACCGTCTTACCACAAAAGTTTTACGCAGGCTTTTATACAATGTTTAACAGTACAAATTGTACGGCTAAACGGTGTTTAAAGCGTGTTTAAATCTTTTACGGTAAGGCGGTATATATTTATTTCAATTTAATGCAAGCATTTTTGTTTCTTTTGTGAGAAATGAGTGATTTGGGCTCCCCAACTATGTTTGATTCAGGGCTCCTCCAAGGCCCACTGCATACCTAATTACTAATAATAAAACATAAATCGACACACTAATGGCGGAGATGTATAACTTTGGTGGTCTAGTGGTAGTAACGCCTGTCCTACAATCGTGAGGTGGTGGGTTCAAATCCCGATCCTGTATCAATGAGTTTCTTTGAAACTTATGTACGGAATTTCAAATCATTGGCTTTTCGGCGAAGGAAAATATTGTGTGGCAATCTGCACCAACCCACACTGGGCCCTGGCACTGGTGGTGGATATGGCCCAAGCACCCTTCTCAATTCTCAATGACCCGTTTCCTCGAATCTCGACGTTATGTCAACTAATAAGTGCCTGTAACCGAGCACTTTGGCATCGCGCGGCGTTGTAGTCGGCTTGGAATCGCCTTACGACTAACTAAAAAGCCTGCCCACTACGTAGCTTGGGCAGGATTTTGGCTCGGACACTTTTTTTCACGATTGTGACTAAGTATAGATATTTGCTCGAAGTGAATTTTGTATAATGTACATTGTACAAAGTACATGAATTGCCAAGCGGGGAGAGCGGCGAAACGGAACTTTTATAATACTTACATTTTTGAACTCGTGATATCTTCGTAATAAAATGTCTGAATAAAAAGTTGCATAAAGCTATTGAAACAGTCTTGAATATGAAATAATTTATTTTGATAAGGATTAATACCAAGATACAAATTAAGATCCTTTTCCTGCGACGGTATTTCAATTAATTTTTAAGAATAAAAGAACAATTATTACGGCTTAACTATAATAGTTAGATATATGCTGTCGCGACATTTTTTGTAAATTATGGTGTGTTCTATAAAGTCGTAGTACATTATTTTATTCCATCGTCAATAGTTTTCGCAGCGCACGCGATGTAAAGAATATTTTAGGCATTTTTTTACACCTTGGGTAACATTATTATAGTTTTAATAGGGATCCTTATTTTTTTCTTGCAATTAAAATAGCCTATGTTACTCAGTGATAATGTAGCTTTCTAATGAAAAAAGAATTATTAAAATCGGTCCAGTACTTTTTGAGTTTATTCGTTACATACAAAAATACAAAAATACAAATCTTTCCTCTTTATAATATTATAGTGTAGATAAACTACACATATTAATACACATATTATTAACTTATACATCACATCTAACGCAGCTCTCACAAATTACAACAGTTTTTAAATATTTTTTTTCTCCTTCACGTACCGTACCTACACTGATCCTACAAAAGTATGCCAAAAAAGTGCTATCGGTTCAACCGTCCCAATTAGCGGATGTTTTACGATATGGCCGGTTATCGATAACAATGAACTTCGCTCAAAATTGTGCTTCTTTTGTACCTCAAGTTATGAGTGTATTTGAGAGGTTTATAAGTTGGCAGTTTCAATTGAAACTGTCGTTGGTTCTCCGAAAACGGAAGTTACATACTCCGTCACTCTTATCAAAATTAGTGCAGCAGCTAAATCTGTGTAGAAGAGGTATAAACATACTTGATACTACTTACCTATACCTACGTTTCTACAATCATCTACATGATTACATTTTTACCAAAATCCTTACTCCTCTTTTTAGAGAGTCGGATTAAAAAGTAGGACTCGTCAAAACGTAAAAAAAAGATTGTGGCCGCTGGCTCCATTCGCGCAATAGGTTTATGCTAGTATTAAATCCTTACTTCTGGCTTTCCTAGAAACCATCGAAAATTCCTTGCTACGACTTGATAACATTCTTCACCCTTGAAAGAATCCTAGAAGGGAGAAAAAGAGGGGGCGGCTGAACTAACTGGCCTATTGCGGCCCAGTGTGCTAGTCCGCCTCTGCAGATACCAGTATTTGTTGCCTTGATTTGATGTGTGTAGATACTTGTTTCCGTCATACTATACTTACGATAGAAATATTTGCATATTTCTATCGTAAGTATCGTTTCTCACGTCGCCTCGGCCACTGCAACTGGATTCTTTAACTCATTCCATCATTCGTAGTTCGTAAAGGCTGGGTAACAAGCTCTGTTGTTAGAGTTTTTAAGCCTAGCTGTCAGAGCAACGGAGACCAACAGTTTAATGTGTCACCCAAGCTACAGCAGCGCTTAGTTGGAAATGCCACACGCAGTCACCGTGGCCATTGCTGCTTAACTTTAGTGATCGCTGGCAAACACTTAGGTAAAAACTACGGTATTTTGAGCATAGATTGCCGTTTATACCGCGTTATGTTTAAATGCCTAGTGTATTGAAACTTGCGTTTATGTATACCGTTATAATGTGTTATATACAATACAGGGTTATTCCTAATCAATTGGCATTCTTTTAGGGGCTTATTCTGTACATCATTTTCAACAACTTTTGTTTTGCGACTTTTGTCAAAATTAAAAAAAAAAATTTTTCACTCTCGACAAAATGTGATGACAAAATGGAACAGCTGTTTTTTTTTTCGAGTTTTGACAAAAGGCGCAGAACAAAAATTGTTGAAAATAATGTACAGAATAACCCCCTAAAAAGATGCCAATTGATTAGGAATAACCCTGTAAATTATGTTATAAACATGTTTTGTGTACTTTTGCAGCCTCCCAAGCCCATCCTGCAGTATTCGGATGAGGTGGACGCATCTCAAGAAGGCCCGTCGTGCCCATTGGTCGCGCCTAAAGAATACTTCGTCAGCGAAGACTGCCTCACTATCAACGTCTACACGCCAGAAATTAACAGGTTACTCACACAAATATCGTATAATTATCATTGACGAGGGGGCCTTTTCTTCAAGATAGGTGCTTGAGTGTTGGTGACGCGGAAGTGATAAAATGCGATGTGAAATGCGAAATTAGCGGTAAGTATTGGGAAAGAGACGCGAGAATAAAGAAATTATACGAATGGCAGGTTCCACAACATATTTAGGAGGCTCTGACTGACCTGGCGATGCGACGAAACTTCCTAGGGCGAGGATGCTAGCACTGGTTTCGGCGCTCGTGCAGGAGATGCTCACGATGATGATGCGTAGAGGATTTTTGGCGGGCCCGCCAGCTAGTCAATCGTTCTCCGAATATCGTCCTATTTCGATCCTTCCTTTTCTGTCCAAAGTTCTGGAGCGCCTTGTTCACAAGCAATTGAACAATTTCCTTATCAAATATGATCCCCTCAATCCTCTCCAATCTGGTTTCCGTCCTGGGCATAGCACTGTGTCTGCTCTTATTAAAATCACCGACGATATCCGCTTGGGTGTGGATGGCGGTAAACTTACTGTTCTAACACTGTTAGACTTCAGTAATGCTTTCAATACCGTCGACCACGACATTCTACTAGCCTTGCTACGCTCCTCTAACATATCTTCGTCGGCGATCGACTGGCTTCTCAGTTACTTGTATGGTCGCCGGCAACGTATTAGCCTCGAAGACACTGTTTCTTCTTGGTGTAATACCACAGCTGGTGTACCACAAGGTGGCGTTATATCTCCTCTTCTTTTTGCAATATTTATTAACTCTATCTCAAAGTGCCTAACTTCTTCCTACCACCTCTATGTAGATGATCTCCAGATTTATTCTCAAGCTCGACTCGATAATTTGAACACTGCCATTTCCACTGTTAATACTGATCTACACAAAATCATCGAATGGAACAAATCATTTGGTTTACAAGTCAACCCTGCTAAGTCCCAAGCAATAATAATAGGCAGTTCTTATATGGTATCCAGAATTGATTGGGCTAATCTTCCAAATGTTATTTTTAATGGAATCGTAATACCTTACAGCCACTCTGTGAAAAATCTTGGTGTCATGTTTGACCGCACTTTAAGCTGGGACGTACACTTGAAGACCATCAGTTGCAAGCTTTTTGCGTCTGGTGGTTCCTTAAGACGACTTCGGAATTTTTTACCTACTGCTACCAAAGTTGCGCTCGCACAATCACTTCTCCTTCTTATTCTTGACTACGCTGACGCCTGCTTTCTCAATCTTACCGAGGACCAGTCAGATAAACTTGAGCGGCTTCAAAACTATTGCATAAGATTTATATACGGCTTACGCAAATATGACCACGTGTCTCAACTTTTGTATCAAGTTTCGTTGAGATTTGTTAAAAAAGCGACCTGTAGAGAAATGTCAACATCCGGAAATATCAACACACGACAGCAAAATTGCCTTGAAGCGAAGACATCTCTCACTTCGTTCGCTCGATCAATGATTGACCCTGAAACTGAAACAAATATAGCTCTAACACGATATAAAAAAAAAACTCTACGCTTACCTTTTAACTATGTTTTTTTCCACAGCAAGAAGCTCCTGCCAGTAATATTCTACATCCACGCGGGCGGATTCTACGCCTTTACTGGTCGCAGCGACGTCGCTGGTCCCCATTATTTCATGGACAAAGATGTTGTATTGGTCACAATCAACTACCGGCTCAGCACACTCGGTAAGTCCCATGGCTTTTAGCTAGACAGCGTCCGACACACTTCAGTGCATCAAGTCGAAGGTGTCCAACCAGTCGGCGTTACCAGTATAACTTATAACACAAACGTGGTCTCACACTGTGGCTCTCAAAGAAGCCCAACGCGTTATGGAGCGGGCTATGCTCGGAGTCTCTCTCTGAGATTGGATGACTGTAAAATTCTCAAATGGGACTTCGTTCACACTCACAAGGTGAACAAAATATATACTCAAATTACTAAACAACAGAAACCGCTTGTAAAAATTACATTAATGTATTTAGACACATTTTTTTAGAACAAAATCATGTTATTTGTCGTACGTACTATTTGTTAATTTTACTGAACAATCATGAACCTTTCTTACCGAAGGTAAGATAAGAAAGATAAGTTATTAGAAGTGAAAATTTCTAGTGACATTGTGCTCTTTTTGGAATGGTGAAAAATGTTAAACTCGCATGAGGACACGTGATCTGATAGAAAATTCGTGAAACGGAGAGAGAGAGGGAGAGGAAGTAATATACCCCTCTCTTCCTACCTGCTGCTGCTGCTCCTGCTGTCTTGCGCTACTGTGCTTTAGCTTAAACGATAGCACTTTTATACTGATAATTATAAATTTCGTGCGAAATTATTCCCGTTAACAATCCGTTAATCAATTTTCAAAAATACCAACGCAAATTCACAACGTTGTTTTTTTCAGTCCGCTCGCGTTTGCCCATTTCTCAGTCAGTTTGGTTTACGTTTCTCTCATTAGCGTGACGTTTGTTCCACAGGTTTCCTGAGCACGGGCGACCAGCTAGCCCCCGGGAACAACGGGATGAAGGACCAGGTGGTCGCGCTCCGTTGGGTGCAGCGCAACA
Source organism: Hypomecis punctinalis (assembly GCA_949316475.1). Lineage (NCBI taxonomy): Eukaryota > Metazoa > Arthropoda > Insecta > Lepidoptera > Geometridae > Hypomecis > Hypomecis punctinalis. The sequence continues at coordinate 19,594,713 of OX438817.1, forward strand.
TCGCGGCTTTCGGTGGAGACCCCAACCTAGTTACCATTAGCGGCTGCAGCGCGGGCTCTATCAGCGTTATGTTGCATATGATCTCGCCTATGGCTAAAGGTAAATAAAGGTGTTACTGGGGACCCCAGTTGTCTGAAATTCCGCAGATAATCTGCACAGAATATACCACTTGCGCGATGCAGACTTCGGTGCGTATTTGGCTGTCGATAAGCGCGCTGCATGTTTTGAAGTTGGTTACTGTTACTGACATAGCCCAGTGGATTAGTAAATTAAAATGGTTCAGGCTGCTCCAAAAATACTGACAGAAATACTCTTTCCGAGTTATGTGATATGCCCGGAAACAGCTTTAAAATATAATAGCGTATAATGTTATCACAGAAAACCTAATAGTTTAAAGCATTTATTAGGATATATTCCGTACATCTAACATATTATTTTTCAGGTTTGTTCCACCGAGCGATCTCAATGAGCGGGTCTCCGGTGTCCAAAGTCCCCACGCCTACCCACCAACGCCACCTAGCGGTCAAACAGGCGAAACTACTCAACTGCCCGTCCGACAACAGCACAGTTATCGTCAACTGCCTTAAAACCAAGACTTGGCAGGAACTCGGAGACTATATCAAATTTATTGTAAGAACTATTTTTTCCCACGGGATATTTTGGTTTTTGGTTTTTATGTCGCCTTTAAAAAGTAAAATAACACTAAGATAAGATAAATAATCATTTACTTCCACAAAAACACACAAATTAAAATGGCATCTTAAAAATAGCATGTAGACAAAAAAAAATCTAAAATACTTCACTCGCCGAATTCGCTGAGACTGATCAAAACCTATGTTCGTTAAATACTAAATTCGTCAAATTCTTAATTCAACAATACTTTATTTGTCAAATGAGGCTCGAGAGCCCGTATTGTAGAGACCAGAAAAACGTGATACTTATACACAATTATTAATAACTTGTGGAGGCAATTTCGTAACATCAAAAGCTCAATCCTGACTTTACATAAAACTCTAAATTAAATAACAATTAAATAACCTAAATAAAATTAAATTAAAAATTAGATAACTCTAAATAACAATACAAAAGAAAACTTATATTTACATTCTTTCCATTTATTTTCTTGGCGCTGAACATAAACATTACAAATACTTCCAAATTCAATAAGTGCGCTGCAAAGAAAATTCCGGCGCACTTATAAAGTAAGGAATTTTATAAGTGCACCGGAATTATCTTTGCCGCGAACCTTTTGAATTTTGAAGTATTTGTAATGTTAGTGTTCAGCGCCAAGAAAATGAATGAAAAGAATGTAAATATAAGTTTTCATATGTATTATTATTAGATACCATTTAATTTAAAATTAGTTGTTACTCTACGTTTTATTAAATAATAATATTATAGTAATATATGAGGCGCCTTTTGTTTTCTCATAGAGGTGATGAAAAGTAGAGAGTACCACTCGGGCGCAAAATATATTTTTGGCTCGGGCGACGTACTTTGAATCCCTCGCTACGTTCAGGATTCTACTCTAGAATCCCTCACTTTGCTCTGGATTCAAAAAAGCGCTCTCGCCGTAAAAATATTATTTGCTCTCATATGATACAATCTACTATTACATTTGTTTGGCTCGGGCGACGTACTTTGAATCCCTCGCTACAAAGCACCCTCGCCGTAAAAATATTATTTTGCTCCCTTATGATACAATCTACTATTGTTTATTCAATGTTTTTTTAGCATGGATACAATAATATCGTAAATGCCGTGTAGCAAGCCTTGGTGTCAGAGTTTTTAAGCCACTTGAAGGCGTCTGACATGGTTTTAAAAACGGTTAACTCAACTGGGACCTACAATTTAACTTGTCCTTTGAACCACGGTAGCACTCAGTTGTAAATGCCAGCCGTGGTTACCCATAAGAAGACTGATCGTGCCGAACTAAACTTCGGTGATTGTTGGAAAATTCCTAGTCAAACTAAAAATCACACTCTTCAAGGCTTATTGCCAATCGCTTGGCAATGGAATGGAAGTAGCTTGTGGACAGCATATACTCAAAAATCTCTTGGCGTTCTGCGCGTCCAATATAATAACGCTTTTAGAATGCTGATGCGGCTCCCACCGTTTTGCAGCGCGTCATCTATGTTTGCGGAGGCGCGCACTGATGGCTTTGCAGCTATCATGCGCAAAAAAATTGCCTCGCTGTTGAGCAGCACGCGAGCGAGCGGCAACAGCATTCTGATAGCCATCACCGACAACTTTAGCTGTCCAATCTTGATGCATCACATTAAGGTGCTGTTAAAATAAATGTTTAGCTGTGACATGTTGAATTTAATAACTTGTGACATGCCTAATTTTAATGAGTTAATTTTATTTAATTTAATTTTATAATCAAGTTTTAATTTTAATTATGGATCCTATGTGTCTGACAATAAAATATTTTTGATTTTGATTTTGATTTGATAAAAACTTAACCTAACCATGGATACCTACAATAAGACAGATAAAGATACAACTAGGTAAAGAATAACAAGCTATTTATTTACCAAATATTACAAGTAAGTAAATTTTGCGCAAATGTTTTAAGTATACACTAAATTAGATTAAAAAACATAAATTTAATTTAAAGTGTTTTTTTTATCATTTGCGCAGGGCAAATGATAAAAAAAACACTTACGTTTTGTTAAATATATCTAATATTTTGGCGCAAATGATAAACACGTTAAATTCAAAATGTAGTCTAGTATAGGTACATTGATAAAATATTTTGGTTGGTAGCACCGTAAATATAACAGCAACGTAAAAGGCTTTCTCTCTATCGAATGCCTAAGTGAAAAAGAAACAGTACTATGCTATTTGGGCTTAGGTACTGTATTAGTAAAACGAAATACAGTAGGTAAAAGATCATTAACTAATTTAAGTACATTATTAAATTCACCTACACTTTGTTGGCGAGTAAATTTGACTACTTTTTGGAAATCGTTTTAAATTATCTGTTAGTACATAATAATATCTAATAAGCTCACTGTATTTATATTTCCAGGAAATCTACTGTATTAACAATGAAAATCAGTTTTAAAGAATAGATTTTCAAGATACTGCCAAAAATGACATTCTGTAATAACACTGGGCTGTGACGTCACACGCAAGTAAATAACGTTAAGTAATACTAGTAAAATCGCTAGTTCACGTCCGAAAATTGACAAAAGATACTTTAGAACCAATACTTACAGATCCAATAGTATTACTCTGAAAACACAAATTACACAAACAACTGTAACAGTCGATCGAGAAATTCTCGCTCACTAGCATGTGACGTCACCAGAGTTGCCGCCCATCTTCGAGCGTTCACGTCACAGATTATACCATAATGATATCATAAAAATATCGTATTTTATTTCGCGCGATTTGCGAAAATTATATGTATATACCTATTTTAGTTTAAATACGGTGAAACATGTCTTTTTCAGGCTATTATCTGTATCTGTAAGGATTACCACAAGCAATAGTATATTTTCAATGTTGTCAAATAGCCTATTATCATAAATATTGCTTCAATTTGCTTTATCTTTATCTTCCAGGCGTTTGGTAATGACCCGACTGACCTCTGGTGGCCCGTGGTGGAGCCCGACTTTGGCCAGGAGCGGTACCTCACGCTGGAGCCTCTCGATGCCATCCAGCAGAAAAAAATGCACGACGTGCCTTATATCATCAGCCAAACTGAAGATGAGTTTTTCTATGAGGCTTTCAGTACGTATCACACCCTCACATATTCGACATACCACCTGCTCGTATAGCAGGTGCCTGGTTGTGGCCACTGATCCGGCTGAGGCCACTGTCCCTGTTGCGGCCACTGATTTGGTTATGGCCATTTTGGTGTTAATCCAGGGTAGAAGCCTATAAAAATAATAAAAAGTGAAAAAAAATAATAGTAGGATGAAACCCATTAGAAAAGGAGGAGAATATTATAAAAATGAAAGGAAAAAATAATTTACGGCGATCTGAGGTCGGGAAGGGGTTGGGGGTGAGTTTTTAAGGGTAAAAAACGGTTTTTCTCGATTTCCGGCAAAACTAAAAGTCGTATCGAAAAAAGTTGAACGGCAAAGTTGTAGGTAATGAAAAGATCTAAAACTTTTGTATGTACTCTTTTTTCACATAACTTCAAAATTTATATGAAAAATTCAAAAAACCAAGTTTTTGGTTTTTTATTTTTATCTTTTACAAATTTTTTTTAACGATCTTTTCATTACCTACAACTTTGCCAGTTGACTTTTTTCGATAGGACTTTTAGTTTTGCTGGAAATCGAGAAAATCCGTTTTTTACCCTTAAAAACTCACCCACTCACCCCTTCCCGACCTCAGATCGCCCGTAAATTATTTTTCCTTTCATTTTTATAATATTCCCCTTCTTTTCTAATGGGTTTCATCCTACTATTATTATTTTTTTGGTTTTAAAAATTATCGACCCTGGACTAAGGTAGGTCAGGCATATAAGGCCCGGTTGCAAACTAGGCCCAGTTTGTAGAAATAACAGTTGCATAAACATCTATTCGCTTAAAACTCACGCATACATAGAAGTCGCACATACAGCGAGCTGGCAACAACGCGCTCTTCCGCGCGGCCCTCCATTTCGTCAGTACCATCCACACAGCCACAGAGAGAGGTCGCGGCTACCGTACGTAATATTTTTCGAGCGTAAAGAGGTTCAGTTTTCATCGAGTTTTTTGTTTTAATCCGAGTTTTTCCCATTTCAATGTGAACTATTCTTGTATTGCCCCACGGAGAGACATAAGTACATATTCTAATTGCTATTTTTTTACTAAATATATGACACTGATTGTAAAGCTTGCTCTACGGCTAAAAAGGCCCGGCCCTTGCGCAGGTAATAAGGCCCGGGCCTTATTACCTTTAGATGAACCTCAATTTAATTTAAGTACGAGCATTACGACTGATTTGAAATCTAAAGAGTACCTTAATATTATTTATTGCTTTTTTATTAACTGTTCTTAATTTAAAGTTGTAAAATTTACCTTTATATTCGTTGAATCTTCAGTATTTGAAAAGTCTTTAGTGTAATAAGGCCCACAGAAGTTTTGTTAGAAATCAAAGTGTTAGCGATTTTGTTGTTGTTTTTTGAATAACTTTAATTTAGTAAGATTATACTTACCTAATGTTCAAATTTGTGTTTAGCAACATATTCTAAAGGAACTTAGGACATTTTTAATACCTATAGTTTAATAAGGCCCAAGGTCTTTTATTTCTAATAATTAAGAAAATACTCATGTTTTAAAAGGACCAAATGTTGTTTAATGTTTACTATTATAGTTTAATATCGTTTAAACTTGTTAATTTTCTTAGAATGTTAATTTCTATTTAGGGCCTTTTTATACTCATAGTGTTCAATAAGGCCCGAAGTGATGGTTTTAAAAAACACTTCATATTTCAAAAATAACGTTATAATTTTATGTTTTTTTATTTCAGGACGGAACTTAAATACATTTATAATTAATATGGAGAGTCTTTTGTTTATTACCTCATCAATGGTTAAAAATATTTTAATTTTAATAAAGGTGGGCCTTATATGCCTGAACTACCTTATGTCACAATTCTAGCATAAATGGTAATTATAAACAATGTAACAACATAATATTAAACATTGTTTGTGTGAATCACAAATAATATATATTTTTTTAAAATATTATTTGAACATTAAATTGTTTAGTTAATCGTTAAAATCTAAAGTGGCCACAAATGGTACTAAGATGGCCACAACCAGGTCAAAGCAATTCGCTTCTCCCTTCATAATGCGGACCGCTAGGGATTGGAACGCCTTATAACGTCATTCTTTCCAGACAATTACAATCTGGATATCTTTAAGACGAGAGTGAATAGGTATCTTCTAGGTCTACATACTCCTGGGCTCGTGGGTGGTTAGAGTTGGGGCTCTGGCCATCCACTCAAGCGGGCTCGAGAAGGACGGCAGCGTTGTGGCAACGCTGTCGTACAGGACCGCACAAGCCTGGTCTACTACCAGGCGAGTAGACACACGAAGTGCCGGGAGCACCGGTGCGTTCCTTTTGGAGATCCCGGGGCTCCCAAGAAGGCACATATGCTGGCCACCAAGGGGGTTTTAGTGGGTACAATCCCACATAACCCGACTGCACCCCAAAGAGGTCGGGGCATCTTTGGAAGATTTCCCCCTCGTAAAAAAAAAAAATAAAGGTCTACATACTCCATCTTCGGCTACAACTGCGCTTTTTATCAGGCGAGTTGGTGGCCAAATGAAGCCAGTAAAAATTTAAAAAAAATGTGTATTAATCCACCAACACTACACTTGCACTGGACCAGCATGATCCATTTGCTCTTTGTGAGTGGATCTATGTTTATCAGTGGACTATTTAAAGACAGGTATAGTACAGTACAATAGATAAGTTGATCAATTATCTTCAGTTCACTTCTGTGTTGCTTTTATTTTTCAACTGACTTATACCTAAAACTGAGGTTTTGAGATCGATTGGGTCAAAAAGTTCTCGAGTGGTGCCTCTGCCTTCGTATCGGCAAGTGCAGCGTAGCACGTCGTCAAACGAGTGGATTGATCATTGATGACCTTATCGAGACCACAGTCACTGGAAAAAATCAGCTAACCCATACAAAACTCGGAATCAGCGTAATGTATGAAACAGCCGATTTCTTTTTCTCGAATTCTGAGTTAGTCCCGTTAAATAAATCCTACTAATATTATAAACGCGAACGGTACGGATGTTTGTTCCTTTTTCACACGCAAAAGCTACTAAACGAATTTGTAATAGTTCATACATTGGCTATAATTTATAGACATATTGCGTATAAAAGGAAGTTTTCCGGGACAGCTAGTAATTCATAATAATGGACTGAGGTGATTTAGTTAGACTGTACGGAAAATAAATTATTATAAAAAGAAAAACTTTTAGAATACAAGCTTTTGAAATCCTGGATATAATGTAGCAGCAGAATGCTAGCCTAGACAAGTAAAACGAGCTCAAACACGACGGTCTATCTTGTTTAGTACAGGAGTTCATATGGCCACCTTCCGACTCCGTCATCAGATCAGCTCCATGGTACCATATTATTGCATCGTCACGCGATATACATATGCGTGCAAAATTCCAGCTCAACCTGAAACCGGGAAGTTGGTCAAGTTTAACTTGCAAGATTCCACCCGAACTTACATCCATTGCAAGCCTGTAAAAAGTACTATTCGGCTCAGTACATCAGTTCTGAGTAAGCCTGTTCAAAATTCTGAAATATTTTCCAGCTGTACTCGGAAACGAGACCCTCCGCACCAAAATGAACAACGAGTGGCACCGCGAAGCGGCCATCTCCTTCGGCCTCCCTCGGGAGAACTCCTCGGCCCAGAGCGACCGGCTCCGCCAGTTCTACCTCGGAGGGAAGCCATTAAAGAATGATGAGGAAAGCGCGAGAGGACTCGGCAGGCTGTACGGAGACTCTGCCATTGGATTCGGTGCCCACAGGTAAGGAATATTATATTATACACGTTTCGACCGAGTCGCAGCGATTGTGTAGACTCACTCGAGTAAACATGTACAAAAATTGATCTATTGTGACACATTAACATTGCAAAGTGGCCAAAAATGCCACTAAGCCACCTGCTGGCACACCTATTTTATTATACATGAGTTTCCAATGGACCTTTAACAGAAGTACCTATACGAGTCTACTCCTGAAGGAGGACCTAGCAATCGGTGAGGTAGAGAGTTCAAATCCTGGTCTTGTTGTGGTAAGCTATAGGCTGGTCTATTAGGTTTGGAGTCCACAGGGGACGATAGTAGAACTAGTTGACTGCCTCGATGGCTCAGTAGTTAGTGACCCTGACTTCTGGATCAAAGGGGCGTAGGTTCGATCCCCACCCAGGGCAAGCATTTATGTGATGAACATAGGTGTTTGCTCTGTGTCTGGATGTTATTTAGGTACTGTCTATATGTATAAGTATGTATTTAAAAATATGTATATGTAGTATATCAGTCTCTGGCAGCCATATCACAAACTTTGCTTAGTCAAAGACCGTGTGTACGATGTCCCCTAATATTTATTTATTTAGCTAGGTTGATCTATGTGACATTTTTTGAGCATTGTTGGGACTATTGCTAAGAAAACTGTTCCTGCTTCACATCATGCTAGGTATATTGAAATAAAAATGTCACTTAGATCAGTCTGGTTCTACTATCTTCAGATAAGGAAGTCAAAGAAAATACATTGAATTTATCCCGAGCTAATTTATATTATTTTTATTTCAAACTTATATGTCTACTCTGATGACATTATACTTTCCACTATCGCAGGCTGGCCAACCTGATGTGTCGGTACTCCGCACACCCGGTGTGGTACTACGAGTTCAGCTACATCGGACAACACAGCCACTACGAGGATCCGCAGACCAAAAAACCGAAAGGTATATATCTCCGTGGCTCGGATGACACGTTAAATTGTAGGCCCCGGTTGTTTTAACCGTTTAGCCATATCAGACGCCTTTAGGAGGGTTGAAAACTCTGACACCAGGGCTAGCCACAAGGCATATACGAAATGGCCCTGCTTTTCCACCCAAGCTGCGTCGTATACAGAATGTCTACTTATAGACTCTAGCGTGGTTTTCCACATTATAAATCACACGTGAGTGTGTAAACGCGAAAACCCCTGTATAAAACGTGTTAAGTTTTAACTAACCGAAGCGAAGCGAACGTCTTCGGTTCAAGTGCTTGAACTCGACGATTTTACTTTAGTCTGTCTGAATATTGATTTTCGTCTAAAAGTCGCATTTTTAACTAACCTTGACATAAATAGTACCGTGCCTACAGTACTGAAGTATACAGGTTCTATATATTCTAATGGAGTTATTTTTTATCGTCGCCGTTTTATAATTCAATTCCCTCAAAAAATGGGATAAATTTGTTGTCGCGCTATTCATCAGTCAATTTTTATAATACGAGTATTTGGCTAGATCGTTTTTTTTTCTTCTTTCCCCATTTGGGGCATTTAGATTCGCGCGATCGGAGCATTTGCCATATTCGAGTTCAAATGGATGACGGAGGCAAGATCGTTTAGTACGTTTTTAACAAAAGGACGTCTAACATTTTGGACCAAAACTCAAAGTAGCCGGCCAAAGAAAAAAAATGTATAAAGATACATGACCCTCTGAACATTTCTTGTCACTAAACCAAAATTCTAGGTCTGATATTTGAATAACTATACGAGCTTGAAAACACCATCTTGCAAAAGTAAAATAGCAGATTCTTGGAAAGTATATACGTATTATGATAGTACATGATTAACTAAACATATGATATTACTATACCGAACTGCTATGTTGTTTATCTGATATTTGAGTAACTATACGAGTTTGAAAATTCACTTGAACTTTCAAAGTAACGTAACATCTTAGGCATCAGACATAGAGGTTCGGTGTTATAGTAAAATATGTTGACATAGCCTTAGAAAATCATAATTGAGCGAGCGTACGAGTATTAAGTGAGGACTCAGAGTCTACTGGGACGAGCCGGCAATTGGGTGTATGTTTGTATGTATATTTGTTCGACGATAACTCAAGTACCGCTAAAGCAATCTCCATGAAATTTAGCACGAACGTTGTTTATATTTATAGAATTTTTAAGTTCGAATATGAGCAACTTCTGTTCAGTGGTTGTGAAGATACGAGGGCCGTCGTAAAAAGAGGCAAAACGGTGTCGCTTTGTGCGGGAGTTGCGGATGACTATTTCAACTATTTCACCGAATGTTATCTATGACTTACAACATTTGTTTAAAATAAATCGCTAACTTTCATACAAATATGGTTACATTTTTTTAAATCCCAGTAGGTAGGTATTCATGATATAAAATAGGAATAGCGCGAGGCCCAAGTCCGGAGCGGACTACTAGTATAAACAGAGATTTCTTTGGCCGCCTATTTTACTTCTTGGTCCAAAAATGTATGGAGCATGTCAGTTGTCTTTTACGAGTATGAACCAAATTGGTCCAGAGCGAGTCGGCCTGTGTTTGCGAGGTCTACTGTTCGAAGAACTAGTGGTTTTATAAATTGTGAAATTAAAGCAGGATGTTCTTTCAGGCGCCGCTCATCATGACGACCTAATCTACATGTTCACCCTCTCGTACCGGTTCCCGACGATCGAAGCAAACGACACCAACCCTGACTCTAGGGTCGTCGACCAAATGACCACGCTCTTCTACAACTTCGCTAAACACGGGTGAGATTTTAGTGAACTGTGTTACTTACAGCCTTCGAGAAAATATCTACAGATACAGAGCCACAATCTCTTAGTGAAAGTAGTAAAAAAATGTCCGCGCGCCGTCATACATACCGACTTAGATATTTACATTAAACAATTCACAATGATCCGGTTTCTCAAATCTCGACGTTATGTCACCTAATTAGTGCTTGTAACCGACCACTTTGGCATCGCGCGACTTTGAAGTCTGCTTGCAATTGCCTTACGACTAACTAAAAAGCGTGCCCACTATGTAGCTCGGGCAGGGTTTAGGCCCGGAAACTTTTTTCGCACGATTTATTACTCTATGGATATTAATAAACTCTGGTACCATACACGGTGCGATGAACTGATCAGTTTTTCGTATCTTTCCAAGTAAGAGCTCAGTTAATTCAACGGTAGGAATAGGTGGTTCACGATTGGAACTAAGTACCTACTGCCTAAAGCTGGGCACACACGACGCGACGATCGCATCAGTTCATCAGATCAGTCCGGCGGGGGCCTAATGTAAAGGTGACGCATTGATAAACTATTGTTTCAAAAATGTTCCCTTCACTCGGACAAATTTTACGCGGTCGCGCTCGACAGAATCGCGCCAGAGCGGCGCGGCGGCGGGCGGTAGTGAGTTTTTAATTAATTACTCATAATGTACACATTAAAAAAATTACTTCTCGCCCTATGAAATAGAATAACGGTCTGGCTATATTATTCGTAAAAAATAATGGGGTGTTGTCGCTAATAATTCTGAGCAATCGAATTATTAAACTTTTTTTTGGTGATAAATTTGTATTAATTCGTCCTCTCACATCGCGCATTAAAAATGTACTCGTTTTCGTGTTCTCGGCCCGATGCCTCGTCTTAACCAATGCCCGTAGGTACCCTGGTGGTACTACGCTTGTTATGTACAGGGTTAATGGTAATCAATTAGCATCCTTTTAAGGGCATATTCTGTACCTACATCAAAACAAATATTTTTTTCCTTGCAGAGACCCGAACCCCAAAGGCGCCAGCGCGGAGCTGGGTAGTCTCTCGTGGCCCGCCATAACGGCCACTTCCCGCAAATTCTTGCGATTTGGGGACAAGCTCACTGTGGAGGAAAATATGAAGGAAGACCGCATGAAAGTTTGGGAAGAACTGTTCCCCATTAAATATTAACATATTATGGAGTAGAATTTTGTATTTATGAATAAAGATATTATTATACATATATATTTTTTTATTGATTTGTTACACTCCACAGACACCCGGGCCTGTGCTCTTTAAGATTATACATTACTTTATTAATGATTTCAACAATATTTCTAAAACTAAGGCTTTACTAGAGGACTCTACATTAAAATAAATCTAAACCTAACTAAATTTCTAAAATTGCGATTTAAAAAAAAACTACTTATACCACTCAAGGCCTCCACCACTGCCACGTCTCGCTCTCTAATGGCCATCTTTAAATTATAGTCTACGATGACCTTAGGTGACGCAGTCGTCGCACGCCGCACGAAGCGGCTGATGGCGTCTTACTCGTTGTCGGCGAAGTATGTGAAGGACCTGGTGTGGCGTGAAACTGCGACGACCGCGTGCGAAACGCTTTCGTGCAATCTAAACTTGGCCTTGATTTTAATGGCGATGACAGAGTCATATGTCAGACCTTGAGCTTCATGGATGGTAAGGATGCGCGACCCCGACCCCACTCCATACCCTTGGCTGATAAGGGTCTCCTTTTCTTCTTGAGTGTGGACCAAATAAAGGGTGTTAGAGAGGTTGTAGGGTATTTGTGCACCCGTGTATTTTTTCTGCTCTAGAGATCTGATTTGGATAGACGAAGAATATATACCCGCGTATATCTCCCTCAGTGCAAACGCAACATCCATGGGGTTCCGGCGCGTACATAACAACTCCTGGCTGATGTTGGCGACCAGGTTAGGGCGATTATACCTCATCTCGAAGAGGTTTACTCTGTCGATATAAGGTAGTTGATTGACGTCTCCGATGAGGATAAGTTCACTGGCACCAGACAGCCTCGAAGCCATCACTATAGCTCCGAAATGATTCATGAGAGCCTCATCCACCATTAGACGGTTGCAACTCTCAGAACTTAGGGAACCATTTACGAGAGTGGAGGCCATGGTGCGTACCTTAGTTCTTATTAAGTTATCTATACGGTGCGCCAGCTTTTCTCTTAGATCTTTGGATGCTTTAGTTGTCGTGGTGATGATAACATCCTTATCCATATCGAAGTGTCGTACCACCCAAGTTGTCTTGCCGCAACCGGGCACTCCATTGACCCATTGGATCTAGGGTACCGTCCAATTGCCCCGCTACCCCTTGACTTCAGAACTGCCTTAAATGGTTTTTGCCATGTTAATAATCCTGTCGTCTAGCATTATTTTGGTACACTTGGCGGTAACCACAATAGGGTCTTCTGGTGGTGTCGTGCCTCATCCAGGGCCACGAAGCCTTCTTTTGCATTATAAGCAGCCATATATTGACCTCTCATCGTTCCCTTGATGACCTGGGAAGTGTCGTTATTGTATATGGCTGCTTCTGCTTCTTCCAGTCTAGCCACCAAAAGACTCTCATTTCCTAGCCTGAAAGACTGCATAATGTTTTCGCAGTTTCTGAGATTGACTACTCTAGCTCTCGTTATAGCTAAGAATTCTATAAAGGCGTTTCTGGCGTGATCTGTTGGTGTCGAGGCTTGGATATAGAGGGGCGGACTAACTTGTCCCATGTCGGCTCTCGTTTGAACCACTTGCCTTGTTCGTGGTGTTGTTGCTGTGTTTGATTGGGTGCTGGGCCATTTTATTTTCGTTGTTTGTGGGAACAAGCTGTGTGCTGCGGCGCTAAATGCTGTCAAAAAAGCCGAAACGTGACCTCCACTCTCACTGCGTCTGCCGTCATTTTGCCGTTTCGCGGCACTCTTAAGAAGTCTACTGCTACGTCTTTTATGGTGGTTTCCGGAGGGCGTCTTAAGTTCTGCGCACTGGTGGTGACCGGTGTAGCTATGTGTGAGGCGAAGGAAAGCCATGTGCGGGAGGATGAAGCAGAGGCGGGGGGCGCCATCAGATTTAGAGAAGAGGAGGGTCTATGAAGAGTTGAGTTTCTTTTGGCTGCTATTCGAAACGACCTATCTACAAATGATAGAAAGTGCGATCTGCTTTCTGGATCTTCTAAGATGTTGTGGAGATATGAGTCTAAGAGCTTTCTATCAATGCATATTTCAAGGTCATTTCGAGCTGCAATGAAGCGTGGGCAATCCATGATTATCTCTGCGATATCTGAGTCACACTCACAACCTGGACTTTGTTTAAGTTTAAATCTGTACAAATACTCCGCTATTCCTCCGTGTCCCCTCAGCGCTTGCACCTGAAAAGGCGTCAGTTTTGTAGTACGTGACATCCGGTATGCTTTGGCGATATCCGGGAGGAACTTAAGTATATGTCAATCTACCAGTGCTTGAAGTCTCATACCGGTCTTGCCACTTCCTAACTGACTCTTCACGGATTTTCTTTTTGACATAGGACAAGGGGATCCCCTCGTAATCCCAGGACGTGCCCGTGAGAGCCGCCGATTTCGCGAGCTCATCGGCTCTTTCATTACCGGCAGTTCCCGCGTGTGCCTTCAGCCAGAACAAACGAACAGATCTTCCCTCTGCACTGATCCTTCCAATGTTTTACTTTATACATTTTATTTTAGATATTAAAATATATTTAAAATAATACTTTTTTAAGGTTCAGTACCCAGAGGGTAAAAACGGGTTCCGTTATTACTAAGACTCCGCTGTCCGTCTGTCTGTCTGTCTCCAGGCTGCGTCTCATGAACGGTTATAGCTGGAACGTTAAAATTTTCACAGATGATGTATTTCTGTTACTGTTATATACAAATACTACTACAACAAATACTAAAAATAGAAATAAATAAATATTTAAGGGCTCTCATACAACAAACCTAAATTTATAGCCGTTTTTCGATCGATACTTATTAATAACGATGACAGGTAGATGCTTGAAATATGCACAGAATGATATAAGTTGTATATTTCCTACAAAATAAAAAAATAAATTAAAATATAATATACTAGCTGCCTGTCCCGGCTTTGCCCGGGTATGATTGGCTATACATATACTTAACACGTAATGTAGGTATGCGCCACACACATGCTAGACATACCGGATGAACCATTATTATGAGTTAAAACCTACCCAAATCGCGAGAGTTTCAGTAGTCTTAAACTTTTCGAAGTTATGAAAAAGAGATAGTAGGTATTGGCATATCTAAATAAAAGTGAGTTCGTATGTGTCGGGCCCTGATTTCAGAAAATGACAATGATGAGAATGAAAGCGACGTTAAAATATTAGAGACCCACAGTCTATACATTCTACCCATGTAAGTTAGTTTCTTGATCTTGTCTTCACTCGAGAACTTAGAAAAATATTGGACATCAGTTCTACGTCTACGAATTGTGTGCCCTACCTAAGGCCTCTTCAACTTGCTAATCCAAAGAGCTGTGATGGAAGGAATCAAAGCGCTGGCATCCAACGTGTTCCGGACGTCACGACCAGATCTTAGATACACGTGAAAACCTTCGCTACACTTGCCAATACCTTGTCTAGATTCGAGAACTTTAAGGTCCCATCGACAATTCGTTTCACATACCTACTATGTGTAGGGGCGTAGCTACCGCAGTATCAGCCGTGTCAATAATACGGGGCTCCCGGGCGACAGGGGCCTTAACGTGTGTAAGCAAAACCTAGTAAAATGTTATCCACAATGTCACTTAATCTCGTGCTTCCCGAAAAAAAATCATCTCTTTTTTCCCGGGTTAAACATTCTTCCAAAATTTGTCCTAAGAGGCAGAAATTTTATAACAACTGAAATCGTCTTCAGCTAGACTTACTTAGCTGATATAGGTATTCTATTCATTATCAATTATCAATTTCCTGAAAAAAAGTCAAGAAAAGTGTATATTTCATTTGAATTGTTTAGCTTGTTCATTGGCTGTTAATTGTTAATTGGCTAGCTCAATTTCTAGGAGGAAGTGACAACTTATAAATAACCGTCTTACCACAAAAGTTTTACGCAGGCTTTAGACAATGTTTAACAGTACAAATTGTACGGCGTTGTCTTTTTGTCTTTTGTGAGAAATGAGTGATTTGGGCTCCCCAACTACCCTGTTTGATTCAGGGCTCCTCCAAGGCACGCTACGCCACTGCATACCTATTTACTACCAATAAAACATAAATCGACACACTAATGGCGGAGATATATGACTTTGGTGGTCTAGTGGTAGTAACGCCTGTCCTACAATCATAACGTGGTGGGTTCAAATCCCGATCCTGTATCAATGAGTTTCTTTGGAACTTATGTACGGAATTTCAAATCATTGGCTTTTCGGCGAAGGAAAATATTGTGTGGCAATCTGCACCAACCCACACTGGGCCCTGGCACTGGTGGTGGATTTGGCCCAAGCACCCTTCTCAATTCTCAATGACCCGTTTCCTCGAATCTCGACGTTATGTCACCTAATAAGTGCCTGTAACCGCGCACTTTGGCATCGCGCGGCGTTGTAGTCGGCTTGGAATCGCCTTAGAACTAACTAAAAAGCCTGCCCACTACGTAGCTTGGGCAGGATTTTGGCTCGGACACTTTTTTTCACGATTGTGACTATATAGATATTTGCTCGAAGTGAATTTTGTATTATGTACATTGTACAAAGTACATGAATTGCCAAGCGGAGAGAGCGGCGAAACGGAACTTTTATAATACTTACATTTTTGAACTCGTGATATCTTTGTAATAAAATGTCTGAATTAAATAATTTAAAAAGTTGCATAAAGCTATTGAAACAGTCTTGAATATGAAATAATTTTTTTTGATAAGGATTAATACCAAAATAAATATTAAGATCCTTTTCCTGCGACGGTATTTCAATTAATTTTTAAGAATAAAAGAACAGTTATTACGGCTTAACCATAATAGTTAGATATATGCTGTCGCGACATTTTTTGTAAATTATGGTGTGTTCTATAAAGTCGTAGTACATTATTTTATTACATCATCAATAGTTTTCGCAGCGCACGCGATGTAAAGAATATTTTAGGCATTTTTTACACCTTGGGTAACATTATTATAGTTTTAATAGGGATCCTTATTTTTTTCTTGCAATTAAAATAGCCTTTGTAACTCAGTGATAATGTAGCTTTCTAATGAATTAAGAATTATTAAAATCGGTCCAGTACTTTTTGAGTTTAATCATTACATACAAAAATACAAATCTTTCCTCTTTATAATATTATTATAAAATTATAAATTATAATTATAAATTATAATAAAGTGTAGATTAAGGGGGCTTCCATACTGTATGGAACCCTTCGTGCACGAGTCCGTTTCGCACTTGGCCGAATATAAAAAAAGCCGTGGTGGTTGGTCTAGTGATAGTACCTAAAGGTGAGATTGTGGGTTCAAAACCTGACCCCGTACCAATAGTAAGTTTGTATAGGAGGGCGGCTAGCCCTGGTGAATGAGTTTTTAAGCCACCTGTAGGCCTCTGGTTATAACAACCGGGACCTACAATTTAACGTGTCATCCGAGCCACGGCAGCGCAAAGTATACATATAATCGGGCAGCGGGCGGCGGGCAGGGCAATGGTCGGTTGAAAACAGCAACTATGACATACCTACCAACTTATTGTAACCACAATTTGTGTCATCATGCATGTATCATGCCCATTATTTTAGTGTCTCCAGTTGAAAAGGGCACAACTCAAAATTAGCACTTTTCAGGAGAGGAAAAAATCCAATTGTTTTGTGATAAAAGATATTTCGCCACCAATTTGAAACTTTTATTAATAGGTAAATGTCTGCAAAAATTTGCTTTTTCATTCATAAGCAGCTTATTACACTTGCTCAATAAATACTCCAACTTTTTTTTTTTCTCAAGTTGTGCCCTTGTTAACTAAGCTTATTGAGTGTAAAGTTAGTTATTTATTAAATTTGATTTGAATATTTTAACTTGAATGTTTTAATATTTCCATTTACATTGTAAATAAACTAAATTAATTTCATCAAAATTTTTCAGCCATTATAACAAACTTTTTCGTGTACCATTTTGCTCCGATGAATATGATAATCAAACAAGCTGTTCCCTTTAAGACATGATTACAAAATGCATTAATTGCATTTATTCCCATTTTCCTTAAAAATGCAGTCAGCTAACACGAGCTATGCCATTTTGTCTTATATTATTTTCCGATTTATTGTAGTTGTGCCGATTAACTTTGACTTGATAACTTTAGATGTGCCCTTTCGAACGACAAGTAAAGCCTTTGATGTAGTTGGAAAAAGTAGGATTCTCTTAGAGTTAAGTATGTCCCTTTGATGTGTTATGTAACACGACACGTTGATTACAATGATGCAATAAAAATAATAAGGCATAACTTGAGTTATGTCCTTTTTAACTGGAGACACTAATTTATTCGCCACAATATAGTAGGAAGGCGCCCTTAGTGTTGTGATGATTTCATTTCAATGAAGTTTATATGGAATGGCTTATCTCTATGGTTTAGTTATACGTTATATTTCATTTGGTGTTTATCGGTCGGGTCTTTCCTCTACCGTCGGGCCGACTGGACGGACGTACTGGTGGTACCTACTCAGGACTCGCGACAGACGGTGAGTCAAAGTTAATTGATTGTATAAATATAACTAAATAAATATTTTGGGACATCTTACACACGGCCTCTGACCCAAACTAAGCAAAGCTTGTGATATAGCTGCCAGAGACTGATATACTACATATACTTATTTTTAAATACATATTTATACAGATAGTAACTAAATAACACCCAGACACAGAGAAACAACTTTTGTTTATCACATAATTATTTGCCCTGGGTGGGGATCGAACCCACGCCGTTTTGACCTAGAAGTTAGGATCACTAACCACTGAGCCACCGAAACAGTCGAACCGAGAAGTCTCTTTTTGTTTTAATCCTTATAAATACCAACTTATAGGTACATCAACATAACACAGTCCAATTGCTCAAATGTTGCGCGACAAATCGGCGGCTTTATCATCATCATCATTTGGTCCTTCCACCACCTTTTTAGGCGTGGTGAGAATTGGCCTCGGGGAGTGCTCCCCTTTGCCAAGGCTGGGCGCCAGGGGCCATAACCCCTGGGGAATTTGTTGTGCCGCTGCTGGAGCACTTCCTGCTCTATGTAGGTTGCCTCTCCGCGGCGTTGTGGTCTGGGACGATCTTGGTCAGTCTCCGTGAGTCGTTAGTTACTTGTGTTAATCAGAGTTATCCCGTATGTATTACGACTTCACGTGGAAGTGCACGTCATGATTTTACGTCAGGTGGGCGCGTGTGTAGAGGCGCAATGCTTCTCAAGTGAGGGTGTGGTCCATTGTCTGCCCGGTCATACATTCTGCGAGCACTAACAAATTCCCTCACTGATTCAATTTTCAGGTCATCGGCTTTATCAAAGTTGTACCGTTGTACCTATCAAGCGACTTCAAAATTCGTCTGTAAGTATTAGGGTACTGATATATTTTTCGTTCGATGTCTGTGCCTAATTTCTCCGTCGTTTTTGGGACGATTCGTGAGTGTTTGTTTTCAGCCTGTAGAGATATAATTATTAATGATTTTTTTGTTTTATTTGCTTTGGTTTGGTAGTGGTATTGAAGAAAGGAGACGTCTACTAGTGGTATATTATTCAGAGAAAAATCGAACCAAGACGATAGGTATATACATCATTTGAAAGCTTGTTACATGCGCTTCCCAAAAATATTTAATTTAGATAATTCACCCCTCCAAATTTTTTTAAATACGAATAATAAATCTATGAAAAATAACAATATAGGTTATTATTTTTTCTAGTTTAGCAACAACGTTTCTATCGTTATTTTACTTGCATTCGTAACTGATTCTTCCACATTCATATCTTGATTTGCTAAAATTAAAAATTATAACTTACCAGTGTGACCAGTTAGTAGGTATTAAAATAATGTGACCTTATTACACTATACGCGACAAACACGTTTACCTAAACGGAAACGTTTACCTAAAACAGATGATTGAGTATGTTTCGTACTCAATCTTCTGTTTTATAATATAACTAGACTTCTTAAAATAAACTTTAGCTCTAAACATAGTATTCAGGAAGTAAATTTGGGAATACATTTATATGGAAAAATGCGACTCGGCTACGCTCTTAATAAAGCAAATAAACTGTGAAATAATTACAATACAATACCATATTTTCTAATAAGATTTAAGTATAAGTACCTAGGTACTTACATTTCTGTTTCAGTAGGAACAATGAAGAATGATAAGTCCGGGTTTGCGAAATCGTTATTGAGGCACCCGAAAACACTACAATATTTTTTCCTCTTTTTGAAGTCATGATACTCGTAATAATGAATATTATGGTAAGTGGCCGGCGAGAGTTGACGAACGCGAGCGGTCATGTAACGTACGCACGTGCTCACAGTCGCGCTGTACAGCCCGTAGGGGAAGGGGGGGCATAACGGGGACGTTAAGGGAAATAAACAGTATAAAATGAATATAAAATATTTTTTAATGAAAACGAATGACTACTCTTTGGTCACTTATTAATTTATCATTTGGCACCGAATTTGGTGAAGTAACAAATCAAATAATGTTTTTAATTTTACTTTCACAAAACCTTTATGAAAACTCCATCGTGCCCCGGGGTAGGGGCAGTATGGGGTACCCAGTATGGCAGTATGGGGTAGTTGTCATCCAGCCTCAAGCGTTGCATTCTGCCGTCATCCCTGGAGGAGCTCGATCTAATAACTCTTGCTTCATTCTCTGTCGAGGAAATATTAGCATGGGAGGCAAATAAGTTCCGACTGCATTGAAACATATCTTGACGGTAATCGTCTTCCCTCGTTCTACAGAAGAAAAGGAGCCCACTTGTTTTCTTCCTTTTTTAGCAATGATTTTGCTCTTTGTTTTGCAGTCGCATATTCTATCTGGCGTTTAATTATATTTGTCTAATACTTCTTTAGCAAAGAATAAAATTTATTTATAGCCACTTTGTTGAACCCGATAGCTCTGCTAAAACTGCATCAATTGCGAGTTTCTTGCTTTACACAGACCAACTGCCTCTGAAACTTTTCTTTTTGTATGTTCGTACCATTTTATAAACCTAAAACAAACTAAAAAAAGTATTATGATATTATCAAATGAATAGACCATTCAGGGGCATAATGGGGACGGGGCACAACGAGGTACCCCATAGTGCCCCATAGCCATGTCCCCGTTATGCCCCCTTGTCTAACAGAATTTAAAATAACAAACAAAAAAATAAATTTAAGGTCAGAGTGATTTTGCTCAAAACATATCAATAGCTGATGCTAGTAGTAAAACACAAAAATAAAACTATAGTAGTAATCTAAGTACTTACCTTTTTAGACGCGTTTTGGTAACCACTCAAAACTAGATTAAATGTCGCCGGAAAAAAGAATTGGTCGTCAAAAATAAATGCGTGCACTCTGATCGCCGGTCACTGCCAAGCCGAATGCCGATGCGAAATGCACTCCTAATGGCGAAAACAATACACGGCTAGAGTGCGTAGTTACTTGTATGTGTGGGTGGCCCCGTCGTGCCTCGCGACCCCGTTATGCCCCCCCTTCCCCTACTGCCGCCACTTTATTCCCCCATATATTATGCTAGCGTGTGCGTGAAAAGTGCGTGTGCGCGCACGCACACATTCAAACCGAGAGCGGCACGTTTGTATGAAGATATTTTAGGTACTGTATGTTATACTGTGCCCTAGTTGTCCTTTAGGCGATCTATATTGCTTGAAATAAATCCGAAAAGTTTTTTGGTTTGTTCCTCTTTCGCGAAGCAACGGAGCAACGGATTGACTTGTTTTTTGGCATGTATATAGTTCCAGGGCCGGAAAGTATAGGTATTTGATTCGATTATATATAATAGATAATATTACAAATATTAATTATATATAAGTATATAAAATAGTTATTATATAAATATATCTTTAGTTTGTGGTGCAAATTAATAACAAACGAAGTTTGTTAGTCATACCAAAACTAAATTGCATATCCGCTAGGATAAGCTGTTGCGTCTTATTATTGTTGTAACATCTAATTGTACACAGTTTAGAGCAATAAAGAATATATTAATCTTTAAGTGACATAAGCTACTTTTTATCCCGAAAAAATAAAAGGTTCCTGTATGTGAGATAGCACAAAAGTCAAATTCAACGCGGGCGGAGCCGCGGGCAAAAGCTAGTAATTTACCTAATAAATAGGAATCTTGTTACACTATAAACATTATACTATTCAGGATATTTGATAAAACAATTCAGCTAATGATTTTTCCCAGTAAGTACATACTTATGAATTATCTAAATAACACTCCATTGTAATTACTGCGCACTCGACCTTGGCAGTGATAATGCGCCAATCCCGACACGATACCTATTTTATTTAATTACTAGTAGTTATCCAAACTGTACTGTTCTTTGCCTGTAGCCTTATCATAGTCCACTGCAGGACGTATACCAACGAAGGGTGATTGGGCCAAATTTCGCTGGAATAGTGCAAGTTGATGGATTCACATACGCCATCGAATTTCTTCTACGGACGTATGCAGGTTGCCTCACAATGTTTTCCTTCGCCGAAAAGCCAATGATGTGGAAATCCATACATAAAATCCTTGGAATTCATTGGTATGGGACCGGGATTTGAACCCACGACCTCACGATTATAGGGCGGGTGTCATTTCCACAGGACCACCACGGCTATTTACTACTGTACTTTACTGTATCAGCCTTTTAATAGCCCACTGTAGGACGTAGGCCTAACAGTGTAACAGTGCGTGTTTGCTGAAATTATTAATTCATTTTCTGTTTCAGACTGAATACTGACTGAAGAAACAGACAATTATGGCAAATCAGGAACAAGCTAATGTGCAAAACGAATCTACAACCACCGATCATGACGCCGATGATAATATTACATCTATGCTGCGAGACATTAGATTGCCTCCCAACGAACTGAATGTAAGACCCGAAGACCAACTACCTGATTCCACAGTACCAGATTATGATCCCGAACCTTCGACTCCAGACAATTCGATTACAGAAGATCGAGATGGTGTTCGAAAACAATATAATTGTAAGGACAGCAGAGAACATCAAAATAAGACACCATTTAAACCCAGCCCTGATTGCAAGCTACATATCAAGGGGCAATCTTTGAAGTATAAAGAAACTGAGGGCGAGAATCTTGTCGACTTGACAACATATATAGCATATGAAAAAAAGGACTATAGTCCAGTGTATCTACGCAAGGATGACTTTGATATAATAAACGTTAAGCCACACTGCAATGTGAATAGAATGGTTGAACTTCTGATGGAAGCAATATTTACTACTGAAGCATTGCAAGAATGTTCCTTGGGAGGCAACCCTGCCGTGGCATTTAAAAATGAAGAAAGTGAAATCCGCAAAGGACTTGATTCAAACGCGAGGAATGCTATAATTGACTATGTTATAGATAAATACGAATGGAAGGATAAGAAAACCGTCATCAAACTTAAGCGTCATGAAATAATCCAAAAAATAAAAGAGAAAATGTATGATGTTCTGAAAAAGTGCAGAAAAATCAAGAATAAGGGGGCAGTACATTCGAGCCCATAACAAAATGTTGTCATTTTTTAAACGAAAAGAAAACAAACTGGGTAAGGCATGTAAATGAAACTTACATAGCTTAATTGCCCAGTTTGTTTTCTTGGGTCAAATTTAGTAATTGAAATTTCACCCTTTTCCTATCAATTTCTTAAATTTGATATAATTATGCCTTTGGTTTTGGTGCCAATACAATTATGTGTAGGTATTTATTTATTTAATATTACCTATTGTAAATCAAAGATGGCCGCCACTAGAAAATGGTGGATAACCTATTTTTTTTTCAATCCCGTCAATATGGGTATTAAATGTAAAGTTGACAAGTAAAATACAGTACACTATACAAAATCTAAGATGGCCGCCGCTACAAAATGGCGGATAATTTTTTTTTAATCCGATCAATATGGGCAAGTATTAATTAAACGAAAGGGCTTTTCATGTAAAAAATAAAATAAAATTCTGTTTTATGTACCAAAAGCTAAAAAATAATAACTCAAAAATAAAACCTTGACAACCGATTTCAACGGATCTTTCAATTAAAAAATCTTGCCCTACAATATCTCAGACCTCAGGATAGTAGGCAGCAATAACGATAAGGTTAATTCATCAACCGTCCGACGTCCACTGCTTATTAAGCGTGTTTGATTATAAGCTTATAAGCCCAATTACAGAGGCGCCAGAGTAAATTAAATAGCAGCGTAAAAAGTGTTCTCTCTATCGAATGCCTAAAGTGAAAAAGAAACAGAACTATGCTATGTAGCTAATATAGTTGCGCTGGCGCCTCTGTAATCGGGCTTAATGTATGTCTAAAAAGACCGATTGAAAGCGGCTTGCATCCAGCGCAATCCTGCGGTCTTGATGAGGTCATCTAGACCGCAGGACAATATCCATCAAAGTTGTTCATTCAACGATTGCTTTCGTAATCCGCGCAAAGCTAACGTCACATAGGCGGTGCCATATGACTAAAATGAAGTCATAAACGATTGCTATTGCTTAGGCGGTAGGGGGGCTGGTCATCTACTGGGTGGACGTCATATGCTGCGCTTGCCGGTAAGTGGTCTCCGCTCGAGGACTTTTCGCCCCACCGGTCATCAATCCACTATGCCATGTGCTCTGCCCACTGCCATTTCAACTTGCCAATCTGTAATCATTTTATAATCCGTTCAAATAATAAGTACCTATACCTACGCTACTCGTAATCCCTGTAAAAAAATTTTGGTCTCCATTTGAGAATGTCGATATCCGATGAGAGTGAAAAGTAAACACAGTTCGATAAATGTTTTTTGTTTATTTTCTAAGTCAACCGGACCAAAGAATCATCTCTATCGCAGTACGACGCCATTTTTTAAATCCGAATACAATACAATCACTCTTTCAGTTCTTATCTCCAAAATAGGTACCAAAAAACTCAAATTACCAGGATCTGTCCGTATACAAAAGTGGAACGAAAATATACATCTTCTGCGGCCAGATCAAATATGGAGTCCCGCAGGGTAGTGTTCTTGGGCCTTTACTATTTGTTATATACATTAATGATTTACCCCAATCTATTGACCACCATATGGTTTTGTTCGCTGATGACAGCACTGCCATTTTTGTGGGTGATAAAAATAAACCACTTGAACCAGAAATCAATTTAGCTCACAGACATATAAGAGTAAGATTTGGCTTTAAATAATATAGGTAGTGCAATGGTTGATATTTAAATATTTTTTATAAAAAATATTATAAATTTATTAATAAATTTTGACAAAACTAATATAATGATATTTTATAAATATATTAAATTGACATCTAAAATTACTTACCTTGACAACGACATAAAAGATGTAACCGTCACAAAGTTTTTGGGCCTCCATCTAGTTCTAACTTAGATTGGAAAGTTCACGCTGAATCAGTATGTTCAAAGCTAATAGTTATTCGTATGCTCTTTTTATGTTATCAAAAGTAGTGAATCAACAAGCAGTACTCAAGCCCTATCAGGCGCACGTTACATCTGCTTTACGATATGGTGTAGTCTATCTATCAGCCGCAGGATGTCTACTGCTGGACATAGGCCTCCCCCATGGATTTCCAATAAGGCCGGTTGGAAGCGGCTTGCATCCAGCGCGTTCCTGCGATTTTTATTATATCGTCAGTCCACCTAGTCGGTAGACGTCCTACGCTGCGCTTGCTGGTCCGTGGTCTCCATTCGAGAACTTTCCAGCCCCATCGACAATCCGTTTTTCAAACTATGTGTCCAGCCTATTGCCACTTTAATTTGCTAATCCGCTGGGCTATGTCGGTAACTTTGGTTCGTCTGCGGATCTCCTCATTTCTGATTCGATCCCGCAGAGTGACACCGAGCATAGCCCTCTCCATAGCACGTTGGGCTATCTTGAGCTTATTCATTAGGCGCACATTAAAAGAGACCACGTTTCAGTTCCATATGTCATCACTGGCAACACACAACTATCGAAAACTCTCGTCTTGAGGCACTGAGGTAGGTATATCCGAGACGAAAAGACGTCACGCAATTTTCCGAACGCTGCCCAGCCGAGTCGCATTCGGACTCATTCGGTGATCGACTTCTTTCTTAAAGTTTGACTTACCTAGCTGGACAATAGTAATAGCTGGATATGGTGTAGTATTTCTTGATTAAATTGGGGAGCAGAGGGAGCAGAGTAGATGACAGGACGAGACAACGAGCGAACGAATCAGTTTTACAATGTTATCAAAACCGGATGTAATAGATTAAACAAAGTTTTTTTTTTTTTTTTAAATATTGTGGGACATCTCACACACGGTCTCTGACCCCAAACTAAGCAAAGCTTGTGATATGGCTGCCAGAGACTGATATACTACATACACTTATTTTTAAATATGTATATGTAGTATATATACATATTTTAAATACATACCTACTTATATAGATAGTACCTAAATAACACCCAGACACAGAGCAAACACCTATGTTCATCACAAAAATGCTTGCCCTGGTGGGAATCGAACCCACGCCTCTTTGATCCAGAAGTCAGGGTCACTAACCACTGAGCCACCGAGGCAGTCAATGTGAGCCATCGAGTTGCCAGTATATAATATAAAAATACGACACAGATAATCTAACAGTATTCTGGGTTGATTGTACAGAAAGAGAGAGCAAATTTAAAGCCCAAAAAAAGTGTTTAAGGTCAGTTTGTCACCTGAAATCGACAGATTCCTGTAAGCCACACTTCTTGAAGTTAAAGATTTTCAACTAACCAACCTCATAAATATAAAGACATTTCCATGTCTTTATATTTATGAGGTTGCTGTTTGTTAGTACTAATATTCAAATCAAACCAGGTCTTTGATTCAAATGTATGAGTGTTAGAAAAGAGCAAGACAAAAATAAAATACGTAGACAGATGCAGACAACTGCATGTTTCGGTAAAAGCATTTGTGGCATGGCTCCGGAAAACAATCATTTACCGACGGAAATACTAGAGTCAGTGAGTGTGGTTGTATTTAAGAGCAAGCTATTCAATTTGATAGTTACAAAAAATCTTATTATAGTATACGGGAGTTTTTAGACGATAAAAATGTAATAAATAATATGATATGTATTTAATTAATTCCAATTTTATTTGACATTAATGTAATTAGATATTATTTTAATGAATACCTATTCATAATTCTTTGACATTGTACCTATTATTGTATGTTCATTAAGGACTTAGCTGTTGAGACTTTTTTATTTTCTTCTAATTAAGATCTTTTATGAAACACAGTTAACAATAAAGTTTATCTGAATATCGTTCTGCAGTAGTTTTAGCGCTTATCTTTGCTTGTTTCTTTGTTTCATGTTATCCTAGTACCTCAGTACTTTCACCCTTCTTTAATAACCTTAGTGCCAAGATATTCATACTCATGCCATACTACTTTTAAAAATCAAGACGATCCGTTTCTTCGTATATTAGCATGGATTCTGTACCATAAAGGTAGAATAAAGAAATATGTTTAACCTCTTATGGTGGTATATTTAAAAATATTTTTAATGTCAAATGACGGCCCAGTATTAAACGGCATTGTAATATGTAGTATGGCAAAGGGAAAACTATATTGTCCAAAAAGTGTTCTCTCTATCGAATGCCGAAAATGAAAAAGAAACAGAAATAGTCTAATTAACTGTTATAATTACGATGGTGTCTTCAAAATTGGGCCCTTTAGCGTCGTTGTGATAGATGACAGTTTCGCTAACGCAAGATTTTGTCCAATCCTGCGGGAATTATGCAATTTTCGGGATAAAATGTACCCATGTCCTTTCTCAGGCTCTAGACTATCTGTGTACCAAAGGTGATGTCCACAAGTGGTATATTATTCAGAGAAAAATCTAACCAAGATGATATATACATCATTTGAAAGCTTGTTTTATGGACTTCTGAAAAATATTTAATTAAGATTTTTTTATCACTGCATTTTTTTTAAAAGTGAAAAATAAATTATCTGAAAAAAATAATGCAGCTTTTTATTTTTTCTAGTTTAACAATAATAAAGTGCTTCTAGCGTTATTTTACTTGCATTCAAAGCTGATTCTTCCACAAATACCTCTTAATTTGCTAAAATTGAAAATTATAACCTACTAGTGTGACCAGTTAGTAGGTACAATGTGACAAAAAATCACTTAAAGAGTGTGTCTAATTGGTAAAAATGCTTTTATTTAACAATTTGGAGGTTACTTAATCAGAGTTCCTAGAGATAAACTACCTTTTGAGCCAAATATATTTATTTATCCTAATAAAATCAAAATTAATTTAAAAAAAAATGCAGGGCTCTTTTTTGTTTTCAATTGATGTAATAGACTCAGAAAAATATGAACTTTCTCGAAATGTACTTAACGAGTCTTGTGGTTAGATTTTTTGATTATTATTATACCAGCCTCCATACATTTTGTGAACATGTCCTTTCATTGAGATCGGTTCATTAGTTTTGGCGTGAAAGCGCGACAGACAGACAGAGTTACTTTCGCATTTATAATATTAAGTAAGGATAATACGAGTACCTATATTATCAGTATGATGATATCCAAGGACTGCTAATCGATTGATTTGACAGATATTCGATCGACAGTTGTTTATTTTGACATTCTTGCAGCGCACGCTAGAGTAGCTCGCAGATGGCAGAATTTTCCTACTTACTCAACATTTAATTTATCATTATATTTTGGACAAAATATCTTTATAAATTGTAGCCTATGTGTTATTCTGATGTATAAGCTATATTATTGCAGTTTCATCTCAATCCGTTCAGTAGTTTTTGCGTGAAAGAGTAACAAACATCCATACATCCATCCATCCTCACAAACTTTCGCGTTTATAATATTAGTAGGATTAGGATGTTGTTTTTAAACTTTCGCGATTTGAACACATTATTATTTTATACTACGGGACTCATTATTATTTTAAACGTCGGGATGAGGAGGTATTTATTTATATCGTAATTTTAGAGCGCGATTAGTCCCGTAGTATAAAATAATAATATATAATTCATATATTGAAATTAAAAATCGTAAGTTACAATAATTATTTTTCGCATAAAACAGCAAGACCGACTTCACCCGTGTACAGGATTCGCGAATATTTCGCACGAATCGATGTAGCATTTTGCACATTATTGTTGATTTCTCAAAAATGGCTCAGCCGATTTCGATAACATTTAAATGGGACCAACTTCAAAGTCTACTCTTTCCAATAAAAAAATAATTATCTAAATCGGACCACTATGTAAAAAGTTATGCGTGGTTACACATAAAAAAATATACGCGTCGAATTAAGTACCTCCTTAGGTCCGGTTCGTCGGTCAAAAATTAAAAACAGTCAAATATTTAAAGAATTTAATCAACAATCTTATGCCAGTCCGCTTCTTCGCCTGTCGTAATGGCAATAAACATCTACGATACGCTGCAGCCCCGCCCCGTGTGCGGACTTGTTTGACCATGTACGCGCTCGTATAGCTCTCGTCGTTTACGATACGCTTACGATTATACGATACAACGCCGACGCCGTTTGCGATCAAAGGGGTAACAAACCAAAGAACCATCACTTTCACTGTCGTCAAACACCATTTCCTCATCCGAATCCAACACAATCACTTTTTCAGTCTTATCCTGTTCATTCCGACTTCGTTCAGCGGTAGTTTCAGAACTTATCTTTGGTTGTTTCTTTGTTTCATGCTGTCCTAGTACCTCAGTACTTTTAGCCTTCAAAGAAATATTTACAGGTTTAGGTTCAGGTTCTGTTAGCTCGAGTTCTGTATGGAAATTTAGAATCAATCTTTCACTCTTATGCTGTTCATTTTGTTCATTCAGACTTCGTTCAGCAGTAGTTTCAGCGCTTATCTTTGTTTGTTTCTTTGTTTCATGCTGTCCTAGTACCTCAGAACTTTTAGCCTTCAAAGAAATATTTACAGGTTTAGGTTCAGGTTCTGTTAGCTCGAGTTCTGTATGGAAATTTAGAATCAATCTTTCACTCTTATGCTGTTCATTTTGTTCATTCAGACTTCGTTCAGCAGTAGTTTCAGCGCTTATCTTTGTTTGTTTCTTTGTTTTATGTTGTCCTAGTACCTCTATACTTTCACCCTTCGAAGAAATATTTGAAGGTTTAGTCACTGTTTCTGTTTGCTTGAGTTTTGTATGGAAATTTAGCATCACTCTTTCAGTCTTATGCTGTTTATTTTCTTCATTCAGACTTCGTTCAGCAGTAACAGTGCTATGCTGTTCGTTTTGTTCATTCAGACTTCGTTCAGCAGTAGTTTTAGCGCTTTTTATCTTTGGTTGTTTCTTTGTTTCATGTTGTCTTAGTATCTCAGTACTTTCAGCCTTCGAAGAAATATTTGAAGGTTTAGACACGGGTTCTGTTAGCTCGAGTTCAGTATGGAAATATAGAATGTGTGGTGTGTAGTGTGCGGGGACTGTTTTCCTGCGAGGTCTCATGTGAGGATCGTTGTTTAGTTCCGCCTGGACTATGAAGCAGCCCACTTCCCACTCAAGGTTGTTGGTTTTGGACACCCATTGTTGAATTCTGGAAACGGGATAAGATTATTTTTAGCAGATGTGCCATGGCGGTTCAGTGGTAGCTACAACCGCCTGACAATCGTGAGGTCGTGAGTTCAAAGCCCATCAATGAGTTCTAACTTTCTAATAATCTAAAACTGTAATTGTTGTATATACTGTACCTATTGTTGTGAATATTAGTTGTAAGTTTTCATATCATTTTCATAACCCACTCTACTGATGTGTTTTATAATTTTGCTTGTACTCGTAAGTATATTTTCCGTGTTTCGTTTCCCTACCTTGTAAATAAAAAATAATTCCGTCATCCATTTGAACTCGAATATGGCAAATGCGCCGATCGCGCGAAGCCAAATGCCCCAAATGGGGAAAGAAGAAAAAAAAGAGTTCTAACTTCTATGGAATTTATGTACGGATTTTCACACTGCTAGTACAGTTGCCCCACCTGTACATTTAAGTTGGTAGAGTTTGTGCAAAAAGAGAAGCGTCGTAGGTGAGGTCGCCCGTGTCCCATTTTACAGCATTTTACTAATTTTGTTACGTTGACAACACTGATCTGTCATTGCTAGTACAACTAAAAGTGTTTGATACTTGGTAGACACCAATTCTGTTTTCATCAGAATTCGCGTCTACCAAGTAGTCGGTACCTTGGCTACTGATTAAAATCTTATTGTTAATTCACCGTAACGCCACGACAGTTCTGTTTTTGTACATACTCTACATCGGCAATTAATTTACAACCTATTATAGGCCGTATCAAACTTTTTGACGGTCGTGAACACAAGGCGAATGTACTGTACTGTATCAGCCTTTTTAATAGTCCACTGCAGGACGTAGGCCTACCTACGAAGGGTGGTAGGGCCATATCCACCACGCTGGCCCAAGGCGGGTTGGTGGATTCACATACGCCATGGAATTTCTTCTACGGACGTATGCAGGTTGCCTCACGATGTTTTCCTTCACCGAAAAGCCAGCGGTGTTACAGAATCATCAAGGCGAATGGCTGTGAGGTAACAATACAAGTTTATCTGCTTGCCCAATACTAAGCCGACAGGGGTTGATTAAGGCCATCATTATAAATGACTTTGCCTATGGGGGCCAACTCTATATAATTACAAAATTGCAACTCCCCTGGAAGCTAGTATTGGCGTTACAGTTTTAAGTCGCCTGAAGGCCTCTAACATGGCTACAACTACACTTAACTTGTCGTCCGAGCCACGGTAGCGCTCAGTTGTTAATGCCACCCCAGCGGGACAATTCTGTTAACCGATCTCGTTACTGAAGTGACAAGTTCTTGAACCTCTCTCGTTTTTCTGATAGATCATAACTGTCCAAAAAGCGACAGAGGTTCAAGAACGTATCACATCAGTAACAAGATCTGTGAACGAGATCGATTAAGAGAATGGCCCCACTGGGCTGGCTCGGGTCTTCCCCAGCCAGCCTCTTAGCCTCCAGGCTGGAGGGGAAAATGCACAAAGCACCCCATGCGGAACGTTAATTCAGGATCTATCGCACCCCTTATATAAATTCCACGTTGCCCCTCCAAGCCGCCCCTCTGTTGGGGCATAAGCAACTGCTTAATTTTTTACAGTAGAATCTGCCTCACTTGTTTTACTTTGGTGGGGCAAATTCCACTTATTCCACGTACATACTGTTGATGTACTGTACCAGCCTTTTTAATAGTCCACTGCAGGACATAAATCTACCCAAGAAGGGTGATTGGGCCAAATCCACCACGCTGGCTCAGTACGGGTTGGTGGATTTACATACGCCATCGAATTCCTTCTACTGACATATGCAGGTTGCCTCACGATGTTTTCTTTCACTGAAAATTCCGTACATAAATTTTAAGGAATTCATTGGTATGGGACCGGGATTTGAACCCGAAACGATTGTAAGACGGGTGTCATTACCACTAGACACCACAGCTTGTGTAGTAGTAGTGATGATAGAGGAGTGATACATACTTGTCAGTGACAATGGTTGGTATATCGTATCGGGCTGGCTGGTGCTCTATTTCTATACCAAACTCGGGGCAGATTTCCTTCAGACAGCTCCGGATCTGATCCGTGAGGGCCGAGTTATAGCCATGCACGTGGAGACTGTCCGGGGGACCAAACTGGGTGAATAACTTGAACAATTCCATGGATATCTCTAAGCCTGTCTTTGCTGTGAGTGGCCGGAGTAAAGTGTAATGCGTATTCTGTAAAACAAATAAGTACATTTTTTTTTAGGTTTCCCAAGGATGTAATCTTAGGAACAACTAAAAACACATTTGACTGCTTTGGAGGCTCAATGGTTAGTGACCCTAACTGTGAATGTGAATGAATAAAACCTATATAAGGCCTCTGCTGGAGTATGGGTTCCAGGCGTGGAGTCCTTACTTTAAGAAAGATATTGATTTTCTTGAAAGTACACAAAGAAAAGCCACCAGGATTCCATATGCTCTGTGCCACAAGACCTATGAAGATAGGTTAAAAGCTCTTCGTCTCACGACCCTCGAAGAACGACGATTGCGTGGGGACTTGATTGAGACCTTCAAAATTCTCAATGGCTTCTATAATATTCCGGATATCCGCGACATGTACACTTTGAAGGAAAATATGTAAAGTCACTCAGACGTTCTTCCCGGATATCGTAAACGCATATCGGGTGACGAGTGTCACGAAACTGACTCCTTTTCAAGTGCAAGCTTTGACGGGACATGGAGGAATAGCTGAATACCTGTACAGATGTAAGATCAAGAACAGCCCTGGATGCGGGTGCGACCCTGATGTCTCCGAGACGGTCTGGCATGTGCTCATTGATTGCCCCAGATTCTCGGCCGCACGACACGACCTCGAAATAATGATAGACAGAAATCTAGTGGTGTCGGATCTCCATAATATCCTAACAGATCCCGAAAACAGACAACACCTTTTGTCTTTCATGGAGAAGTCGTTCCAAATAGCGGCCAGAAGAAATTCTACTCTCCACTCCATCCAACAACACACTCCCGTCGCAACACACCCCTTACCATCCTTCACTAACCTACCATTCCTTACTACCATACCATCTCCCATCACCTCTACTCTTCAACCCACTTTAACTGACACTTTCACACTACCCTCCACTCTAACACTCGACCCCATTCAAATACACTCTACTAACACACAGTCCGCCGAAGTCGCACAAAACGCAATTCCCGTCCGAAAATTACTCCCAAAAAGCGTAGTCATCGACGAAATCCTAGTAAACGCAGAAAAGGGAACTCCGGGGATTCGTATCCGTGATGTGGCTCTCTTTATGGACAACAACAGAGAAAGATTCGGACTAAGCTTTTGCAAAGTCAGAGCCCAGAAACGCGTCCGCTTGTCGCCTGGACTAGCATGTCTACTTAACGGGAGCACCGCCAAATTAACATTGAAGCGGAAATCCTACGACGCTATGCCAGTGTGCGAGGCAGGCGGCCAGCAATTCCGACTGGTGAGATCGAAGAACAAAACGATTGCACTAGTCGAGTGGGCCGCCCAATCACCTTTCGCGCAAGCTAGTGCATTGCTTGAACATCTCAGTAAGAAAGTGGACAGCACTCCCCGGGTGATAAGCGTGGACGCGATGGTGGTTGAACGGTCGAAGGCGGGAGCCGCGGACCGGCTGGGTTGTATTAAAGCCTCGGAATACCATGAGGTTATCGTGTATGAGGACAGAGGATAAAACCTGAGTTTTCTGAAATCTCCTCGTAACGATCCTGATAATGCAACAGACAGCTGGGGCCGCCCCATTCCAAATTCAGCCGTTCAATCTGGTTCTGAAAGAGCAGAGTAAATAGCAGCATCTGAGGGACCCGTTTTCCGTCCAAGCAGCAGCGATGGTGCCTTATCGGGTCTATTCAGTATCGCAATGCAGAGCTTATTCCGTTTCATGCCTAAAACACCACCTCCACAGACAACGGTGACCTCGAGAGTAGTTTCACCACCCCAGGCAACCCGAACGAGAGCCGACATGGGACAGGTCGATGCGCCCCGTTATATCTTGGCCTCGGCGCCACGAGACCACGCGAGAAATGCCTTTATCGAATACCTAGCCTTATTGAGAGCGACGAAAAATGTCAATCTTAAGAACTGTGATAACATCCTGGAGTTCTTTAGGCTGGGTGGTCCGGTAAGTGAGAGTCTACTAAAATCAAGACTCGAGGAGGCAGAAGCAGCCATATACAATAACGTCACTTCCCAAGTCATCAGAGGGACCATGAAAGGACAGTATATGGCAGCTTATAGCGCAGCATGTGGTTTTGTGGAGCTGGATGAGAGAGAGACGGAGCGAATAGGAAGACCGAAATACGCGATACCATCGAACGACCCAATTGTAGTCACCGCCAAGTGTACCAAGATAATGCTAGACGATAGAATCCTTGAGATGGCTAAAACCATCGAACGGAGCTCAGACGTTGAGGCAGGCTGGGGAAACTGGGTGGTACCAAAGATACAATGGGTCAACGGAGTACCAGGATGTGGCAAGACAACATGGGTGATTAGACACTTTGATGTGGACAGGGACGCTATCATCACAACAACAACAGAGGCAGCAAAAGACCTGAGAGAGAAGCTATCGCACCGAATAAGAGATCTGGTAAAATCCAGAGTGCGAACCATGGCTTCATCTCTTGTCAATGGTTTCGGAAAAGAGAGCTTCGGTCGCCTTCTGGTGGATGAAGCTCTAATGAACCATTTTGGAGCCATAATAATGGCTGCCCGGCTGTCTGGTGCTAGCGAACTTGTCCTCATTGGAGACGTCAATCAGTTGCCTTATATCGACAGAGAAAATCTCTTCGAGATGAGGTACCATCGTCCAACGCTGGTTGCAAATATCACCCAGGAGTTGCTCTGCACAAACAGAAACCCAATGGATGTCGCGTATGCGTTGAGGGAAATATACTCAGGTATATATTCCTCAGCCCCTCGTGTTAGGTCTCTTGAGCAGAAAAGGTTCAAGGGGGCTCAAATATCCAAAACCCTCCCCAATACACTTTTCTTAGTGCATACGCAGGAAGAAAAGGAGACCCTTTTAAGCCAAGGTTATGGGGGAGGCTCAGGATCACGCACTCTTACCATTCACGAAGCTCAGGGACTGACATACGAATCGGTAATCGTTATAAAAACAAAGCCAAAAATGAGACTACATGAGAGCGTCTCACACGCGGTCGTTGCACTATCGCGGCACACTGGGACTTTTATCTACTATGCCGACGACATCGAAAATGATGCCATCAGTCGATTCGTGCGGCGAGCGTCGTCTGTGTCATCGGAAACCATCAGGGAATACAACCTGCAGATGGCCGTCAGGGATCGGAACGAGGCGGTGATGGAGGCTCTGGGCCGGGAGAAGGCAAAAAAAAAAAAAAGCCATAGGACGTGAAAATGTGTATTTGTAATTTATAAAAAATAAGCATTGCGCGCATGCCCCAAGCATTCATGCTCGCCATCGAAGGCTCCTTCTTGCGGCGGCATCATGTGCCGGGTCGCTCTCTTCCCTCAAATATGGTCGAGGAGAGCGATGGCTGGCACATGTGTCACACTCGTGATCGGGTGCTGCTTGCGGGTCGCCGGTCTGCTCGTGGCATTCACGCATTGCACCAACTAACTAACTTAGGTTAAAATTTCAAGTACCTACTAACTCTCTTTGTACAGTATCATCTAACGATTGTAATTTTAGTTAACAAAGGGGACAGACCCTGGAGTCTGTGGTTTGTAAAAATTTTCAATAAAAAAAAAAAGGAAAATATGCGCGATAGCAGACGCCATACAATCCTCTTACAGCCTACACCATCACAAACCAACACTGCACACCACATCCTCTGTGATAGAGTTGTCTACAATTGGAATAGGTTGCCTGAGGATGTTATCTCGGCAAGCATGCAAAAACCTTCTTTCCGAGTATTGATAAAAACATCACAAACAAACTACTCAAGCTAACAAGGTCTGATCTGCGTACAATGATAGGCACAATAACAGGTCATTGTGACCTAAACTATCATTTACACAAAATTGGAGCTATGGATAGCCCTCTATGTCGAGGGTGCCTGCAAGAGAACGAAACTGTAGAGCATGTGCTTCTCCACTGCAAGGCTACAGAAGATATAAGAATAAAATCGGGACTCCTTGAAAAAGAAAAAGACGCATTACAAGTCTCCAGCAAGGAAACATCTGGCGCAACAGAGGTGGATCAAATATGCCAACGAACCAGGGCCGTGCTCCGTTGTTTTAAGGAGCTCACTGCTTCACTTCACTGCTTGATATAGGCACATCAGTATACACTGCTCGCCTATAAATAAATAAATAAATAACTTCTGGGTCATAGAGGTGTGGGTTCAATCCCCACCCAGGGCAAATATTTATGTAATGAACATTGGACATGTGAGGACCCATCAGTAACCATACCCATGTACAGAAAATGGTAACTGTAGCTGAAATCGGCTTGGAAGACAATTTCATCAATGAACTTTGCTTTTGTTACATTTATATTTGTTTGCTGTGTCTGGGTGTTATTTAGTTACTAAAATATAAGTATGTATTTAAAAGATATGTACCTATAAGTAGTTTATCAGTCTGGCAGCCATAATCACAAGCTTTACTTAATTTGGGGTCAGAGGTCATATGTTAATTGGACTTTTTTATCCAAAGATCCAGTCTGTTCCTAAATAAATAAGAATAATTTGTTGACATCTTACATATGGCCTCTATATACAGAAAAAAAATCTTGGCAGATAAATACTAATTATTCAACACTGCTTGATATAGGCACATCTGTATATACTGCTTGCTGTAAATAAATAAACTGTTCCTCGCTATCACTGTCCCGATGCCCAAGATGCTTGGATCGCTTGATCATTGAAAACAATAAAAACCAAATCTGGGTTCTCCTCCTTGACTGATGTCAAACACTTAACTAATTTGGCGGGCTCGTCGTACAGTGTTCTAGCTTAATTTGGACAAAGCATCTGGGCCGGAACCCCAGAGGTATGCAGGTTCCAACAGAACCCTGCGAGCGCAACAATTTTTGAAACATGTATCACATATAGAACATTTTCTATATACCTAGTATGTGAAGCACAGTAAAATCATTTCGTGTTCTTGATAGGTTTCATCAAAATCCGTACAGCTGTTCTTAAAGGACATGTCCACAAAATGTTTGGAGGCTGGTATAATAATAATCAAAAATTCTAACCACAACACATTTCGAGAAAGTTCATATTTTTTTGAGTCTATTACAACAGTTAAAAACAAAAAAGAGCCCTCTGATTTTTTAAAAATTAATGTTTAATTAATGTAAATTAATTATTAGGATAAATAAATATATTTGGCTCGATTAGTAGTTTATCTCTATCCACCCTGATTAAGTAACCTCCAAATGTTAATTAAAAGCATTTTTACCACATACAGCACATTACAGCATTTTTAGACACAGTTTTAAAGTGTTTGTTTGTCGCATTGTACCTACTAACTGGTCACAATGGTAGGTTATAATTTTTAATTTTAGCAAATTAAGCGATGAATGTGGAAGAATCAGCTACAAATGCAAGTAAAATAATGATAGAAGCACTTTATCATTGCTAAACTAGAAAAAGTAATAAGCTGTATTGTTATTTTTCATACAATTTATTTTTCTCAATTAAAAAAAAAATTGGAGGGGTGAAAAAATCTAAATTAAATATTTTTGGGAAGCCCATAAAACAAGCTTTCAAATGATGTATATATCATCTTGGTTCGATTTTTCTCTGAATAATATACCACTTGAGGACATCACCTAATCTTGTGTAAAAAGTAGGTCTTAAAGTATCATTTAGCTACTTACCATGTCAACATAAATGAGCAGATATCTGAATTTCTCCTCACTTCGAGTCTGCGTCATCCCAATCATATACACTAGTCCAATCGTCAATTGATCTGTTGAGTCTACACTTTTGTCCTTTACACAAGTATTACATACTCTTTTGAAGAACTCTAAACATGCACCTGGAATACTAAATTGCTTGTCAAGACCCTTAGCTTCTATCTCTTTTTTAAGAAAATATTTACCTCGGTGACCACAACTAACATGCAGAGGCATACATTTGTCAAAAATTTCCTCCCAGGTCAGTATACGGAGGTATTCGGCTTTTTTCTTTACATGCAAAATAGATTTGCCGTCTTCTGTCGTCACTATGAATCTTCTCTGAGAGCTTGGAGTTGATATCTTTTCTGCAACGATTTGCTCAATCCTCTCCTTTGTGTGCAACTGGTAAACTTGGCTTAAAAATTTCATCACGTTATGGCTTAATCTCTTTTCTAAGAGTTTTAAAAACTTCCTCTTGGCATGCTCGTGGTCAAAATCAGTGATAGTTATGTCTTGATTTGGTGATGATGACATTATTTCTTATTACAGCCGGCTTCTTTCGTAATCTTCTTTAAGTTCGTCTCGGTCTCAATCGATACGACAAACTTTAAAATATCAAGGAATTCAAATAAAGCGAAAACAGCAAGAGCGAAGTAAAGTAAAGCATGAGAGCAAAATTATTTAATAACCAAAACAAAACAAAACAAACTATGAAACTAAGGAGATACTACGAACAAAACATTAAAAAGTGGACAAGTGCGAGTCAGGTTCGTCTACTAAGGTTCCGTGAAAATCCAGAAAATTGTAGGAAACCGGGAACTCAGTTGTTAATTTGATACTATATATATAAGGGGTCATTGACAAAATGTTTTTTTTTTTTTTACTCTTCTGCTCATGATCCTAAAATTATACATTGTAAAAAATAAATTAATACCTGTTTTTCAATTTAATTGGTTTCAACAGCTTGCCCATATCAAGCGTACAATATTCTTTTATAAAATAGCTATTTATAATATCGTTTTATGCTTGCTTTTGACTGCTTGATGTTGAGCAGATAATATGTGGTCTAGGGTATAGCACGCTTACCTAGAAGAATTTACTCGGGATTTGAAGACACCCACGTTGTACTTAAGCGGGAAGACAGACCCAGGCAAAGCGTTCCACATTCTGGCTGTTCATATGAGAAATGAGGATTCGAATAGCTTAGTTCTAACGCGCGGAATGTCCACCATAAAAGGGTGGCGCTTTGGTCGCGTCTGTCTAGCCGTACGATAGAAGAAAGGGGCAAGTGGAACCAGATTGTGCAACTCCTGAGCGCACTCTCCGAAGTGTATCCGATAAAAGGCCGACAAACACGCTACCTTTCGTCGAAGCTCGAGACTTTGCAGCTGCGACTTAGACAAGGTTTCGTTGTCAATCAGCTTCCTCGCCGCGTCGCCTCTTAATCGACTCCAGCCTCCAATTGATATTTGGCAGAGCCACCCCAAAGGTAAGAGCAGTATTCCATGCAAGACCTGACTTGTGCTTTATAACGACTAAAGTAGTTGCTCAGGTGTGAAATACCGTCTCACCTTAAAGAGAACGCCAAGTTTTTGGAGGCTATTTGGGCTTTGACTCTATGTAGGAGCCAAAGTTAAGAGTCCATGAGAGTGAAACGCCTAACAGTTCCAAACTGTCAGTTACCGAAACAGACTAGCGGACAAAAGTTAATAAATATCGCGAAAATTATTTTTAATTAAATAATAAAAAACAAATAATAAATAATTTGGGACATCTTACACACGGCCTCTGACCCCAAACTAAGCAAAGCTTGTGATATGGCTGCCATAGACTGATATACTACATAATTATACTTATTTTTAAATACATACTTATATAGATGGTAACTAAATAACACCCAGACAGAGCAAACACTTATGTTCATCACATAAATATTTGCCCTGGGTGGGAATCAAACCCAGGCCTCTTTGATCCAGAAGTTATTGTCACTAACCACTGAGCCACCGAGGCAGTCAAATTGTCAAAATTAAATAAAATTGTCAGTGTGTTTTGATGACGAAATGTAGATCACGTTAATCTCTCTACAACTATTTATAACTCAAGAATTTAAATTCTTGAATAGACTTATAACTTTATTTTATTAATAGTATAGTTTCCTAAATCTCTTTCATAATAATAATCAATATAAT
Source organism: Hypomecis punctinalis (assembly GCA_949316475.1). Taxonomy (NCBI): domain Eukaryota; kingdom Metazoa; phylum Arthropoda; class Insecta; order Lepidoptera; family Geometridae; genus Hypomecis; species Hypomecis punctinalis. The sequence goes on from OX438817.1 coordinate 19,634,728, forward strand.
ATCGCACATATTACGATTAATACACATGGCAAATTGGACTCCTATGATTTGCTGTAATAAAATAAATTTAACTACATAAAATTAGGACCTAAATGACCTAATTTTTGGTGATTAAATTAAAAATGTACATTTATCAGATTTATACCTACTTTCCTATAAGTGTAGGTACTCCTAAATCAATGCGTCTTGCCTATTTCTAGGTTACCGGGAATGACGGACGGCTAACCTATCCTACAGGTTTTGATTCCTTTGAGAAATGCCTGTTTTTGCGACATTTAAACGACTAGAAGTATTATTTACGATAACCAAGAAATTGTATATTTTTTCACAACTGCAAAAGACGGTAGATCTACTAGTAAATGATTTAAATTTCAACTCGATACCTTTACGCGTTCTCGAGATACAAAGGTCTTCACACACATGCGGATGGACAGAGGGACCACAAAGTGATTCCCTATGGGCTCCTTTTTTCCATTTGAGGTACGGGACCCTAAAAATAAATCAAAACAAACAGAAACGTCAGAAACATCAAATATCATCTGTTTTTTTACACCCTAGAAGTGCGAACTAGATACTAAATTTTTAATGCCTTTCCTAATAAATATATACATCTCTTAATTATAGTACGTAATGAAGGGCGTAATTCAGCATACTTTACGAAATTATATTCATCAAACTCTATTTTAACTATTGGACTACCGTTTCACCATCATCAATCGCTAAACACAAGTTTCGCAAAATAGTGCAATGAAGTGATATGATTTTTCCGCGTTCCCGCCAAAATATTTACTAAAAATTAGCCTGACACACAGGTTGAGCTGTCATCTAAACAAATGGCTGTCAAATAGTCAAATCAAAGGTGACCTCTATAATCTAAGTAGGTGACCGTTTACTGTAAACTACTAAAATAGTAGATTTTCGATCTAAAGGATACCTCCACAAAAGAAGGATGCACGGAATTAACCTGACAATATTTTTTTTTTGTTAGTAAAAAACCAAACATCTTATCTAAATATGATATGTGCTTCAAAAATATAGAGATATTTTTCTATTTTCATATCACTAATTAAAATTAACCCACCAGAAAAATTACAATGTTTTTTTTTATTGTTTTTACATTACGGATTACATACATAAGAAGTGGCGGTATGGTCTTAAAGGCTTTAGCCTATCCAAAAATGGGCGCTATTATTAAAAAAAAAACAGTTTTTTATTACTGTTGCTGTCAAAATAAGAAAATGTCAAATTCAATCAATCAGAGTTGCCAGACTTCGTTCTCGGTATTCTGATTTAGCAATTTTGGAGGTTTTGACCGGTTGATATAATAATGATTTTCTTTTTTAACTATTGGCACATAATCCTGTGTTAACTCGTAATAGCCCGTAATATTTACAAACTGAGGTGTTATTATACATTTTTATAGAAACATATAATTTTGTATATTAAAAGATTATCAAAAAGAAAGAATACTCTTATTTTTATATATACCTATTATTTTGTTTTGTTTTAAGTAGTAAAGTATATGACTATACTATTGAAAACAAAAAGCTGTAGTAGAAGTTATCCGAGAAATTCGTGGCCATTTTAATATTACTCGTAATAATCCTTAAGGTTGCTATTCGAATCTCGGTTGCAGGCTACATCACTACTACACACTGGCTTTACTACACTTGCAGCAGCTGCACGAAGCCGGCTGTGGCTACACAACTTAGTTAGTCCAGGTTTACACATAAATTGAAACTACAGCTGTTTCGATATGGCCCTATACATTTTTGTACAGCGCCCCTGGCGGAAACGAGGAAGAACTAACCAAAATGTATGGAGCCACACGCGAAAGCAAAAGGTTAAGTAAACATCACAAAACCTGGACTAAGGGCTCTGGTTATCTACGTAGTTGTATGAATTTCTACAAAAAAATACCGAACACGGCTGCGGCAGCATGTGCTACCGAGCCTCGGCTGAAAGTGTTGTTAACCTGTTTAAACAAGTCCAACGTGCCTGCGTCGTACGATGCAGGCAACTAGCATCGTAATCATTCCCGATTGCGGATACAAGCAGCGGCTCATGTGTGTGCTACCTCCATTCGCAACCTGCATCCGCAGGCTGCAGCCGAGGTTCAAATAGCTGCTTTACTTATATTCTTAACTTATAGTTGCGGTTCTTGTACTATTGCTTAATTTTCTGTATCATTCCGTTTTTCATTTTCTTTTTATATCAGTCCTAAACATTGAGCTTTATAAATTTATATATATATATATATAAATCGATGAACTCCAATACGTAATCTGAAATCACAGACAAAATGACATGCACTGATTAAAAAATCAATATAAATACATAACATTGAGACAATATTCACTAAAAATACATGACATCAAGTTTTTAAAATCGAGCACCATATTAGCACTCTAAACATAATAAACCTGGCAATCCTTAATCTTTGGTGTCTATCAATGTCTATACATAGGTACTTATAGCTTGAAAATTGTTTTCGTTTTTTCTTATTTTATATGCAGTTTTAGCCAAATTGTACATATCTGAACAGTTTTAGAAGCGTCATAAATTACATTGGTGAACATAACATTCTTGGAAATAAACTTGGGAAAAATTAGTGTGTTCGTATGTATATGATAGGTTCTGGTATGTATGGGCTCACGACATCCTTTATGGAGGCTGATATAATCGTACAGTTATAGGTACAAGTAATTTCGGAAGACGGTAAAGTATTTTTGCTGACAGCGATTTTGGAGGACAGTGGCATGCGACGTTTGCAGGTACTTTTGCTGAGTCCGTTTATTGTACGGCATGTATTTGATGACACCATATTGTACGGGTAGGAAAGCACGGCCCGTATTTCATGTCCCAATAATGTATAAAACGTGTCCTGAAAAAAAGTCCAACACAAAATATCATGCAGTTATTTGTGTCGCAAAATACGGGGTGTGCATTATTTGCACTAAAAATATTTGCTCCTATTGGTCGGTTTGTCTGTGACTTCTGTCAGTTCCTTATACTTCGTTTGAACGGGATAGACACCTTCGCAGAAGCCATATACCAAGAATTGAATTGAATTGAACGGGATAGTAGAGAGATAAAATATTAGACTAGAATAAAGTGGCCGTATAGTTGCCGCGCCGCGCATAGCTGCACCCCCCTACCCACTCATGTACCGATATGAGAGTATACTTACGAGTAACTCGTAATAAGGACAGGTTATTTCTGGCGCTTCGCCGGCCGCTGCTGCGGCACGCTCGCTTCGCTCGCTTGGCACGCGCATTGTTGTCACTCAATATTAATTCAATTTCAAAATATCTTTGTTACACATTAAACTTATAAAACATTGATCATCTCTAGTGTACGTTATTATCCTAGAGGCGACAATAAAATAATTTAAATTAACGTTTTCAAATTAATGCACATATATAAACTTATTGCTGGTAAATAAATATTAGTAAATATTTTATTACATGATGTTATAAAATATATTAAGAAATTAAAAAAGTTTCGTAATAAGTTGAGATTTGTTTGTAACTTTTAGTAAAAAGACTACATTTTAAGTATTTGAATATTATTAAGCTAGTTCAGAATTACAACTATAAAACTAAATAATGAAGGTAGGAAAGCGCATTCCGAGCTCAACTCAAAGTGATCAGGAATATTCCCATTTTCTGATTTTATTTTCATAAAATAACACCAACTCTGCAATAAATTATGGTGTTTTTATTTTTCAATTATCCTTAAAAATTGCGGAGTTATGAATTTTTAAACATAACCGCACGAAATCAAAAAACCTTGCGTCAGATTTACGCATGTGACGTCACCCGACCCAGGAGCCGCGCCGTGGGTTAGGCGGGAGTAAGGAAAAAGGGAAATAAAGTACTTCATTCTATACCGGGTAATTTTAGGATATCATTATACTCATCTTTATGTTATGATCAACATTTAATATGGGACTAAGCCCCCAATATAACGAATAAAAAGTCAGTATTCCCATAATTTTGTCGTGATTAAATGAACAACTTTATAACTAAATGGAACAAGACTTGGTGTATGGATCTAGTGTACTGCGGTTTTTACATCTGTAACTATTAACTAATAGCTCTCCAAACAGTAGACCTCGCAAGTATACATTTTCTAGTAATAAGTTCTCAAAAATGCACAATTTTCACAAATAAATGTATTCTTAATCATAAAAATGGTAAGTTTATTTCCTAAGATATTATTGTATATTATGGCCAAATTTTACTATGGGACTAAGTAAGTAAGTTTGTATAGGCCGGGGGGTGGCTAGCCCTGGTGTTAAAGTTTGGGACTTATTCCCTATACAGGGTTATTTTGAACTGGTGTACTAAGCTTTATATATTTTGTTCTAATAAAATACTTGAAATATTTTTTTTCAGTGCTTTTATTTTCTACTTCCAATAAATTGTCAAAATCGTATCGAGACATGTGTAAGATAGGCTTCCGTAGATGGTGACGATGATTATGATGATGATAAAAACCAATTTTAAAAATGGTTGATTACTAGGAAAACGTAATTCAGTATGAATTCTTGGTTGCCAGGAAGAAATCGCTTAAAGCGATAAGGCCGCCAGTTAGAAACCTATGAATTGTATTGTTTTGTCCCTCTTATTTGTTTTTTATGTAATGTGGTTGTCTAATAGTGTCTTTTTGATTTCATGCGGTCATGTTTAGACATCCATAGCTCCGTCATTTATTAAGATATTCGAGTATTTTTTGCACTGTATCTTATATATTTCTAATGTCTTTAAATGTATATAATTATTTTTAGTTTTTATCATAAAGGAAACTTCCTTATTTTTAAGACAATTACTGGGTCGTACATTATTGGCTCCCGCTGAAGCCAGAGGTTCTGCGTTGGTGCCCACTAGATTGAATAATAATGCGCATAAAATTGCCTATTTCAAAAATAATAAATGGTGATTTGCGATGTTAGCGAGGCACTCATGGCGGAAAATAGCGAGATAGTTTACCGAATAGTACTTTTTAAAAATATCTTTCTTGTCACACTGATTTATATGTAAACAAACAAAACAAATCGCAAGCGGTAGCGGTTCTCTACAAAGAGGGCTTTTAAAGATTTTGCGAAAAGAAACGATACAATATTGAATGTGAAAATGTCAAAAGGCGGCAAAGCAGTGATCCATATCATCAACAAGTTCAAGGTGAAGACCGATGACCAGCCGTTCCGGTGTATCATGATATACCAAGACCTGGACAGCGAGTTTTGTTTCGTCAGGCCCCTTCTCCAAAAGGTGGAGCTAGAAATCACTATGGAACTCTTCAAGTAAGTATGCAATATCTATGATGACGTCTTAAACATGTGTTAAATGATACAATACTACGTTAAATGCAAAAACTACCTACACTACTACTATATACAAAGCAATTGGATCATCCACAGACCCTTGAAGGTCTAAAGATAATCCAAATGCCCAATGCTAGTTGGCAGCGTGCCCAGAATGCTGGCAGCATTGCCCCGCTGAATGGCAATGCTACGTTGAGCCAAATAAACACCAGCATTTAGGTCACGCGTCGCGTTCACCAGACGCTCAAAAAGACTTTTGAAAACAAGATGAGCTCCAGACCCCCACGGACCCAATATAATGTATCAACTCCAAACGGCTCAATTTATCTAACATCTGAAATTTTTTTGTTAAATGTTTTGTAAGTATCAAGAGTAAAATAAGTAACGTATTGGCGGAAACCATAATGTAATTTATTAAGGAAATAAAGAATTGAATTAACATAATATTAGTATACATCATACTCTTGGCACAAGATCCAGATTCACTACAAATAATGCTACAAGATCTAGCCAAAGCGAGCAAGGAAGTGGGACTAAGCATGAACCTGGAAAAGACTAAGTTAATGACCAACAGAATAAGGAAGACAATCGGGATTGATAACCACAAAATTGATTATGTAGAAGAATATAAATATTTAGGTCAGGTAATATCTAATGAAAAACAGATGGACAAGGAAATAGAAGAGAGAATCGGAAACTCGTGGAATAGATTTTGGTCACTAAAAGATATATTAAAAGATAAGTCAATACCTCTCCATAACAAAGCAAGAGTATTCAACAGTTGCATCTTCCCAATTCTGTCATATGGTTGCCCCACATGGTCTCTGACAAAACATCATTCTAGTAAACTGCAAGTGTGCCAAAACAACATGGAAAGAAGTATACTGAATGTAAAACTAATTGATAAAGTGAGGCTGGAAAAAATCAAAGAGAAGACAAAAACGCAAAACATTAGTTATGTAATAAAATGTCAAAAATGGCGCTGGGCAGGCCATATGATGAGGGACAGGAAAGGAAAGTGGAATAGAGATGTAGTAGAATGGTACCCTAGAGATGGAAAAAGAAAAAAGGGGAGACAACAACTCAGGTGGGAAGATGATCTCAGGAAAGTTGGTGGTTCTAATTGGAAACAAATGACACAAGATCGAAGAAAATGGAAGTCCCAGGAAGAGGCCTATGCCAGAAGGGAAGCTGAAAGTTGAAAATAAGGAGTAACAATTAGTGTTATTGAGTCATAGAATATTAATAAGTAAATGGAAAATAATAACAAAACTTAAAAGACGAAAAAAAATATATAATAATAATTAAACATGACAGCATGATTGAATTTTATAATGATAATAAATGACAAAAACTTGACATCCCATGGTAAAATATATTTAAAAAAAAATAAAAAAAAAAATTAAACAATCAGCAAAAAAGGCTATAATAATAATAAGTATAGGCCGCGCTACACAAGTTGGTGGAAGTGAAGTTAGCTACAAGCTGCGCCATATCCAATCCTGATTGAAGCTCACTCAAAGCCGCGCTATTGCGCGATGTGCAGTGCTAACTTCATTTCCGACAACTTGTGTGACGCGTCCTGTAAGGAATATTTATTCTATGATTTTTTACTGCCTCGGTGGCTCAGTGGTTAGTGATCCTGACTATGATCTAGGCATAGAGGCATGGGTTCGATTCCCACCCAGGGCAAATATTTTATGTGATGAACATAAGTGTTTGCTCTTAGACTGGGTGTTATTTAAGTATTATCTATATGTATGTATTTAAAAATATGTTTATGTAGTATATCCGTCTCTGGCAGCCATATCACGCGAGTCCTTGTACGAACTACTGTCCTGTATTTTCTAGGTAAGCTTGTTACATCCTAGACCGCATATCTGCTTAACATCAGGCAGTGTGTAGTCAAACGCATACCTATAAGAAATAAAATAAACAAGTTATTTTTTGCAAAAAATAGCATGACCGACTTCACCCGTGTACAGAATTCGCGAATATTTCGCAAGGAGCAATGTAGCATTTCTCACATTATCATTGATTTATCAAAAATGGGTCAGCTGATTTCGATAAAATTTAAATGGAATCAATTTCGAAGTATATTTCCTATAAATAGAATTATTGAAATCGGACTACTATAAAAAAAGTTATGCGTGCTTATGATAAATACATGAAAGAAAAAAATAAACTTATACAAGTTGAATTGTGTACTCCTCCGATTCATCGGTCATAAAGTTTTGCTTAGTTTGGGGTCAGAGACCATGTGTAAGGTGTCCCCTAATATTTGATTACAGAATATTCACGTCCTTCGGAGCGCCAAGTGAGCTGATCTTGAACTCGTGCTCTCGGGAGACGGTGGAATACATCAATGTTCATATGGAGATAATTTGTCCCATGTATAATATAAACTTCGTCAGGAAAAACGCTGACAACACCGAGATTGTCATGAAGGTGAGTCCTGTGTTATTTAGTAGTTCTAAGTATAACCAGAATCACACAAGCCGGTGGATGTGAAAGAGGCACATACTAACAATATACACACTATCGGATTTACAGTGGCGTAGCGTGTTTGGGCCCTGATGAAGTGTAAAGAATTCTCACAAATAAAAAAAAATGTTTGCATAAAGTTAAAAGAAATATTTATTCACCATAATTATCTATCTGTCACTGTTTTTACAAACAATTCAAATTAAACATACATTCTCCTTGGCTTTTTTTCAGCAAACAGATTTTTTAAATCCACTATTTACTAAATCTACTAATACTACTTCACCACCCTTCATGGGTAGGCCTACGTCCTGCAGTGAACTATCAAAAAGGCTGGAACAGTACTAATACTACAAAAACCAGAAGACAATTGTTTGTATTGTACTTACTACAATGTAATGCACAAAAAATGGGATGTTTATATTATAATTTGCTTTCGCACGCCGGGGGCCCATATAATTGATACGGCGGGAGCTACGCCCCTGGATTTATAATATGTACTAGTAACTTACTATCAACTTGTTGAACCTTAACTTAGGTTAAGTTTAGGTTTAACAAGTTGACGGCACGAACTCAAATTTGGCGTAGCTTAAATCCTACCTACTTATAATATTATAAACGCGAAAGTTTGTGAGGATGGATGGATGGATGGATGGATGTATGTTTGTTACTCTTTCGCGCAAAAACTACTGAACAGATTGAGATGAAACTTTGCAATAATATAGCTTATATATCAGAATAACACATAGGCTATAAATTATAATGATATTGCATCAAAAATCAAAATATCAAATCATCTCGTCAATCAAGTCCGAGCAATATCGACATTGATGCTCTTAACCAACACTTTTCTTCTGATTATACTATATCTGATGCTGATAAAAACAAAACTATCAATTTTCTTTTTGCCATTCCTACTCCTGACTTCTTCCCGTTTAATTTTAATCGTTTCACTGAATGTGATGTTAAAAAGAGTGTAATGTCGATTTCTTCCAATGCAGTTGGCGGTGACAGAATAAGTCGGAACATGCTCATGCCCATTCTGGACGCTATTCTTCCCATCCTCTGCCACATATTTAACTACTCCATTTCATCTGGGGTTTTCCCTACCATCTGGAAAGATGCACAAATTTTGCCTCTGCCAAAAAAACCCAGTCCTAAATCTTTTTCCGAGTATCGACCTATTTCTATCCTTCCTTTCCTTTCTAAAGTTCTCGAACGTCTTGTCCACAAACAGCTATCTGAGTTCCTTAACCGAGAAAATCTCCTAAATCCTCTACAATCCGGATTTCGTCCTGGGCATAGCACTGTGTCTGCTCTTATCAAGATCACTGACGACATACGGTTGGGTATGGATGGCGGTATGCTTACTGTTCTAGCTTTGTTAGATTTCAGTAATGCGTTCAATACCGTCGATTTCGACATTCTATTGGCTACACTACGCTCTATTAACATATCTCCACCGGTGTTCGATTGGTTTCACAGTTATCTGTTTGGCCGTCGGCAGCGCATTCGCCTCGGAGAATCTTTTTCTTCCTAGTGTAATGCTGATGCCGGCGTTCCTCAAGGTGGCGTGCTATCTCCCTTACTGTTTGCTATTTTTATAAACGCTATTTCTCAACACCTTTCATCTTCCTACCATCTTTATGCAGACGACCTCCAAATTTATTCACAAGCCCGGCTCAGTGAGCTAGACTCTGCCATAGCTGTTGTTAACACTGACCTGCGTCGCATTCTGGAATGGAGTAACTCCTATGGTCTTAAAGTTAACCCTACAAAATCACAGGCCATAATAATCGGTAGCTCATACATGATATCTAAAATTGACTGGGATAGAATTCCGAAGGTCGTTTTTGGAGGAACCACAGTACCCTATTGTGACACGGTAAAAAATATTGGCGTGATTCTAGACCGCACCTTAAGTTGGGACTCTCACCTCAGGTCGATTAGTTGCAAGTTGTTTGCGTCTGGGGGATCCCTTAGACGTCTTAGGAACTTCCTACCCACTGCCACCAAAGTTGCACTTGCGCAGTCTCTACTACTCCCTATTCTTGATTACGCTGACGCCTGCTATATTGATCTTACGGAAGACCAACTTGACAAACTAGAGCGCCTCCAAAATTACTGTATCAGATTTATCTTTGGGTTACGTAAATATGATCATGTATCTGAATTTCGCACAAAGCTCAAGTGGCTTCCTATTCGCCTTCGTCGGAATGCTCACATGCTCTCCCTTTTTTATAATATTCTATTTAACCCTTCTACCCCTACCTATCTTAAAGAGCGTTTTACCTATTGGCATACATCCCACTCCATCCCCCTTCGGTCCAAAGAAAACCTAACTCTGATGACTCCTTCCGCTCGAACTACATTTTATGGCAAATCCTTTTCATTCCAAGCAGTCCAATTATGGAATCCTCTACCCATTTCCATTAAACGGGCCCCGTCCATAACTGTATTCAAAGAGTATAGTGAAATTCAGAGATTTATGGCAGATATTTATTGAACGACCACTACGTAATCGCTAAGTAGGTACATAATTATACGATCGCGGCGGTATCGGCGCGCGAGCGGAGCGCGTCCGTCTAGATGAGATGCTACGGACTGACTGAGGTGCGGGGAACGAGACGTGCACGCGCTCTCAAACGACTCGAGCGCCGAGCCCTCCCCGATGGCGGGGTGAGAGGGGGCCCTCTGGGCGCTATAACCTCCCCCTCCAAGTCGCTAGGACGGCCCGGCCGCGACTTGGCCGGACGACCACGCCGGCGCGGATGCCTTACTGCGGGACAACTTCCCTGATAAGGAGTCAGAGCACTGGCATGATATTTTCCTTTAATTTCCCCCGAGGAATCTACGATCTCAAATGAAGTTGGAGTGATGATTTTGGAGACAAGATAAGGCCCCTCACGCCGCGGAGCAAACTTGCTCGTGAAACCCTTGGCAGCGTTGCTTGCCAAATGCGTCTCCACCAAGACAAGGTCTCCCTCTCCGTAAAGCTGAACATCCCGACGATGCCGATCACCTTCGGCCTTGCGGATGTCTTGCTGGTCTTCAACACGTTGCTTGACGTCGACAAGTATACGAACAAACTCCTTCAAATACGGGGTAATCTGTGGTACGAAATTCTGGTCAGCTAAAATAGCTCGGATATCCGTGTGTACAGCCAAAGGGGAGCGCATCTCTCGACCAAACGTTAGATAAGCAGCAGAATGTCCTGTCCCACTATTGTACGCGCTGTTAAGTGAAAAACGCACTGCTGAGAGAACTTCCGGCCATCGCCGATGTTCAGGTCCAACCAACATGGCAAGCTGCTCTTTAAGTTCACGATTCTTGCGCTCAGCCGGATTTGCTTCAGGATGATATACAGGAATCAAAGATTGGTGCACCCCCAAGACGTACATGGCCTTCTGCATCACCGCTGACACAAATTGACTCCCGTTATCTGATATCACCCTTCGCGGTAACCCATAACGCAAAAAGACTTCTTCAATAAGTGCTTTTGCACAAGTCTCAGCAGTTGCGTCACAAAGAGCAAATAGTTCAACCCATCGACTTGCGGTATCTTCAACAAGGAGAATCCACTTTTCTCCTCGGGATCCTTCTGGAAGCGGCCCAAATAAATCCATTGCAAGGACCTCAAACCTTTGATGCATCACCGGCGTCTGAAGAAGTCCAGCGGGCTTAAAGTTGCTAGCTTTATACTTTTGACATTCCTCACAGGTCTTCAAGTAATTGGTAACGTAAGTTCTCATGCCTTTGAAGTAAAATCTCTCTTTGATTCTTTTTAAGGTACGCTCTACTCCTAGATGTCCAGCCGTTGCTGCATCGTGGAGTTCTTGCATTACTTCAGTTCGCAGACACTCCGGTACGACTAACTGAGGCTCGTCCGATTCCTCGTCCGGATCGTAGCGATATAAAATACCTTGAGAAAGGTAGTAGCCTCTGTCCGTCCAGCGCAGGGCAAAATTGGGATTGTCAGAGTATTCGAAATCCTCGATTATCTTCCTGACCTCAGGATCTCCCAACTGGGCTTCACGGATTTCTTCGGGCTTCCGACGCGGTAAATCCACTACAACTGGGCAAAGGTGGCATGGGTCGGAGACAACTTCTTCCATTTTGTCGATAACCGGACGACTTAGTGTATCTGCGACAACATTAATACGGCCTGGAGTATAACCGATGTCCAGATCATAAGATTGTATTTTCATTGCCCATCGGGCCAGTCGGCCACTTGGTGTTTTCAGTGACAGAAGCCACTTAAGAGGTTGATGATCCGTAGCCACATGTACGCGTGCTCCTTCTACGTATCCCCGAAACTTTTCCAGCGCCCACACAACCGCTAAAGCTTCTCGCTCAGTAGTGTGGTAATTGCGTTCGGCAGGTGTCAACAATCTGCTAGCATATTCAATGGGTCTTTCTTCCGTAGGATTTGGGCCTTGCATTAAAACAGCTCCTAAAGCACAAGCGCTGGCATCTGTTCTCAATATGAACGGTTCATCAAAGTTAGGTTGGCGGAGTATGGGGCTTGTGGAGAGACGAAGCTTCAAATCTTCAAAGGCCTTATTTTCCTCCTCCCCCCACTGCCAACGTCGGTCCTTTTTCGTCAAATCTGTAAGAGGGCGTGCTATTTCCGAAAATTTGGGAATAAACTTGCGAAACCATGAGCAAGTTTGAAGGAATGTTTTTAGTTCTTTTAGGTTTCTAGGAGGTTTCTTATTCATCACGGCTTCAACCTTTGTCGGATCGGGTTCAATACCCTGAGCTGAAATTACATGGCCTAGGTAAGTGACTCTCCCCCTAGCGAAAACACATTTATCTCGGTTTGCTCGCAGGTTGAAAATTCGAAGCCGATCGAAAACCTGCTGTAGATCTTCCAGGTGTTTCTCCAGGTCTTCCGAAATCACCAAAATGTCGTCCAAGTAAGTCAACACGCACACATCCTTGAGACCTGATCTCATTCGGTCCATTAAGCGCTGAAACGTTGCGGGCGCGTTCTTTAATCCGAACGGCATCCGTCGAAACTGAAACGTTCCAAAAGGAGTTGTAAACGCTGTCTTGGGACGATCTTCAGGTGCTACTTCGGTTTGCCAGTACCCAGATTTTAAGTCGATTGTTGACATCACACTATTCGATTTAGTGCTCTTAAGCAGCTCGTCGATCACTGGGATGGGATAATGATCAGTTCGGGTAACATTATTCAATTTTCTGTAATCCACACAGAAACGAACTTCCCCATTCCTTTTTGGTATTAATACCACGGGCGCCGCCCACTCCGACTCAGCTTCTTCTATAACATTTTCTTCCAGCATCTGATCAAGTTCTCTTCTAATTATTTCTTTTTTCGCAGGAGATACGCGGTACGGAGGTCCTGCTATAGGCGAAGCATTACCCGTACCGTGCATATTCAGAAGGCGAGTTAATCTATCACGATCTTCCGGCTCAAGAAGGGATCCCTCGTCTTCGCGGAGACTTACCGATGAGCAGTTGAGTGATGGGTTGGTCGCACCTTCGAAATTAAGTGGCTGAGGCGACCTATCCTGTCTCATATACCATAAACCTAAATCAAAGTCCAACACCATGCCAACGCTCTGAATAAAATTCATCCCCAATAAACTTTCAGTTGCCTGGGGCAGCATTATAAAACTTACGAGCTGCTGCACCCTTCTCACCCCGACATTTACATGAGCAATTTCGACATTTTGGACAACAGCGCGACCATCAGCATATTTAAGTTCAGTACAAACAGTTTCGAACGTATGGCCGTTATTAAGCAAGTGACGTCTTAAACTAACACTCCCGATCGAATGCTTGGCACCGGTGTCTACAAGCACTTTGGCCTCTTCGCCGTAAATACGCACACTTACGACCGGTCGCACTCGCGAACCTAACGTAACGGCACTCGCGGACACAGATTGAAACACGGACGCAACAGTATCCTTGGTGGCTTTACATGTCGCGCAATTAGAACGAATCACCCCGGGAGCTCCACAGCCAAAACACGTTACCACGGGCTTCTCTTTCTCGTCTTTGCCGCTGCTCTCTTTCGGCTTTTTGTCCTTTAATCGTTGGCAGGAATCTTTTGAGTGCCCGTACTGCTTACAATACGCACAATGCGGTCGTTTATTACTCGGCGTTCTCGGTAACTCAGAGGATGATGACGGACATGGAGCCGAAGTAGTAGGCTGACGACTCTCGCTCAATATATCTTCAACTCGCCGGGCGGAAACCAGAAGTTCACCAAAGGTCTTAAAACTCAAACGAGGTACCTTCTCTCGGATGCGGACGTGAAGAAGACCATACACCATGTCTAATTGTACCTCTTCCGCTAGCGAGGACGGTGGCAGCCGTGCGATGAGCGCTCGTAGATGACAGACGAACAAGTCTGTAGGCTCCTGGTACCGCTGCTCTCTTTCAAAGATTTTCCTATAAATTTGGTGAGGCGGCAAGCGCGGACCAAATGTGTCTCGTAAAGCTTCAATCGCCTCTGTCCAAGAAGCAGTGGTAGCTTTCACGCCGTGCCACCAAGAAGCAGCTAGATCGGTTAAGAGCATGGATAAACCTCTCAACGCGATATCATCTTCCACGCCTGTACATTCTTTATATGTTTCAATCGCGTCAATGAAGGCCAACACGTCCGATGACCTTCCGCCATCAAAGCGGGAAGAGCATTTAGAGAAGTTCGATCTAAAAACCGGCGCGGAGTAAGAATGGTTACTGCTTACCGAAGGCTCTCTACTTAGCCTGTTTATCAGCATCATCAGTTGTTCATTCGTCATCATCACGGGTGCGGCGGCGGCAGCGGGTGTGGCGGTGACAGCTGGCGCGCCTTCACCAGGCAGCGCACCCAACACGGCATCGGTAGGGACGGGCGGCGCACCGGCCGCCGGCGCAGCCGCGGCTGCGCGGTCACTATGTCGTGTGACAGAGCCACTTGCCAGGTCCAGGTCCCGAAGACCCTCAGCAGGAGAAGGCGGCACCGCGTCCACGGACGCAGCACTCGCGAGGGGCGTACTTGAATCGTGTGATCTCGTTATCACCATTTTTTAGTAACAATTTACGATGACGAACACCATTAAAGTATAGGTATTGTACTGTCCAAAGCACAAAAGTTTCTTTACTCGAACACAATAATATAATAAGCACTAAGTTCAAAGTTTTTAATACGACACAAACAATCCAAATTATTAATTTTATTAATTCACTCCCGCGCGAAAAGTTCAGTACTGGAATACAGCCAACGAGCACTTCACAGTAGATATCACTGTAAGTTAGAAAGTGCCTTAATAAATGTACCACTGTACGCGACGTTCAAAAGTCTCTAGTATTAAAACAGACGAGAAACACAAGGTCCGAGACACTAGGCACCTTTCAAAGTCCTAGGCAAGAAAAATCGGAACCTAACTCGTAAAGTCTAGGTACTTTCGAAGCGCACGAGCGAAAACGTCTATTTGCGGAGAACGCGGTCGAAACACTCTGCCATCTCTATTGCTATTTTCTATGTGTATATCTTTACAGTGTCGGGCGCGACTCGCGGGACACGAGAACTTTGACGCCTGTACCAGACGAGGTAGGAGGTCCCAGGCGCGCGGGCACACTGTTTCGCGGTTCTTGCCGCGGCACGGAGGGCGCCAGTATAGTGAAATTCAGAGATTTATGGCAGATATTTATTGAACGACCACTACGTAATCGCTAAGTAGGTACATAATTATACGATCGCGGCGGTATCGGCGCGCGAGCGGAGCGCGTCCGTCTAGATGAGATGCTACGGACTGACTGAGGTGCGGGGAACGAGACGTGCACGCGCTCTCAAACGACTCGAGCGCCGAGCCCTCCCCGATGGCGGGGTGAGAGGGGGCCCTCTGGGCGCTATAAGAGGAAGTTAAAAAATTATATCTGTCGCAATCCTTAATTCGTTCTTAGTTTTTTGGGTGGTTTATTAATTTGTTTGCTTATTATTATTTTCGTTTACTTATACATTGTTTATATGTGTATGTTAGAAGTTATAAGTATTTATTAGTTTATTTAACTGTATTATTTATATATGTATTAGTATTTATAACATTTGTATGTATGTCTATTGTATAATTCTTTTATTATTTATGTTATTTTGTTTTACTTTTAAAGTGTCCTCTAAATTAGCACACCTCGTCGTATTTTCTTTTGTACCTATCTCTCTCCATCCTAAGGTTGCCTGGAAGAAATCACTTTCAGTGATAAGGCCGCCGGTTGCTTCACATGTTTTAGCATCTATTTTAACTCTATTTTCTGTTTTATGTGTGTGTCAATGTGAATCAATGAAGAGTTTATCTATCTATCTATCTATATCATGCGGGCGAAGCCGCGGGTAAAAACTAGTAAATCATATCTCAGCTGTATTGACTAGAAAAGAGATAGATTCGATGATAAACAGTAGATATAGTGCGTGCGCACCCATTGCAATACAATTTTGTTTTTATTTGTTTTAAAATACCTATAATTATTACCTAACACGGCTGCGTACTAAATGCGCATAAGGTGTGCTCCGTAGTAAATTATGAAAAAACTGTTGAATGGATTTGTTTAAATAACAGTTATTTGAACTAAAGAATATATAAACTAGGCCGCTGTTTTCATAAAAGACGACTCAGTTTAGTACGTCTGTATTTTTTTTGCTTCCAAATTTTCCTAAAAAAATTTGTCAAAATTCAAATGTCCCAAAGCTTATTAGGCCAGGGTCGATAATTTATACAACCAAAAAAAATAATAGTAGGATGAAACCCATTAGAAAAGGAGGGGAATATTAAAAAATTAAAGGAAAAATAATTTACGGGCGATCTGAGGTCGGGAAGGGGATGGTTTAAGGGTAAAAAACGGTTTTTCGAGTCCTATCGAAAAATTGTAGGTAATAAAAAGATCTAAAACTTTTGTATTGACACTTTTTTCACATAACCTCAAAATTTATGTGAAAAATCCAAAAAACCAAGTTTTTGGTTTTTTATTTTTATCTTTTACAATAATCTTTTTTTTTAATCGAAATTTGGTTTTTTTTTTAACGAAATTTGGTGAAAACTTACCTTTTTATGTCCCAAATACGCTGTAATTTATTTGATTAAAAATATAATAGGCATCTACGCATATAATTTAAAGAAGATTCGACAACTTTCTCCAAATATTGTAGATGTCTTATTAAATATTAATTTTATTAACTTATTTGTTTGTGAATTATAGTAGTTTATTTTTATTTGCATTTTTTTTGTTATCAATGTAACATGTAATTTAACGTTATTCGAGTAATTAAAGTGTAAATTTTAATAAATAGCTCAAAATTATTTATAATAATTTAAAAAAACTTTGAATTCGAGTTTTTTTCGATTTTTTGCATTTTCTGAGAAGATTTACTACAGTAACATATATATATTTTTTTTCACCATCGGAAAGTAGAGATTTCAACAAACAGAAAACATACCAACTTTTGAAAAAAGCTGATATTTTGACGGTTGACTTTTCGATTGAAAATTAGGGTGTTTTTTCTATATTAATTCAAAATAAGGTGAAAAAAATTAATATTTTTAATCAAATAAATTACAGCGTATTTGGGACATAAAAAGGTAAGTTTTCACCAAATTTCGTTAAAAAAAAAAGATTTTTGTAAAAGATAAAAATAAAAAACCAAAAACTTGGTTTTTTGGATTTTTCACATAAATTTTGAGGTTATGTGAAAAAAAGTGTCAATACAAAAGTTTTAGATCTTTTTATTACCTACAACTTTGCCATTAGACTTTTTTCGATAGGACTTTTAGTTTTGCCGGAAATCGAGAAAAACCGTTTTTTACCCTTAACCCCCCCAACCCCCCCCCCCATCCCCTTCCCGACCTCAGATCGCCCGTAAATTATTTTTCCTTTTATTTTTATAATATTCCCCTCCTTTTCTAATGGGTTTCATCCTACTATTTTTTTTTTTCACTTTTCATTATTTTTCAAGGCTTCCTACTCTGGCCTATATATCATTCGAGTGGAGATTTTTTTCTCAGTTTTATTAGCTATACTCTATAAAATTTAACTTGATCTCCGCGACAGTAGAAGATTGACATTTTTAGAGTTGGGATAGTGGTGGAAAAAATCGATTTTCAAACAATGTTGTAATGAAATCGAATGAGTAGTTGAAGGTGACAAATTGGATTTCATTTACTTACTATTATTTAAGATCAAGTATGTACACATGTAAATAATGGTATGATATTAATTATTTACTCATAATAATGTAACGATAGTATTTATCGACGTTTTTCACTATTATCGATGCTAATGTAACATATAATTGGGTTTACTTTAATTACACATGTAAAAAATGTTATAATATTACAATATACAATAAAATTAATGATAAATCAAGTTTTATTGAAAATATCGTCAGTATAAACTATCGATATTTTAATTAAAACTCTATCTAAAATTCTGTGGTCACGATCATTCGTCGCCCATCACTAATCGACATGCCCACAAAGTATGACATTGACAGGTACTGTCTATACTGTTAAGAAATTCAGGACTTCATAGGCGTGATTTTTCTGACAGCTGTCGCAGAGATCAAGTTAAATTTTAAAGAGTATAGAAGCATAGATTTTGTAAAGACAAATTGACTGCCTCGGTGGCTCAGTGGTTAGTGAACCTGACTTCTAAATCAAAGAGGCGTGGGTTCGATCCCCACCCAGGGCAAGCATTTGTGTGGTGAACATAGGTGTTTGCTCTGTGTCTGGGTGTATTTAGATAATTAAATATGTATATGTAGTACATCAGCCATATTACAAGCTATTAATGTTAAAAAGTTTTTGGACTTCCAAGTCCAAAAACTTTTAAAAATAAAATTATGTATATTTTACTAACAGATTTAACATTGCAGGTAGTCCAAAAACTGCAAAAATGGATGGAAAAGACAGAAAGAAATGAATGGGAGATAGGCTGCAGCATAGTGCAGCGAGAAATTAACATGGAAACTATCCCTGGCTCACAGAACACCCCTCACCAACTTTTCTTTAAGGGAGGAAGAAAAGGTGATGCAATTACAGACTACAAGACCAGATCTATAGACCTGACAAACGCACTATCGAGCCAAGGAAATAACAAGCCAGTACAGAAACCAGTCAAGAAATCTCCAGAAAGTCCCCCAAATATATTAAACTTTTCCTTAGATTCTGTGAAAGTCAAAGAAGAAGTGCCAGATAATACAGAGGTTTCTATAAAAGAACATATCGTGGAATTTGAAGGAGGGCTGATATTGCCTTGCTTTAAACAAGAGACGCAAGTTGAGATTAAATTGGAAAGACTTGATGAGTAAAGACTGGTAATAAAGATATTAGTGTAAGGAATTTGAGTTTTATTAATTATTAGTTGACCCGGTGAACTTCATCTCACTCATTCGGTCGATTCTAATTTTGATAGCGTTTAGTCTTTAGTGCCACCAATGGTACAATTATACAGTAGCGACCTTTGAGTATTAATAGTTATTTATTCTCTAAGGTAGCGACTGACTTCGCTATATGTGGCGCCACCACGCGCACGCCTCAAGGAACTAACGTCAGCCAATCACAAGCCGAGGGCTGCATCGCGCAAACGAAATACATATTTAGCGACGGCCGTTGGTTTTTGGCGGGAACGCGGAAAAATCATGTCGCCTCATTGTATTATTTTGTTAAACTTGTGTTTTTATCAGTGATAGATAGTGAAAAATGGTGGTATTTCGTTGATTATGAGCTGATTTACGTGCATGAGTGTAGGCAAGTGATATAATGTGACGTATCATGTTCTTCCGTGTTGTTACCAAAACTCCATAGACGCCTCTAGTAAAGTCTCCACTGCTTTACTGAGGTATGACTTGGACTATGATTGGACTTGACCGCGACTTTATTGGACTATGACAGTGACTATTTTGATAAAATATTATCAAAAATTATTAAAACTTAATACTTGACACTGGCAAATGCACAATAATGCGACGCCAAAACTAAGAAGAAGCGACGGCCGAATGACCTAAGATAACACTGTCGGATAGCTGTCCCCGGGCATAACACCTCGACCAGTGGAGTACTATTTTGCGAGATGTTATCCTATCATCATCATCTCGACATGAATGACCAACAAAGTCCATAGTACGAAGATTTTGTATGGGAAAATGATTAAACCGACGTTTTAGGGCTCCGTACCCAAAGGGTAAAAACGGGACCCTATTACTAATACTCCGCTGTCCGTCCGTCTATCTGTCCGTCTGTCTGTTACCAGGCTATATATCATGAACGGTGATAGAACGATGAAATGTTATTTATGTTGCCGCTATAACAACAAAAAATACTAAAACCAGAAAAAAATATTTAAGAGGGGCTCCCATACAACAAACCTCAATTTTTGGCCATTTTGTTGCCAGTTGCCAGTGTTAACACGGCAATGGTATCTAACAGTATTGTGACTCGGCCTTGTCCTTGATATATGTATGTATATGTCGCAGTCAAAGTGATTAATCTAGTTATTATGTATACTAACCAGCGATTATGTATAATTACTACTTGATTTAGTGTAAGTGATAAATGGCACAGAATTAATCACTTTAACACTTTAACTTTATACATAATATCTGGGACGACTTAGTTAATGTGATAAAAACATTTTTAACTAAGCTTATAAAGTTTTATTTGACTTTGTTTTAAGTGTTAATAATATTTTTTACCACCAATTTTCAAAAAGTTTTATTCAACGTTATTATATATTTCTATTATATATTTCTAATAAAGTGCCGGAAGCGAATTACCTTGCTATTAGGTGTAAAACGAAAAATAGGTTCGGTTAGGTTAACATGAACGATAAAAACGCACGAGCCGAGCGAGCGAATCGAGCGTGCCGCGGCAGCGGCAGGCGAAGTAGCTACCAGAAGCGAACCGCCTTGATAATATATTAGGTGTCAAACAAAAAATTACTTTCACTATCCGTGACCGGATAATCCGGATATTATGAATATTTATTTTTATTATTTTTATTTTTTTGTTTTACAACTCACGGGTTGCCCCGGATCTTTGAAGGGCATTGATGGGACCGAAACCAACACCAAGAGGCCCTTTTACAATCATTAAGTAAAAAAATACAGTTTTTGGGTGATAGGAAAAGGGGAACTATTGTAAAGACGGGGAATAGGTACTTCTTGGGCTATTTTAATGAATTATTAAGGGATTAAGCTGGTCTATGGAATGAGGTGTGGCACCCGCCAAGTAATGCCTCATTTCAAAATATTTAGGCGGGTGGTGACTTGCCATCCACTAAATGGGCCCCCCATAAAGGCTACCGTAACTTGGCGCCGGAGGGGCAACATTGGTACGGGGACGGCTTAGGGTGTCGAGAGGTGTGCTGCGCTTTCACTAGACGCTACTCGCGGCGTTATGCCCTTTAACACTTCCACCCTTGAGCTTAAGTTCTTAGCTCTTGCGGTTTCCACTCCAAGCCAGCCGGTTAAGGCAAGAGAGGAGTCAGGGGTCTCATTTAGCCCCAGGGAATCAGGGTTCGCGGTGTCGCCACTCACCGACGACTCGCCACAAAGTCGCCCCTGCGATTTTATTATTATTATTATATATATTCATTTATTATCTTAAATCTAAGTATTTTTACAATATTTATATAAAAGAACAAAATACTATAAAAAAAAAACTATTATATAATTTTATTATTATTATTATTTTATTTATTTAGAATTTTATTTCAGACAAAGTCCATAAAACATAATTCAATAAACACTCTCAAAATTTTTTAAAATAATCAAACATAGTTAAAAATATCGAATACAATGGATAAAAATAGTTTAAATCGTAAACAAATGTCAATAAATATCAAATACTTACACAAAACAATTAAAAAAATGAAGTTAATTTAGCATGTCAATATCATACAGTCAAAACATAATAATAAAGTTATAAAGTCATAAACATTGAAATTTAAATGGACACATTCATTAATAGAGAATCGCTAAATTTTAAATGTCATCTTAATCTATATCGCGGTTTGACACCTGAAAACTCGGTATGCTGCTTGGTCCAATGGTTCATTATTGGACAATCTATGTCCATCCTCCAAGCGAACAGTTGAAGGTAACTGTTGGGGCTGCCACGGACGCGACGCATCAGGGAAGCCACCCGCTTCCTCAAAATAGCGGCGAAGCCGTCTATATGCGCGTCCGCGAACATTCCTGACGCGCTACAATACGGCGGCAGCCTCAACAGCGCCCTAAACGCATTATTGTACTGGGTACGCAGGGCGGTATAAGACCTTTTTGTATACTTGACCCATAAGCTGCACGTGTAGAAAGACTGGCAAAACGCTCTGAAAAGTGTTGTTTTCACCTGTGCAGTACAACGTGCAAACCTACGAGCCAGCATGTTAGCCCTAACACATAACGCCCTGCGCTCCCTCTCCATGTCTACGTCATCCGCGAGCGTCTCCGTGACCCAATGCCCGAGATACTTGAATTGCGATACTCTTTTAAGAACACTGCCATTTAGCGCAACTGGTGGCACAGTGGAATATGTTTTTGAACCTGCTTTAAACAACAGTATTTCGCTTTTAGCCGCATTATATCTCAGGCCATGGCCCTCCGCATAACGCTCGCAGATACCAATAAGTTTCCTGAGGGCCCTGATCGATGGACTCAGCAACACCATGTCGTCCGCATAACTGATGTTGTTCACGAAAACTCCATCAATCGAGCAGCCGACATTGGCGCTGCTGAGCTCACGGATGAGGCGATCTATGTACAGGTTGAAAAGGCCCGGAGAACTTAAGCCACCTTGTCTTACACCGCATTCCAACCTGTACACATCCGATAGTGATCCGGACCACCTCACACAATTCCTCTGATTACCATACCAATACTTTAGTAGGGATATATACTCTACAGGAAGTTCAGTATCACTCGACAACTTCTGCCACAGCCTGTCATACGCAACCAAATCAAAGGCCTTCGATAAATCAAGGAAGCAGGCGTAGACAGGCGTGCTTCTATCAGTGTAGTACTGAACGGTGTGCTTGAGATTCAGTATAGCCGTTTCAGTCGACAACCCAGGTCTGAAACCGAACTGGGCGTCATGTAGATTTAAATGTTGTCGCAACTGAATATCAATCACACCGTCCAGCACCTTAGCTATGATAGTTGCGAGTGATATGGGCCTGTAATTGTTGATGCTAGATGAATCACCTGTTTTATTTTTAAGTATTGGAACAACTATAGTTTTCATCATCTTTTCTGGTAAATATGAATGACCAACACAAAAGGTGAAGAACATGGCGAGCACCCTCGGCAAATGAACGCCCGCATGTTGCAAATGCTCTATGCTTAGACCGTCATGGCCGGGGGATTTTCCCCGCTTCATGTCCTTCACCACTCGCGCAACCTCTTTCGCAGTAATGCGCCTTATAAGATCCCCAGTATTCAATCCACTCATATCCCCCGTGGCTGGTCCCAGCGGAGAGCATACTTTGAAATGTTCACTAAACCGATTGGCGATATGGACCGGATCACTGATACCCTCTACACTTACGGGAACACTCGGCCTAGGATTCAGTTTATTGGTCTCCTTCCAAAACTTACCGAAGTCTTTAGCTGCGTGTTGTGTCGCTAGAATATCCATTTTTATTTGAATTTGATTATCTTTACACCATTTAAGTTTAGTTTTGAAAGATTTACGCGAAGTCTGCATTTGTTCATATATATAGCCAGACTTAGGCTTGCCATGGAGAACCCAATCCCGAAACCGAAGCCGAGCCTCAGCGTGAAATGGTTTGACATGCTTGTTCCAGCCTACTACTTGTACCTTTTTCTTTTTTCTATTTATATTAGAACTACAAGTAGAAGCCGCTTTTCTCAGAACATGAACTATTTGATCATACATTGAGTCAATTATTTTCCTATGATCTACATTACAACAAACCCTATCACTGCACTTCTGAAACTCTACGGGGAAGTCGACATCACGCAAACCACTCGAACACAATTGAAAATATTGATCAACCTGTTCCCTGTCCCTCTCTCCCCATACAGCCTTATCTGGCAAGGAATCTCGGCACGAGGACTTTGGGACTAAGATGTTAAGATCGGTCACTAATTCTATAGCGAAGTGATCGGAAGCCGACACTTCGTATTTTATTTTGACTTCTAAAATAGTTTTTCTTGCTACTTCAGTTGTAACAATATGGTCTAACCACGATGTAGTTCCATGTGCGTCACTAATATATGTAAAAGCGTCTGAATGTAATCCCAGATACTCGGTATCTGCACACGTCCAATTTTGCTCGGCGCAAAAGCTTAGAAATTCCTTACCGAACAAAGAGTCCGGATCTGAGTTGAAATCTCCCAAAATGTACACCGCTTCCACATTGCATGATTCAACCGCAGCGCTTATTTTTGCGAAACAATCTATAAATGATTCTAAGTTGTCTGCATCGTTCGTGGGCATGTACACCGATATCACAAGAAGTTCGCGATCATCTAATTTTACCTTAACAGCTACAATACGAGTACTATCTATATCAACCACAGACACTGATTGAAACACGTTTTTACGCCATAACAAACAAACTCCGCCAAAAGCCCGGCCTTTTAAAATTTTCTCCGATGTTTCCACAGCTGATTTCCCTGTGTATGCAAACTCTGGATCGATTTCTCCGAGATAATGGATATCGTGTGGAAGTAGCCAGGTCTCCTGCAACGCTAAAAAGTCCGCCGTACGACAGAGCATCCTCACATAGTCTATGGAATTTTTAATCGAACGACAATTAAAACTGACAAAGCTAGTTCTATGAATTCTCTCTTCGATGTTGTGATCCATTATTTTTTGGTTTAAATTCAACAAATTTTCTAACCGTTACTCCCTCGGGCCACAAAGAGTCGTCCAAAAAGAGAGACAACTTCGCACAAGGTACATACATCTTATATGCATTGTACCGTTTTTGTACCTTGGCATTAATTCTTTGCAGATTAATCGAAACTTGCGTTTTGTTCAGAATGTATTCTCTTATGTCAGCTTCCGAAGTACATTTATCCACGTTATTTACGAACAACGGCACTTTTATATCTGCAGCTTTAAATTTTTCATTCGAACTATTTGCTTTGCCCTCTAGCGTACTAAAACGATTTTTAAGTCGTCTTCGTTGTATCAAATTCCATTGCTCATCCGGTTTAGCTTTTTTCCATTGCCCCTCCGCGCCCGTTATATTTGCAAACGTACCAGCCACGGTAGAAACAAGCGTAGACGTCGCCTGGCGATTCATCCTGACATCACTTGAAATACGGCCTCCTCTCTGTGATATAACAGACGGCGCGGGTACAGGCGCAGATAGCGGCGGCGACGGCGCGGGTACAGGCGCAGATAGCGGCGGCGACGACGCAGGCGGCCCCTGCTTGATGTGAATGTTCGAAACCGCAGTACTTTCCCCGGCCTCCAAGCGCTCGCCATGAACCGGTTTCGTAGAAGCATTCGGCCGATCGGTCTCAGCGGCAGCGGTGGTGTAGCGGTCGGCGCGCATCTCTGTAGCTCTTGTAGCGAGCGGCGACGAAGTCGCGCTGGGCACTGCAGTCCGGTTGTGTGAATTATTTCGTGCGTTTTGCGAAATGTGAGGTAGGCCGACGGGTCCGCTGTCCATAAAATAACTGTTGGAGATTATTCCACCGCCCCGCTTCTTATTTACATTGTACTCAAAATTATTAATTGACGCACATTTCAAATTAATTATTTCTTCCTTTACTTCATTCAACTTATCTTCCGAGACATAGTTATTCTGTATAGTTCTAAGCTTCTTTTGAATAACGAGGATATCTTTTAATAATCTCGTCGGATCTATGTGGTCAAAGTGAACAGGAGGTAATTTTTGTAAATCCCTAGCCACAAATATTGGCGTCAGCTCTGGGTCAGTCTCCTTGAATACACTTATCACATCAATCAAATCTCTCTGTGAGCGACCATCCTTTTTCCGATTGATCTTCCTTTTTGTGGTCGTAATAGACTCAAACAACAATGTCTTGGCACTTTCGATGTCGTCTGCAGAGAAAGATGTAGTGCAGAGTCGAACTAAACTATCTTCCGTCATTACATCTATTTTATTTTGAATAAATGCAAGAACTTCACACACAACTATATTACAGTTCGAACATTTAACTATTTTCGATGACATCTTGACTCGATGGATGAGTCACTGACGTCAGGCGATATACGTTCGCTCGCTAGCTCGCGCGGACGCAGACTGATGATTATTATGAACCGGTAGTTAATGTGATTAATTTATCACATTTACTAAGCAGATTAGTTTTAAAAAATGGGAAAGATCGCGCAACAGTTTGCGGTGGAAAAGGCTTGATTTGTGGCAGTCGGGCGACTCGGGCGACTGGTTTTTCCACCACGATAACGCCTCTGCTCACACAACCGTATCTGGTGTCATACTCCCTGGCCGGACCGTATCGTTTTAACTATATAATAGATAGTGGAAAAAAAATTACATAGTTTGTACGTAGAGAAATATTAAAATTTGTACATAAGTACTTTTAGAGTAATCGTCAAATGAATGTGGTCCCGAAATATCAGCTTTTTCAAGGAGGTGATGCATGTAAATAATTGTTCAGAAATTGTTCACCTCAAAAGCGCTTACAGCTTTGGTCTATGTTAGGTGAATGAAATTTTAATCACGTTTCATTATTTCGCAGAAAAGTGCGCCTGTTTCAGTTTACATAGCAACATGAGATCAGAAATGTATCGTATTTAAGTAGGCGTTGTCATATATTTTGTAGTCGCCATTTCATTCCAAAGACGTGCACTGTTGGACATAGGTCTCCGCTATAGATCTCTAATAAGATCGGCTTGAGGCGGCTTGAATTCAGCTCGATTCCGCGGTCTCAATGAGATCACCCGTCCACCTAATGGATGTACATCCTACGGTGCGCTTTCCCGTGCGTTGTCTCCACTCGAGAACCTTACTACCACCTCATTAGTCATCAGCCCTCTATGCTAATTGCCCTGCCCACTGGCATTTCAACTTGCCAATCTACTGGGCTAAGTCGGTAACTTTGGTTCATGTTACTTCTACAGACATGTTACTAAAACTGTTTAGTACCTACCTTTAAAAAGTTTATTTCTTTCAAAGAATTTGGCATAGACATTCTTAAACAAAATTAATTGACCACGTGTTTCGTATTTTTCTTAATTAAATCGCCTATCAGAGTTAAAAACGGGAAAGAAAGTTATTTTTGGGACGAATGATTTCAACATCGGAATTGAAAATTGATTAATCAAAATTTTGACAAAATATATTTGTGTCAAAATGACATGTTGACATGTCTGAAATCCAGATTTATTTAAACCATTGAGGAAGGAATTAAACCAATAGTTAAGAAAATAGAAGAGGCGGCCACAGCTTTTTTGTCACTCTTCCGATCTCACATTCTTTATAATGTGTTCCCATATTCATTTGATAAATTAATACTTACTACGAAGGTACTGCGAAAATAGTTGGTTTAATGGTGAGCATTTATTTACTTTAGAAAGTGCGGAAATTATATTGTCATCATGCATGAGTTCATGATGCTTACCAATGCTTTTTAACCGACTTCAAAAAATAAGTTTTTCAATCACAGGTCTTCTTCTACGTTACTACAAAGTATAAGTACGCGAGTATTTTCGTACTGCTCTTGTATGGATTGGAAGAAACTTAGTAAAAAACTTATTTCCAATCTATACGTGATTAGTTTCATACCCTTGCGTTCTGAATGTAGGCATAGAATGGAAAGACGCGGCGTAGGCCTAACCACGACGGGTGATACCTACACTAAACAATAATATAATGCGCTTTATCAGTGTGAGATATAACTGTTCCGTACTGTATCAGCCTTTTAATAGTCCACTGCAAGATGTAGACCTACCCGCGAAGGATAATTCTGCCATATCCACCACGATGCCCCAGTGCGGGCAGGTGGATTCGCATACGCCATCGAATTTCTTTTACTAACATATCGTCGGTGATACTTCAAAACCGCTTATGAGCACTTTGTAAATACCGCGTAGGTATCTACAAATTCCAAATTTTACAGGAGGAAGAAAAAACATCATATTTCAAAAGTTTCTCAATATTTTCTTGACTGAACTCTTTTGTGTAAAGTAAAGTAAAGTAAAGTAAATTTTATTGCTTTAAACTGTGTCATTACAAAGGTGTTAAAAGTACATTATTGGTTTCAACAGTTTGTCCGAGCGGACATGCAATAAGCAATATGGTAGCCACCCAGCAATGTGATATCTCTGTACCCTACTTTACTAGTATAGTAAAAATGATTTCACATAATCCTCTTAGATTGAAAAATAAACAACTTTCGCGGTATTGAATTTTAAAAAATCTTCTTTTTTTGGCATAACCACAACAGATACGTTGTTTTGTAAAACAAATCTTTAGAAATCAGTTCTTTATTTAGCTTAGGCATTACAAATATAAAACAATACAAATTTGAAATATAACATTCTACAAACCTTTGCGAAATAACGTAGTCATATAAACTGAAAAAAATAGCACGAATTTCTGTTCAAAATACCAAAGTAAGTAAATTAAACATAACAAAAACTGATTTTTACTGATTTTTTGGTTAAATTAACATTTCCATTAATGTCCATGGAGACAGCCAGCGCCTTCCCGTGCTTCTCCATGACCTCACTCCAGATGTGAGTGACGTACGCCAGAAGGTCCCCAGTAGACCGGTTTCGGCGAAAGCCGTACTGGCGGTCACTGAGTAAGTCATTCGCTTCCAGGTAGGCCAGGAGCCTGTTGTTAAGAACACATTCCATACTCTTACAGAGTATAGACGTGATCGAAATTGGTCTGTAGTTGGCAGGGTCGGCACGGCTGCCCTTCTTGGGAACAGGTTGCACGTTAGCAAGTTTCCAAGATTTGGGCACTTGACCTGTCTTCAGAGATAAGCGAAAGAGGCGAGTCAGCACAGGCGAGAGTTCGGGCGCACAAGTCCTCAGTACAATGGCCGGAATACCATCAGGGCCACTAGCCTTGTTCACATCTAGACTGCGGAGAACTTTGAGAACCTCCTTTTGCCGGATATGTATTTCACTCATTACAGTGCCACGCCTTGGCAAAGTTGGAGGTTGCGCACTACCGGGGTCCAGACGCGAAGACTCAGCAAATTGAGATGCAAATAAATTTGCTTTCTCTACCGCGGTATGGGCCAGTGAACCATTAGGTTTCAGCAACGGAGGCAGTGAGGGGCGGCAGAAGTTCGCTTCAACCGATTTATCTAGGGACCAGAATGCCTTACTACCCGCAGGGTAAGAAGCAAGCTTGTTCTTTATTAGACTAATGTGATCGAAGCGAGCCTTCCGCATAACTCTTTTGCAGGACTTAGCAGCCCTATTGAATGCCTTCGTTTCGAGCATCGACTCAAGCCAGGTATGCCTGATGCTTTTGCGCTTCGGCGCGTCCACATTCAGGCCCAAACCAAGGCCGAGCTTTGCTAGACAGAGGCACGTCCGAAAAAGGGATGAAGTATTCCATGGCGGTACGAAACACATCTGTCACGGCATCCGCGCACGTAGAAGGATCATCGGAAGAAAAGCACACAGGCTGCCAAGGATAAGATGCAAAGAAACACCGCATCTCATCCCAATCCGCTAACTTGTACCGCCACACCCGTTGTGACCCTTTGGGGCTGGGGTCTGAAGGGGAGTAGATGGATACAGACAGTGATCAAATGTACCTAACGGTGAGGAAATCGCCACTGAATAACGGTTTGGATCGGTAGTTAGCAGAAGGTCCAAGCAGTAGGCTGTGTGCGAGTCAACGTCAGGTACCCGAGTGGCGCCTTGAACCATCTGGGTGAGATTAAGTGTCAAAGCAAGCTTACGCGTCTCTAGCCCAGCATGATTTGTATCCAGGTATGGGTGAAGCCACTCTTTGGCGAGTCAGCACAGGCGACAGCTCAGGCGCACAAGTCCTTAATACAATGGCCGGAATACCATCAGGGCCACTGGCTTTGTTCACATCTAGACTGCGGAGAACTTTGAGAACCTCCTTTTGCCGGATGTGTATTTCACTCATTACAGTGCCACAGTTTGGCAAAGTTGGAGGTCTCGCACTACCGGGGTCCAGACGCGAAGACTCAGCAAATTGAGAAGCAAATAAATTTGCTTTCTCCACCGCGGTATGGGTCAGCGAACCATTGGGTTTCAGCAAAGGAGGCAATGAGGGGCGGCAGAAGTTCGCTGGAAGAAATATGGCATTAAAGAAATGGTATAAATAAACACAATGTGCTACCTGCTCGATAATCTCAGAAAATCATTTCTTTTTCGAAGTACTCACTACACGCGTTGCGATATGGTTGAAAAAAACGTAAATACGCTGTATTGCTGCCAAACTTGTGTGATCAACCGTTCCGCGGTATTGTTTTGACAGCAAAACGGGCGCATCTTATAGGCTATTAGAGATCGTGTGACATCTATCAGGAGCGAATCAGCGTGAGGAATCTGTTGGCGCGATAACTCAATTTCGGTACCTATTTACAAAATGCTCATAAGCGGTATTGAAGTATCACCGACGATATGCAGATGCCTCACGATGTTTTTCTTCACCGAAAACGCCATTGGTGTGAAATTCCGTATTTAAATTCCAAAGAACTCATTGATACGGGGCCGGGATTTGAACCCGCGACCTCACGATTGTAAGGCGAGTGTCACTACAGCTAGACCACCACGGCTTTTCAGATATACCTACCTAATTGTTAAATTGCCACTAAGACATTTTACTAAACTCTATAAAATTTAACTTGATCTCTGCGACAGTGACATTGACATAGAAGATTGACATTTTTAGAGTTGAGATAGTAGTGGAAAAATCGATTTTCAAACAATGTTGTAATGAAATCGAATGAGTAGTTGAAGGTGAGAAATTGGATTTTATTTACTTACTATTATTTAAGATCAAGTATGTACACATGTAAATAATGTTATGATATTAATTAAATACTCATAATAATGTAACGGTAGTATTTATCGACGTTTTTCACTATTATCGATGCTATGTAACATATAATTGGGTTTAATTTACCTATTTACGTTTGTAAAAAATGTTATGATAGGTATTAAAATATACAATAAAATTAATGATAAATTAAGTTTTATTTAAAATATCGTTAGTATAAACTATCGATATTTTAAATAAAACTCAGTGGTCACGATCATTCGTCGCCCATCACTAATTGGCATGCCCATAATGTATGACATTGACAGGTACTGTCTGTACTATTAAGTAATTGGAAAAAAGACTTCATAGGCGTGATTTTTCTGACAGCTGTCGCAGAGATCAAGTTAAATTTTATGGAGTATAATCGTGAGCTGCGCGGGTGAAACCGCGGGGCGCAGCTAGTTATGATATATAATTATTATATTTATTACAAACAAGTAATTCGTTGTGAATGAACAAGGAAACTTTCAATAAAAATACATATTAGGTTTTTTGATGTTTTTAGCTTTTTAGGGTTAACGCTTAAAATACTAACAGAATATTTAATTGTATATCCACTTCAATGATTAATGATGTCACGCGGCAGGCGCACGGTAACTAAAAATACGGCGAATTGTTTACACCTAAGCGAGAAAGTAGCTATGGTTTTTGTGTGTTATGCTTGTGTGTGTATGTGCTTTTTGTCTCCCGGTCTTTTGTGTTCGGTTTTATGGTGTTTTATTTTGTATCGAAGGACAATAGGCTCTTCCCGAACTTTCAACCTGCTACTCTGTTAACACAATAGCGTTTATTAGATCGAGTAATGTCGCGAATTATCTAGTAAATTCCAAACTGTAATATCATACTAATATTATAAATCCGAAAAGTTTGTTGGCTTGTTGGTTTGTTCTTCTTTCACGCAGCAACGGAGTAACGGATTGACTTGATTTTCGGCATGGATATAGTTCGAGGGCCGGAAAGTGACATAGGCTATTTTTCATCCCGAAAAAATAAAAGGTTCCCGTGGGATAGAGCAAACGTCAAAATCTAGTGTGAAATAAATACGCCGGCCGACCCTTGGGGACTCAGTTATCGTTTCTATCGTTGTCGCGAAAACATCTCGTGTTCAAGTGAAGACCAGCGATTGCGAAGGGACTAGTTTGTGTGAATATCAGTGCTAGTGTGAAGTGTTTGTTCGAACCAGCGGTGTCGTGTGTATTGTGATTTTGTGTAATAAAGTGCAAATTGAATAATCGGCGTTTTAACTGATTATCCAAGAACCCATCTCGTAACAATAATTTAATTAAAATTAAATAAATATTTATGGGGGGAAATGTGATATTTATATCGCGATATTAATATCGGCAGCACGTAAAATACGTAGATGCTTGAAATATTCACTGAATATTTAGTTATGCTTATAAATATAGGTATTTGTTGTTGTTGGTACCTATATTTATATTTGTTGTACCATTACTATTATTTATTTTTAAATGTTCCATTATTTATTTGTACAATACAGGGTTATTTCTAATCAATTAGCATCCTTCTAAAGGCTTGTTTTGTACATCAAAACTAACAACTTTTTTTCTATGACTTTCGTCAAAACTCAATCACCCTTCGCGGGTAGGCCTACGTCCTGCAGTGAACCATTAAAAAGGCTGGTACAGAATGCATATTTTATTTATGCTTGGGTAAAATGGCATTCCATATTTGGTCACTTTCCTCTACGGAACCCTTCATGCGCCAGTTCGACTCGCACTTGACCGATTATACCTAATACACCAGATAAAGAATTCAGGAAAATAATACTATCCTATAGTAATGAGGAAAAATATAATTTATCAATTCTAGTTTTACTTACCTACTTATTGTCAAAGTGTTTGTGCGTACCTACGTTAGTGTGTGTATGATGCCCGGAATTAATTTAGATCTTATAGCTCTAATATTAGTATTGGTTCCTGCAGGACTCACTTTGGTTTGGAAATGTCTTAAACTCTGCATCAGCAAATATGATAACCGCGACTCGCAAGAACAATGCCGTGAGTAACTGAAACCATTTTAGCTAAGTACCTACCTTGGTGTACTTCAAAATTTTCAACGATACAGATCGTTTGACAAATTGGACAGATTTTGACCAATTGTTTCAAACTCAAATCATTTATTGCAACATATGAAAGGTGATATCCACAAGTGGCATATTATTCAGAGAAAAATCGAACCAAGATGATTTAAATATCATTTGAAAGCTTCATTTATGGGCTTCTAAAAAATATTTAATTTAGATTTTTTTACCCTCCATTTTTGTTTAAACATGAATAATAAATTGTATGAAAAATAATAATACAGCTTTGTATTTTTTCTATTTTAACAATAATAAACTGCTTCTATCGTTATTTTACTTGCATTCGTAGCTGATTATTCCACATTCATCTCTTAATTTGCTAAAATTAAAAATAATAACCTACCAGTGTTACCAGTTAGTAGGTATAATGTGACAAAATATCTCTTAAAAACTGTGAGAATCAAAATGCTAAATGAAAGCCCATCTTACATGGCAGTTAAAATATATAATAAACTTCCGATTACCGTACGAAATGAACAAAAAATTACATCATTTAATTTTAAAAAGGCCAATCGGCCATAAATTTCGCCACTCAGCTGGGCAGCGTTCGAAAAATTGCGTGACATCTTTTTGTCCGACATGTCTCAGTGCCTCAAGTCGAAAGTTTTCGACCAGTGTGTGTTGTCAGTGATGATTTATGGCATATAAACGTGGTCTCTTACTATGGGCCTTATTAGTAAGCTCCAAGTAGCCCAACGAGTTATGGAGAGGGCTATGCTCGGAATCTCTCTGCGAGATCGAATCAGGAATGAGGAGATCCGTAGAAGAACCAAAGTTACCGACATAGCCCAGCAGATTGGCAAGTTGAAATGGCAATGGGCAGGGCACATAGCTCGGAGGACTGATGACCGATGGGGCCGAAAAGTTCTCGAGTGGAGACCACGTACCGGCAAGCACAGCCTAGGACGTTCACCCACAAGGTGGACGGATGACTTCATTAAGACCGCAGGATCCCGCTGGATGCAAGCAGCTTCCAACCGGTTTTATTGGAGATCTTTAAGGGAGGCTTATGTCTAGTCAGTTGGTACCTTTGGAATCGACCCCAATTGATACTGTTTATAAGTTAAGAGGACTGTGAATCGTGTTTTTGGGTTTTCTATAGAGTATCGAAAGAATTTTAGGACTATTTTTGATAACCCGTTAAATGGCAATTTAACTAAATTTTGTTTTTGGTGTCAATCGCTTGAGTAAGAAATATTGCACTGCCATATTTTTTTCGAACAAGTTTTTAGTTTCTGTATATGTATGTTGTTATTATTCAGCCAAGTTATTGCATAAAAATATGACTTTTAGAGGCTTACAACTTCAAATTCAGTAAAAAAACTGAAAAAACTAAGACATTTTGGGACCGAGTTGCCTTCGTCCGTGGGTAGGAACCCATATATTTTATCCCCCACACGTGGTCCTGGGTGGTGCTAACCAGGCAACAACCATTCTGGTGGTAGGCTTTAGCCGTGGCGAGAGACCACCCACCAGACTAAGCCGCGCCGCCAAGCAGCTCTCTTGGGATCGTGTTCCGGCGCGAAGTCTGGTGACGTCAATCGGGAAGTTGGGTCGGAACAGTAGCGTCGTCTGGTGGATGAATACGGTGCACTCATCGATTACCGCATCGGACGGCCAGCCGTGGAGGGCAGCGGGATCCGAGGCACGGTTTGTCGCTGGCCGACCGCAGATAGTAGGGGGCCCAAGTAGTGAGCTAGCCACTCATGAAAGGCTGCCCCGCCATCTGTCGAAAAATCCCAGGGATGCGCCATCGTGCCGGTTGGCGACCGGACGAGAGGGCCCGATGGACATCCTTGGGGGGGCTCGGGCGTCCCCGCGGTCTCCAGGCTGGTCTCCCATAGATGTGTGTGGTTTGTGTGTTGTACCACTGAATTCTACTTAGTGTGACGCCTCGTTCCACTGCTGACTTCCTACCTACTTTACTCCGCAAGCATGAGAAACAATAAAAGAAAAAGAACGTATACACAGCGGCAGCACTCCCTCTCACTCAAAGTGCACCTGTGCAATATTCGGGGCCTGCACTCCAATCTCACGCCTGTCCATCATCATCTTGAGACAGAACGACCCCACCTATTGTTTCTCACGGAGACGCAGATTGCTGGTCCATCCGACGTGTCGTATCTATCCTACCCAGGGTATTCTCTGGAGCATCTATTCAAACCACGTGCGGGTGTATGCGTTTACGCCCGGGATGATATTTGTTTTCTGCGTCTTCGAAGGTTTGAAGACCCTTCTTTTTCAGTGCTTTGGGCTCTGGCGGACACTGGCATAGAGAAGATTGTCTATGCCTGTGTTTACCGATCGCATAGCGGAGACCGGGAGGCAACTAGACTTACTGATTACCTCAGTGAGGTGGCGGATGCTGCTCAGCTCAGCTACCCTTCGGCCCAATTAGTGATCCTGGGGGACTTTAATGGCCATCATAAGGAGTGGCTTCACCCATACCTGGACACAAACCATGCTGGGCTTGAAACGCGCAAGCTAGCTTTGACGCTAGGTCTTACCCAGCTGGTTCATGGCGCCACACGGGTACCTGATGTTGACTCGCATACGGCCTACTGCTTGGACCTTCTGCTAACAACTGATCCAGACCGATATTCAGTGGCGATTTCCTCTCCGTTAGGTACATCTGATCACTGTCTGGTGAAATCCGTATCCGTCTACTCCCCTTCAGACCCCAGTCCAAAAGGGTCACGGCGGGTGTGGCGGTACAAGTTGGCAGATTGGGATGAGATGCGGTGTTTCTTTGCGTCTTATCCTTGGCAGCCTGTGTGCTTCTCTTCTGATGATCCTTCTTCGTGCGCGGATGCCGTGACAGACGTGCTTCGTACCGCCATGGAATACTTCATCCCATTTTCGGACGTGCCTCTGTCCAACAAAGCTCGGCCCTGGTTTGGGCCTGAATGTGGACGCGCCGAAGCGCTAAAGCATCAGGCATACCTGGCTTGGGTCGATGCTCGTAACCGTAAGACGAAGGACATACATCTGAGGAAGAAGACTTACAATAAGGCTGCTAAGTCCTGCAAAAAGGTTATGCGGAGGGCTCGCTTTGAGCATATTAGTCGAATAGGGAACAAGCTTGCTTCTTACCCTGCGGGTAGCAAGGCATTCTGGTCCCTAGCTAAATCAGTCGAAGCGAACTTCTGCCGCCCTTCATTGCCTCCGTTGCTGAAACCCAATGGTTCGCTGGCTCATACCGCGGTAGAGAAGGCAAATTTATTTGCATCTCAATTTGCGGAGTCTTCGCGTCTGGACCCCGGTAGTGCGAGACCTCCAACTTTGCCAAACTGTGGCACCTCAATGAGTGAAATACATATCCGGCAAAAGGAGGTTCTCAAAGTTCTCCGCAGTCTAGATGTGAATAAGGCCAGTGGCCCAGATGGTATTCCAGCTATTGTACTAAGGACTTGTGCGCCTGAGCTGTCGCCTGTGTTGACCCGCCTCTTTCGCCTCTCTCTGAAGACGGGTCAAGTGCCCAAATCTTGGAGGCTTGCTAACGTGCAGCCTGTACCCAAAAAAGGTAGCCGTGCTGACCCTGCCAATTACAGACCGATTTCGATCACGTCCATACTTTGCAGGAGTATGGAACGTGTTCTTAACAACAGGCTCCTGGCCTACCTGGAAGCAAATGACCTACTCAGTGACCGCCAGTACGGCTTTCGCCGAAACCGGTCTACTGGGGACCTTCTGGCGTACGCCACACACATTTGGAGTGAGGTCATTGAGAAGCACGGGGAGGCGCTGGCTGTCTCCTTGGACATCTCGAAAGCTTTTGACAGGGTCTGGCATGAGAGCCTTATTGGCAAGCTTCCATCTTACGGCCTGCCTGCTGATTTCTGCGCATGGATATCAGATTTCTTGAGGAATCGGTCGATACGAGTGGTTGTAGATGGTTTCTCGTCAGACCAAATGGATATCAATGCCGGTGTTCCTCAAGGGTCAGTGCTCTCTGCGACGCTTTTCCTACTGCATATTAACGACTTGCTAAAGCCTGGTATTTTTGGGTACGCAGACGACAGTACAGTCATGGAGAGCTACACATCCGAAGCAAGAACGAGCGGGGCACAGATCGAGTCACTCAGAGAGGCTATGGTCGAACGGCTCAACTTGAGTCTGGAGGCGGTATCTGACTGGGGTGATGCTATCCTGGTCAAGTTTAATGCCACGAAAACTCAAAGCTGTTTGTTTTCGGCCAAAAAGAGGCCCTTCCAACTGTCTCCTGCTTTCCGTGGTGTATCCGTTCCGGTAACTAACAGTCTGGAACTATTAGGCGTTACGCTATCATCGACTCTCAACTTTGGGTCTTATATAGAGTCAAAAGCCCAATTAGCCTCAAAAAAACTTGGTGTTCTCTCTAAGGTGAGGCGGTATTTCACACCTGAGCAACTGCTTAGTCTTTATAAAGCGCAAGTCAGGTCTTGCATGGAATACTGCTCTCACCTTTGGGATGGCTCTGCCAAATACCAGTTGGAGGCTTTGGAGTCCATTGAAAGGCGAGCCAGGAGGCTGATAGGCAACGAAAACTTGACTGAGTCGAAGCTGCAAAGTCTTGAGCATCGACGTAGGGTGGCGTGTCTGTCTGCCTACTATCGGATACACTTCGGTGAGTGCGCCCAGGAGTTGCACGATCTAGTCCCACCTGCCCCTTTCTTCTATCGTACGGCTAGATAGACGCGACCAAAGCGCCACCCTTTTATGGTGGACATCCCACGCGTTAGAACAAAGCGTTTTGAGTCCACATTCCTCATACGAACTGCCAGAATGTGGAACGCTTTGCCTAAGTCTGTCTTTCCGTTAAAGTACAATGTAGGTGTCTTCAAATCTCGAGTAAATAGGTATCTTCTAGGTAAGCGTGCTACATCCTAGACTGCATATCTGCTTTACATCAGGCAGTGTGTAGTCAAACGCAAACCTATTTGAAATAAAAAAAAAAAAAAAAAAAAAAAAAAAACATACAACCCTAGCCATTGAAGTAGGCATAGGTACATTACAAAAAAAAATATTCAAATCCATTGAGGACTTTATTAAAAGGTGACGTCCACAAGTGGTATAATATTCAGAGAAAAATCGAACCAAGATGATATATACGAGTACATCATTTGAAGGCTTGATTTATGGGCTTCTCAAAAATATTTAATTTAGATTTTTTTATCCCTCCATTTTTTTAAATGTGAAAAATTTTATGAAAAACAATAATACAGCTATGTATTTTTTCTAGTTTAGCAATAATAAAGTGCTTCTATCGTTATTTTACTTGCATTCGTAGCTGATTCTTCCACATTCATCTGAAATCAAAAATTATAACCGACCAGTGTGACCAGTTAGTAGGTACAATGTGACAAAAACACTTAAAAACTGTGTCTAATTGGTAAAAATGCTTCTATTCAACAATTTAGAGGTTACTTGATCAGTGTTGCTAGAAATAAACTACCTATTGAGCCAAATATATTTATTTATCGTAAAAGATTCAAAATTGATTAAAAAAAAAAACGGAGGGCACTTTTTTAGTTTTAACTGATGTAATAGACTCAAAAAAATATGAACTTTCTCGAAATGTAACGAGTCTTGTGGTTAGAATTTTTGATTATTATTATACCAGCCTCCATACATTTTGTGGACATGTCCTTTGTCCTCAATGGATTTGAATCTTTTTTTCTGAACAACGCGCGGGCGAAACCGCGGGCAAAAGTTAGTATTATTATATTTCATACAATAGAATAGCTTATTATAGAAGCCGTAGTAGTCCAGTGGTAATGACACTCACCTTACAATCGTAAGGTTGTGGGTTCAAATCCCGGTCCCGTACGTAATTTCACACCTCTGGCTTTTCGGTGAAGGAAAACATCGTGAGGCAACCTGGATATGTCCGCAGAAGAAATTCGATGGCGTATGAGAATCCACCAACCCGCACTGGGCCAGCGTGGTGGATTTGGGCCAATCGCCCTTCGTGGGTAGGTCTACGTCCTGCAGTGGACTATTAAAAAGGCTGATACTGTATCAGTACATAGTACAATACAATAGAATAGTGATTGTAATATTTAGAGTGTGCTGGTCATTTCCTGCTATGTGCATAATGAATGCGTCAATAACATAAAATAGATCAACAAAAGGAAGTGCGGAAGTTTACCTACCATATTGTTAGTGCCCGGGGATTGACGCGGTAAATTGACGAGCTTCGAATTCATTTTCAAATTTTACCTACAATGTATCCAACAAAATACATTTTCATGTAATTATTATGTACTAAGTACGGGCGGGACGAATCGCGCACTAAAATTACTGAGTCTAAGTACCCGTGACCACGATCGATGCAACTCCGTCGAAACGTCGGGACCAGGATGATGAGACCCCGTTTCGAGTACATAATAATAATTACATGAAAAGAAAATGTTTTTTGTTGGATATATTGAAGGTAAAATTTGAAAATAAATTCGAAGCTCGTCAATTTAACGAGTCAATCCCCGGGCACTAAAAATATGGTAGATAAACTTCCGCACTTCCTCTTGTTGATCTATTTTATGTTATTGACGCATTTATTACGCATATAGCAGAAAATGACCAGCACTCTAAATATTACCATCACTATTCTATTGCACTGTACTGTACTATGTACTGTATCAGCCTTTATAATAGTCCACTGCAGGACGTAGACCTACTCACGAAGGGCGATTGGCCCAAATCCACCACGCTGGCCCAGTGCGGGTTGGTGGATTCACATACGCCATCGAATTTCTTCTACGGACATATGACATATACAATACCACTGACCCAACAATGCTTCAGTGTGGCGTGGCGTGGGTTAAGCGGGCGAGAAGATAAATTGCGACGTCACGAACAATCAGTTTATTTCACAGAAGATTACGTATGATTACAATATAGAGAAAACTTTAAGCGAAGGACATGACTTTCCGCAGCGTAACGCACGCTGCCACCATTTTATCAAGAATCACAACTCGAGCCGTTCCACACACAGTTCACCATAACCTCTCCGATCCAGCTCTCCTTCCCACTCACAAGTGAAATCTGTCGAGTCATCATAGCATTTTCCCGCCCATCGGCCAGTCATGCGATGCACTTGAAACCTCCTTGGAAAATAATCAGCAGCGTTTGTTACAAGCGTTACCCCAGGAATGTTGCCACTACCATTCCTAGTCCTTCGAAATTATACTAAGTGGCACTAAATAAAAATAAACGTAAAGCTATGGTCCCGTTAAATAAAATTATGTTGTAAATAGTATTAACCACTAATTATATTGTAGTTTAGTATATTTTATTTGTTTGTGTTCGTCTTATTAGTTTATATAGATTATACTGTGTTTGTTTCAGAGGTGAAAGGTATGAAATCCTAAAAACTGTGGACTAATTAAATACAGTATTTCATTAGACTCCGTACAAATTTTCTACGTTTGATGGCAGTACTACACTAGACATTGGCGAAACTGTGAAACACCCTCACAGAAGCTACAAGCAAGAATTGAATTGAATTAATTAATGTTCCATTTCACGATTTCCCCTTTTGAAGTCTATAGTTTCTTTTAAAACTGCCATGTCCAGTATTGATGTTTTGCGTAAAATCATTTTAAATACATTTAGAGAAAATAAAGTCTTCCGTAAACATAAGTACCTACCTATACGTTCCTAGGTGTTTGAATTTAAAAAATAGAGCCTCTGGTCAAAGAATATTACAATAATACTATTTTTTCAATTTTCTACAGATTCATTGTTTGAAACGGTCCCATAAAAATCATTCATTAATTTTGTGTATAGAAGTGATGCAGAAAGTTTTTCAGAAATAAAGCAAGGCAGTCGTTTTCAATCGTACCTATGCAATTTTAGCTGCCGGAGTTGCGCCGAAATATTTTAATATTGTTTAAAAAATGTTGAAAAATTCGAAATATAGGATAAGTAGCAAATCACTATCGGGTCGTAAAACGGAACGTATAAGTAATATATATTTAGCTAAATTCTTACATTTTCTAAGTTGCATCTATGAAAACGCGCAAAATGTAACGCAAATATGTTGACATTGACAGTTGAGCTGTCAGTTTCAGTAATTCCTTTCCCCCCACCTCCCTCTCTCCCCCCCCAAATTCAGGCGACTTAATTCTGTTATAAATCAAAAATCAAAATATATTTTATTAGCATTAAAGAATGTACATTACAATGTAGTGCTAACGGGCCCCAAACTAGGCAAAGCCTGTATCTTGGGCGCCCTGTGGCCGGTTTCCATAGATTCGCTGTCTCGCTGAGCGTTGTACACATTCAGTTGCATTATTTTCAATGATTACAGCAAAACTTACAATAAAAGGTACAAAATAAGTAATATTCTAATTTTTTTTTTAAATTAATGATAACATAATGGAAAGCTTAAGCAAGGTAATACACTTTTTTTTTTTTTTTTTTTTTTAAAGATTTGTACTGAATCATTTATAATTATCTTAAAACTATTAAACATTAGCACAAAAACAGCTCGATGTTCTAGCTTATCTGATGTTTGAGATTTTGTATGTGTGTGTGTGTGGGTAACGCTGCAATACACGAGATCTCATGAGAGTCAAGGTTTGCAGCGTTACATGTGTGTGAATGTCCAGATGGGTGTGCATTTGCCAGTGTGTTTGTTATTGTGTGAGTTTAATGTACAACCCTGGCTAAGGGGTGCAAGGAGCATAGCATGCTGGAAAAACATCTTTGAACCTCATTTCACTATATTTCACTAGTTTTTCAGTTTGTTTATATGACAGTGATAACAACCATTTCTTGATATTTTGTTTAGCTTCAGCAAAGGAGACGTTTGCTATTTTAAAAACTTTACACACTGAGTTATAGGTAAAAGCGTGCACATATTTAGGGAGACGTGAGGCAAACACAGAGCTTATTTTAGGGAGCAATTGCTCCCGTGGACGACGTTTGCTGGTATCTGGTGCATTGTCCCGGTGATGGATTTTAGAGATAGCACGTAATACAAAAAGCTGTCGGACAGTCAAAACGACGGCTTCTTGATACAGCTTTTCTGTGGAGTATCTGCGCGGCTTGCCTAACAAAACCTTGAGGACTGCTCTTTGAGCGCGTTCAACTTCCCCCATATAAGTCTGTGCTGCTCCCCCCCATACTCCAATGCAGTATTGCAATAGTGTTTGGCAAAGTGTCTTGTATACTAACATCTTTACCTCTTGTGATGCTATTGCTCTTAGGGTTTTCATTATATACATCATTTTTCGGACTTTCTTGGCAACGTAGCTAATATGGTATTTGAAGGATAAATTTTGGTCAACAATTATACCCAGATATTTAGTGTGTTTTACTTTCGATATTGAATTACAGAGACAGTTAGTATGAGTCGCATTTTGACTTTTGGAATACATACAGTCCGTACTATGGATTTTTATTTCAGTCTGATCTGTGTCTGTGGTTTGAGTAATATTAAAAGCAATAAAGTTAGTTTTTTTGGTATTTAGAGTAAGAAGATTTTCGTCAAGCCACCTTGATACATTAGCCATACTAGCTTCAGCCTGTTTGAATACCGATTTCCAGTCGTTCTCATTAAAAATTGCAACAGTGTCGTCAGCGTAGCAGATCAGTTCGGTGTTTGGAAGGTCTAGGCTTAATAAATCGTTAATGTAGATGGTGAACAAAGTGGGAGCCAGAATACTGCCCTGCGGTACTCCAAAACTGCAATACAGCTCATCACTTTTCAGGTCCCCAATTTTAACACACTGCCTCCTTTCTGTTAAATAACTAGAGAACCAACTGAGAGCATTTCCTCTGATTCCAAGGCGTTCGAGTTTTTTCAACAGGATTCGTGTCGAGACTGTATCAAAGGCCTTAGCTAAATCGAGGAACACGGCAACACATTTTTTACCGCTGTCCAAATACGATGACACAGTCTCGGTAAGGAGTTGGGCGGCGTCCTCTGTTGATTTCCCTCGTCTAAAGCCAAATTGTCGATTACTGAGCAGCTCATATTTTTGTAGGAATTTTACCAACCTTTCGTTAACCAATTTCTCAAGAACTTTAGAGACTATGCTAAGTAAAGAGATGGGTCTATAATTGTCTGGGCTTGTCTTGTTCCCTCCCTTATGTACTGGAACTACAATTGCAGTTTTCCAACTTTCCGGAAATATGCCTGTAGACATGCTTAAGTTGCAGATGTAAGTAAGGGGCTCTAGTAACGCATATCTTGCATATTTTAGTAACAGAGGAGTTATTTCATCACCTCCTGGTGCACTATCTGATTTAAGATTCTGAATAATGTCATTTATTTCTCTGTGATCTGTAGGCGCCAGGAAAAGAGAGTTTTGGATTCCTCCGCCTGAACGGACTTTCCGGCTCAGCGCATCTTGTGTAGTGTTTAATTTATTTAGAACATTCGAAGCCAGATCCGCTCCTGCATTTACAAAATGCATGTTACAGCCATTTAGAACATTTTTAGGATTTTCAACGTTGCTCAGCAGCTCATGGGCGCTATTTTTTTTGCTTGGTATCTCACAAACGTTCTTTATTGCTTTCCACATTTTTTTTGTATCGCCTTGGTTTTCCGTCAGCTG
Source organism: Hypomecis punctinalis (assembly GCA_949316475.1). NCBI lineage: Eukaryota > Metazoa > Arthropoda > Insecta > Lepidoptera > Geometridae > Hypomecis > Hypomecis punctinalis. The sequence continues at coordinate 19,678,199 of OX438817.1, forward strand.
CTTGTTCTCATATTCTATTTTTAGTTTGTGAAGCAGATTATTGCAGAAATTTTTATAGCGGTTATAAGTTATTTTTAAATCTTCATTTTGTGGGTCAAGTCTCAGCTTCAGATGCAGATTGTCGCGATGACGCATACACCTTATTAATCCTGGCGTTATCCATGGTTTGAGATTATATTTAGATCGGGACACTTTCTGTTTATGTGTGTGCTTCCTCAAACTATCAAATACTACCTCATTAAAAGCATGAACTGCGTCATCTACATTATTTTTACTTAAAACATATTGCCAGTCTACATTTTTAAGGTTATTTGCAACCTCATAAAAATTAGTTCTAGTGAAGATTTTATTTTTGTCTTTGATTTTATTCGTGATTCCGTTCAATCCCACAATCAGAATGTCATGATCAGTCAAAGAGCTTTTACAAATGATTCCTATTCCACTGTCTTTTGATCTTATAAACGCGTGATCCAGACATGTCATTGTCTGTCTTCTAGTTGCCTGAGTTACAGCAGGAAGAAAACCTTGCCCTGCCATGATGGATTGATATTCCTCATTGTCACTATTGGGGCGTTCTTGCAGCAAGTTTATGTTTATATCCCCGGTGACCAGAACGGTTAATTTGTCTCTAGTAGTCAATAGAACCTTCTCAAGAGAGTCATTGAATTGTTTTAAACATTTATTGCTTGGAGACCTATAAATACCAACTACTTTCAAAGAGTTTGCTACATTTACAATTAGGCAGTTTGCGCTTTCAAATGTAGGCTCGTGAGTCGTCACAGACCAACAATTTTTTACATAGATTGCAACTCCTCCACATTTGTTTATGTATTTTTTTGTATGGAATGCTTCGTATCCTGGCAGCTGAGGAATATGGGAATGGTCTTGAAGCCAGCATTCAGTAAAAACTAAAATGTCGAAGTCGCTTCCCAAGCGCTTCAGAGTAGGTAAGAATTTCAAAAAATTTTGATTTAAGCTTCTGATATTAAATGATAGTACTTTAAATTTATAAGGGGAAATATAATTGCTACAAAGCTCGGGCTTATCAATAACATGACACTCTACTTTTAGAGTTTCTTCTAGCTGTTCGTATACATCACAGTTACCCATTATTATATATTAATAAATTTGAAACAACCTTACTTATTCTAATAAGATGTGTCGCGATATATATCCCGAACGAAGTAAGCAATTTCTTCCAGTGATTACCTAAATCAGAGGAGAGAATTAAACTCAAATGACTAGATAACTCAGTTGTAAGATTAGCAGCCAAGGATCGCACTAATATCAAGTTTTGCCCTTCGTGACTTAGCCTTTTTTGTGCGAGATGTGTGAGTGGTTCATGTACAGTGATTGAGTAGAATAATTGAACGTGTGTAGCCATTAAATTCCCACTCAAGTTAGTATGTAGAATGACATACTTACGTGCATCCATACGTGCATATATAGGTATATGTATGTTTTGTGAGGTGTTAGGAAAGTGTGTTTGTGCATGTAAGTTTACTGAATGCCTTTGATTATCTAAATGCATGTGCCAGTACGTGCGAGGGATTTGAGTGATATGTGCGTGTAGCTTATGTAAGGTGCTTTGGAAGTGAGATTGTTCGTGTATAACTACTGAATATATGATGCACAGGTACGTTTGAGAAATACTCGTAGCTCTGCATTGAATTGTGGTTGTATAATTTATATTTAATTTTGTTAAATCTATTAAGTCATTTAAATACCAGATGTAGCAGAAAACATTCAAGATATTTAAGAGCTGTAATGTAACTAAGGTATACAATTTTTCATTTATAGTTAGGTTTAGGAGTATTATACAGTTATAAAAAATATTTGGAATAATTATTTCGAAAGTTAAATTAAACAATCCTAAACAAACCACAAAGGGTACCATACAGTTTATAACGTTTTTAAACTGTCTGCCCAACGCCGGGGGAAGCAGGGGGAAGCTCCGCTGCGTCGCGCCGAGGGCAAAGGCGATCCAGTTCCAGATAGTTAGGAATAAATTTTGCAGGACATCCTTCTGCTTTTCGCACGAGGATTTTACCATTGTTAACCCAACAGAATCGATATCCAGATTTCTTCGCTCGAAGTCTGGCCTCTCGAAATAACACCCTATTGGCCTTTGAAAGATGTTCATTGATGTATATTTTACGTGAAGGGCCGTCGACGTTCAAATCTGCTGATGAAAAAGCGTGGCGCCGTGATTTGACTGCCTTCAATATTTCATCTCTTTTTGCTTTCCTAGTTAATTTTACTATAATTGGTCTCGGTGAGTTTGTGTCGCTGCCGGAGTTTCTGGCGTTTTTTTGACCAACTCTGATTACACAATCAATCTCATTTTCATTCAGCTTTACTCCTATTTTGGTGGCAGCGACCATAATAATATGCCCAAGATTTTCGTTAGGCGATTCATTGACTCCCATGAGCTCCAGTTCTTTATTCAGGGAATTTTGGGCTTGGCGGTCTAATTGTTCTTGAAGCAGAATGATATCTTCCCTAAGTGACGTGATAATTACATCTTTATCTTCGAGTGCTTGTATTCTGGACTCGTGACATTGCATTTTTGAATCAACACTGTCCAGTCTGGCGTTACACTTAGCCACTACTTCAGTAAGATTACTGAGAGTAGATTTTATATCCGCCAACTCCATTCTTATGAAATGCATATCTGAAGCGTAGTCCGGCTGTGTGCTTACATCCCCTTCCCTCGCCGAGTCCGGCGAGCCTGGAGCCGGTCGCTTGTGAGCACGCGCAGTATTTGCGCTCGCGCTGTCGAGGCGGTCGCGCGCCAATGCCGGTGTATTTTCATTGCATTTTTTAGGCTCGCTAGCTCGACACGTCGGGCATCTCCAGTCTTTTTTTTTAGATGCATCCGAAGCCGGCGCGTTAACACAAATCGGGTGGTACGCATTTTTACAACTACTGCATTTCATAGTGTTTGTTGAAGTGATAGATTGATTACAAGCTGCACAAAAAGTATCCATCTTGTTGTAGCGGCCGGTTTGAAGATATTTGTCCATTCAGTTCGATTGAGTTGCCTGCTACGGCTTCGATGAGACAATAGGCGAGTGTGTGAACGGTGCGGATAGCGGTATATCAAGCCGTGCGAGGAATTCAAGATTTTACATTGACAAAAAATTTTTCTCGCAGAAGCTGGGTATCGTGGCCCAAGCCGCCCACTGCCGCACACGGAGCAAGTCTTTCCCGTGCCCATAATGCCACCTCCCAGCCTGCGCCCCGCTGAAATGCCGCACCGTAGTCCATGTGCTACACATTTTATCAACGTTACAAACGGTAAGGACAACTGACATGCTCCATACATTTTTGGACCAAGAAGTCAAATAGGCGGCCAAAGAAATATATGTTTATGTAATGATTTTCTATGACTAACTGAACATTTTTTACTATTACACCAAACCGCTATGTCTGATGCCTAAGATGCTACATCACTTTGAAAATTCAAGATTTGCTAAAATAAAATGTTTCCAGATTCTTAATTTGTATTCCAATATGAATACGACATATTCTAGCATAACCTAAGTCTCAAAACGTTTTCAGCTTGATTGGCAAGATATTTCATGTTAACATTCTGACATGCTTCATACATTTTAAATCAAAAAGTAAAAGGCAGCCAAAGAAATCTCATAAAAAGTTTATATTATGATTTCTTATGACTATCGGAACATTTTTTACTATTAAATCGAACCTCTATGTCTGATGCCTAAGATGCTACATCACTTTGAAAGTTCAAGTGAATTTTCAAACTCGTATAGTTACTCAAATTTTATATCAGATAAACAACATAGCAGTTCGGTATAGTAACATCATATGTTTAGTTAATTATGTACTATCATAATATGTATATATCTACTTTCCAAGAATCTACTTTTGGTTTAGTGATAAGAAATGTTCAGAGGGTCATGTATAATGTATATATGTTTTTCTTTTGCCGGCTACTTTGAGTTTTGGTCCAAAATGTCACGTCCGTCAGTACACAATGTAGAAACTAACGTGGTTTTCGAAAGTTTTACCTACTTTGTAGTTACGGCCTTACGGGTAAAACTAGACCTACCTAAGGACCTACGTTTGTGATTGGTCTATTGAATATATTTAAAAAAAAATATGCTGGAATGTAAAGATAATTATTATTATACTTAAATAAGTTTCCATAAAAAACAATGCTAATGTTATACTTTACAGTAGTAAGATATGACTTGACACTTGACCTAGCCGAGTACCGCGGCAAGGAATCAATATTCAATGTATTGAATGGAGTACTTATAACTTTGTAATTAAAAATTATAATTAATTTTGACAAAGCATCTGGGCCGGAATCCCAGAGGGATGCAGGTTCAAATCCTGCGAGCGCGTCAATTTTTAGGGTTCCGTACCTCAAAAGGAAAAAACGGAACCCTTATAGGATCACTTTGTTGTCCGTCTGTCCGTCTGTTTGTATGTCAAGACTCTTTATCTCGGGAACGCGTAAAGATATCGAGTTGAAATTTAAACTATATACGTAAACCTATAAACTCTTGCAGTTGTGTAAAAAAAGCTTCTCAGTTACAGTTACCGTATAAAAAAGTTAAAGCCGTTGTGGTAAAAAAACGCATAGGTATTTCAACGCTCACAAAAATCAAAACCTACCGGGTACTTCCCGTTGACATAGAACTATGAAATTTGGCAAAAGCATTGTCTCAGAGTACCCATATAGGAATAAATCTGAAAAACTGTACATTTTTATTTAAATCACATAAAAATAGGGCTTCAAAATTCACAAAATATGGGTTCAAAATTCAAAGTGAGTAAATCGTATCATATAAAATAACTTCATTAGCACATGCTAAAACAGGTTTTTAATTATTTTAACAATATGTTTGTACGGAACCCTCGATGTGCGAGCCTGACTCGAACATGTCCGGTTGATATGTTTATCACAAAAAAGAACATTTTCTATAAACCTAGTGTGTGAAGCACGATAAAATCATTTCAATAATAACTATGTCTTAGACCCGCCACCGAGCTACGAGGAAGCCATGTTGAGTGCCGCAGCAGCGCACAAATCCTCGAGCTAGCAACCACCGACCGCCGCCGCGCTACTCCACTGCAGTCACGGAACAGAAGACTGATCTCTTCCCAGACTGCAATCTCATACTCTCTCCTATCTTTGACATGAACAAATGAAAGTAGATTGTGTAACAAGGGAACGAGGTCGTGTCTTAACTCACGCCATATTGGACATTGAGCGTATAGTACACGGTTATTCCTATTCAATTCAATATCCTTTTAGGGGCTTATTAAGTCCGATTACAGAGGCGCCATCGTAATTATATTGGCTAAATAGCATAGTTCTGTTTCTTTTTCACTTTAGGCATTCGAAAGAGAAAACGCTTTTTACGTTGCTATTAAATTAACGCTGGCGCCTCTGTAATCGGGCTTCCTATGTACTTACATCAAAATTTAAAAAAATCATTGATGTTCCATAAGTAGAAAAATATCGCTCACCCGGTACCAAATGTATGGAACAGCTGAATTTTTTTGAGTTTTGACAAAAGGCGCAGAGCAAAAGTTGTTAGTTGATGTCCCGAGTAAGCCCCTCAAAGGATGCTAATTGATTAAAAACAACCCTGTAGGTAGATTGTCTACCTAACTGCATATATGCATGAAATCCAGCATGTAAATATTCAAAAGCTAGATATTTGAAGCATTTGTTTCTCATAAATTACACAAGTTTCGTAGTATTTTAGGTTTTTAATATCTTAATTTGACAGAATAGTAAATAAGAAAAGTTATTTTTTCTAAATCGTATGACACGTGCCTCCACGTAAAGTTTTCTAAACTTATAGGTACTAATGTCTCTATTACATCAAAATATATCAAAACTATATTTTCTTACACGTGTTATGATTTATAAATGCTGAGAATTTTTAGAAATACTTCTGTATGCACCCTCATAATTAACGGCTTTTCAACCAGCTATAGCTGTCTCACTCGCACATTTGCAAATTTTAATACATATGGCATAGTGGCCAACTTTGAAGGCGCCATCGTTAAGATAGTAACTTAAAATATTTCTGTCTCTTTTAATATAATACATTATGCATTTGAAATAGAGAACATTATTTAAATTGCTTAGTATTTACGACGACGCCTTCAAAATTGGCCACATTGCCATAATATGTACGTATTCAAAATTGCAAAGGACACGTCCACAAAATGCATGGAGGCTGGTATAGTAATAATCAAAAATTCTAAGTTTAACATGCGTTACATTGCGGGAAAGTTCATATTTTTCTGAGTCTATTACATCAGTAAAAAAATAAAATAGCCCTCCGATTTTCCAAAAATTAATTTTGAATTTATTAGAATAAATAAACATAGTTGGCTCAATAGGTAGTTTACCTCTAGCAACCCTGATTATTATATTACTTCCAAATTGTTAAATTAAAACATTTTTACCAAATAGACACACTTTTTATGTGTTTTTTTTTGTCACATTGAACCTATTATCTGGTCACACTGGTAGGTTATAATTTTTAAATTTAGCAAATTATGAGATGAATATTGAAGAATCAGCTACAAAAGCAAGTAAAATAACGATAGAAGCACTTTATTTTTGCTAAACAAGAAAAATAAGAAGCTGTATTATTATTTGTCATACAATTTATTTTTCACATATAAAAAAAATGGAGGGATGAAAATATCTAAGTAAATAAATTTTTGAGAAGCCCATAAAACAAGCTTTCAAATGATGTAGGTATATATCATCTTGGTTAGATTTTTCTCTGAATATGCCACTTGTGAACGTCACCTTTGCGAGTGAGACACTGTGGTCGGTTGAAAAGCCGTTAATATGAAGGTACGTACAGAGAGAGTTTGTCAAGTGCAAAAAGAGAAACGTCGTAGGAGAGGTCGCCCGTGTGCCATTTTATTAATTTCGTTACATTGAGAACACTGCTCTGGCTTTGATAGACTCGCTTCTACAACTAAAAATGTCTCATACATGGTAGACACTAAGGTCGGTTTTCATCAGTACTCGCGTCTATTAAGTATAGTCGGTACCTTGACTGCTTATTAAAATCTTATTATTAGTTCACCGTATCGCTACGACGGTTCTTTTAGCAGGCGTTACTTTCCAGAAGTTCATCTTCAAATCTTTGTTTTGAATAAATATTTAGTGTATTTCTGCTCTGTCTTTTTGCACATACTCTAAGTAACATGTTATATACCTAACTTTGTTTTATAAAGGGTTCATCATCATCATCATCATCAGCTTATTTCGGCCCACTGCAGGGCATAAACCTCCTCCCCTTTACGCCATCTATCCCTGTCCTGTGCCAGTCTCATCCAGGTGTTGCCGCAAAACCTTTGGATGTCATCACGCCACTGTTGTAAGGGTCTACCGGGACTGCGCGCACCGTCACGGGGCCACCATTCAGTCAGAGACCTGCTCCACCTGCCATCATCACATCTAGCTAAATGTCCAGCCCAACGCTACTTGAGATTGATTATACGGGATCCGATATCTGCCACCTTTGTCCTCCTACGGATCTCCGTATTTCGAATTCGGTCACGTAACGTGATGCCTAGCATAGCACGCTCCATTGCTCGTTGTGCGACTCGCATTTTGTACATAGTTTTCTTTATAAAGGGTTAAATAAATTATTATAACAACGATTTATGTCCTTATTACTGAAACATATTTTATTTATAACATGTTGTGTTCTTTATAATATGCACACTGTTACGGCCGTTTGTAGATTGATAAATGCCATTACACTGCCATAGGCCGCGTCACACAAGTTGGCGGGTGTGAAGTTAGCTACAGCTGCGCAATATCCAATCAACGCGCGGCTTTATGTGAGCTTCAGTCAGGATTGGCTATTGCGCAGCTTGTAGCTAACTTCATTTCCGCCAACTTGTGTGCGCGGCCTATACACACATTCTTCTCATCGACACAATATTTTATCCTGTATAATTTCAATACATGGACCATTTTAAACAAATGCTATAGTAAATTATTTACAGTTCTTTGGCAACATTTTTGGTGATAAGTTTTTAATTATATTGTAACAACTAGCTGATCTGGTAAACGTTGTTTTGCCACCCCTATCTAAGTGATATCTACTATAAAAAATAATATATGATTTATTTACAAGTGTCATTCTCCCTGGCGGGACCACCTAGTTAGTAGTTATATTCATGTAAAGATATGTCCAACAAAATCATATCCATGTGAAATATAGCCAAGACCACAGTTCGCACTTTCGAAAAGTTGTGAGATCTTATGTAGAGCCAAGCTTCTTACTCTACACGTCTTAACTCTACAAGTCCTTACTCCACAAACTCTATACCTTATTCAATATATGTGACTTGGTCGTTTCGTTACAATAAAAACTAAGTGAACAGTGAATAATTAATTAATCTTCACTTTACGCCCATGTGCAGTTAGCGAAACAGCCAAGCCGCATATATTGAATAAGGTGTAGAGTTTGGAAAGTAAGGACTAAGGACTTGTAGAATTAGAAGCTTAGCACTACATACTCGTAAGATCACATAACTTTTTGAAAGTTCGAACTGTGGTCTTGGCTACATTTCACATGGAAATGTTTTCGTCGGATTAAACTTCTTTTTGTAGATTAAAACAAGATGTACTTTTATCGATTTTCAGATTCCTAGCTTCAAAACATGCGAAAGTCTTATACTAACTTATATTCCCCATTTTTAAGGGTTGGGGGGAGATTATTATATACTAGATGACAACCCGGCTTCGCTCGGGTGAAATATGACTTATAATACAGACACACTCATCATAACTTGATCACCATCTTTACGAAGAGCTCTTCGCTGCATCAATTTTTTACAATCAGACAATGATTACCAAATGCAAGGAGCATAGATGAAGGAAGGATCGCTTTGCTCTGAGCGAAAACTTATCCTTCATCTATGGCAAGGAGATTAGGCTGATAACAAAATGATGAAGGTCAAGCAAAACAATTATGAAAGACATATATTAAAAAATAGGTAGGTAATTTCGGAATGATGGGTGTAAACAATATCCCAAAGTAATTGCTCAAAACTAAATGAATAAGTACTGAAAATGTATCTATACATTCTGATAAAACGAAAAGAAAGGCAACGTCAACTTTAAAGATTAGGTATGGCAAGTATTATATTTTCTATGATTATCTATCTATCTATCAGCCGTAGAACGTCCACAGCTGGACATAAGGCTCATAGATTTCCAAAAAGGCCGGTTGGTGATATATTATGATGTACTTTATGTAGCCTGTATCCTTTGCTTCTCCAGTGGAGTCTGATTACTACATACACAAAATTAATAGCCTACACTCCTGTCCTATTTTATGTTTCGGACCATAGAAAACATTAAGTAGGTATATTAGATATCTGTGGTACTAACCAAAGGTTGGACCTTAACGTGACTACGACAGTGACTATTTTGATACAATATTATCAAAAATTATTAAAAATTAATACTTAACACTGGCAAATGCACCAAAATGCGACGCCAAAACATAAAAAACTTGACTGCTCAAGATCAGTGATGCCAATTTAGCATTTTTATGCTAAATTTAGCATATTTTCATCTTGTTTAGCATATTTATTTGAAAAAATAATTGTACAATAAGTTTTTTACCATTAAAATTACATGCAGAATTGCAGATTTATGTCAGCAATATCGTTTTTAACGCTACCACTTTCAAATGACGAAATTGAACGGGTTTCTTTTAGTTTTAATACATTCAGTATTCAAAATAATTATGCTACGCAATTGTTTGTCGGTAAAAACTTTAAATGCTATTTTATACTTATAAGATTCGACTTAAAAAGGGCAAGGAAATGCTGCAAGTCTTACGCAGTTCCAGAGAACGCACTACGCTCTGTAGGCAAGATCCAAGACCAAGATACTTACATTTTATTTGATAACATAATAATAGGTCATAGTCGATTAAGACAGATATTTTTTAATTAATAATAATTTTATAATTATGTTACGTTTCATTTCATATTGAAAAATGTTATCACAATTTTTAGCATATTTATATAGCATTATTTTGTCACAATTTTAACACCATTTTAGCAGATTCTTTATTTGTGGTGTTGGCAACACTTCTCAATTTATGTCATCCGTCATCCGGTGTCAATATGGACACCGTGTTTTTGTTTGTCAGCACCGTTATAATTTATTAAAATACTCGATAATCCGAATTTTCCGGATATATGTTGTCGATTCGAAATCATTATTTTTTTATGTTTTATCATTCAGGTAAAGTTTCAATCGAGTCTACCGTACCCCTTGACGAAATTATTAATATAGATAACAAAGAGCCTTCATATCAATTTCTAGACTTAAAATTTAGTGAGTGTCTCGTACAAGCTTTCATCCCCCAGTATTAGGGGGCTGGGGGTAAAAGTACTCGAAACATCAGTTTCTTCATACAGTTAAATCTAAATAATTGTACAGAAATTGTACATCTAAATAGCACTTACAGTTTTGGTTTGTGTTTGGTTTATGTTAAGTAAATAATATTTTATTCACATTTTATTATTTCGTAGAAAAGTGCGCCTTTTAGCAAATAACTTTTTTTCCTAAATATAATTTATCTCACACAGATAATGTATCTAAATAAATGTACGAAAATTATACATCAAAATAACACATAAATTTGGTATATATTAATCTAAAGGACATGTCCATAAAATGTATGGAGGCTGGTATAATAATAATCAAAAAATCTAACCACAACACTCGTTACATTTCGAGAAAGTTCATTATTCTCTGAGTCTATTACAACTATTAAATACAAAAAAGAGCCCTCCGATTTTTTTTAAATTAATTTTGAATTTATTGGTATAAATAAATATATTAGGCTCAATAGGTAGTTTATCTCTATCAATCCTGATTAAGTAACCTCCAAATAGTTAAATAAAAATCATTTTTACCCATTAGACACACTTTTTAAGTGTTTTTTTGTCACATTGTACCTATTAACTGGTCACACTGGTAGGTTATAATTTTTAATTTTAGCAAATTAAGAGATGAATGTGGCAGAATCAGCTACGAATGCAAGTAAAATAACGATAGGAGCACTTTATTATTGCTGAACTAGAAAAAATAATAAGCTGTATTGTTATTTTATACAAATTATTCTTCGTATTTAAAAAAAATTGGAGGGGTGAAAAAATCTAAGTTAAATATTTTTGGGAAGCCCATAAAATAAGCTTTCAAATGATGTGTATACCATCTTGGTTCGATTTTTCTCTGAATAATATACCACTTGTGGACGTCACCTTTATTATTAAACTACTATTACGATTACTAAAAAATTACTTATGTACAAATTTCTATATATATGCACAAATTATGTATTTTTTTTAAATATTTATATTAGATGAATATAACTAAGTGGTCCCGCCAGGGAGTATGACATATTTACAAGACTCAGAGTCATCAAATAATATGTACTTATATACAAAAACTTTCTCATAAAAGCTTAGGTTTTAGACTGTAAATTTTTTATGTTGAAATGTAATAAAATAAACAAAAAAAACGACTTTTATTTATTAGATAATACTTTAGCCGGTGATAACAATAATTAATTTGTTAACTATGACTACCTACTTTATAGATAATTCCATTGTTATGACTAAAAATATCTTACCTATAATCTATATCTATATATATCGTATATATGTAAGTATATTTAAAACTTAGATTGAATTAAGTATATTTAGTTTATTATTTATAGGTGTTTTCTTTGTTAATATCTATTTAAGGCCACTATTTCTTGTTCTTGTCGGTTCATATTCGTGCAAGGTTGCCTGGAAGAAATCGCCATGGGTAATAAGGCCGCCACTTTATAATCATATTTTTTGTCGTATATATGTAAATAGTGTTTATTTTTCAAATTGTGGTTGTAAATAAAGAGTTTTGTCTGTCTGTCTGTCTGTCTATATCTACTATTTGCGCTGTAGCATGCTGCGGGTGACAGTTGTTTTTTTTTAACTTTAATTTAATATTTTAATTGAATGTGGTACAGCTGAAATTCTAAGTCATAATTTGTAAATAGCGGCAAATTAAGCCCAAATTAAATTAAAAGCAACTGTCACCCGCACATGCTACCTATATAGTCCAGTCGGGTTAGTCAAAAAAGGGCCTGAAATTCCAAAAATTCCCGGCAGCAATTTACTTGCTGCAACCTTTAAGGAGGGTCACACAAGTCTGAATCCAAAATGGCGACCAAATTCCGCCGTTGTGTTAGCCGCCATCATGAAATTAAGGGGAAATAGTTTTTGCTTAATATCTTGGTCATTTTCAACATTTCAATAAAATGATAACGACTAAAGCTGTTGCAAATGTGAATCTCTACAATTCATTGTTTGCAAGTTTTTTTATACGACCGATATTTTTCCAGTTATACGCGAAAAAAGTGGTAAAGGTGCTGCCGGGAATTTTTGCAATTTAAAATGCTAACCCGACTGGGTTAACAGCGCAAATAGTGTAGTCTTAAGTGCTAGGAAAGTGATAATCTAGACGCACTAAGTGCGTCCAGCCAAAGTTCAAGGGACAAGGTGACGCAGCACCAGTGTGTTTCGAACTACTTAAAACCTCTTCACAACTCGAAAACTATTTAACATACTTAATTTATTTTACCTATATACCTAATTTATAAATCATTGTGGTAGCACCAATAAACCAGATATTGCTGTGCATATAGGTACATTTATTTGAGAACGTTGTATGTTCTTATAACTAAAATATACATAGATCTTAGTACTCATGTAGGTAGATTTCAATTACCTATTAAAAAGATGCGACGTTGTCGTCTTCCCCAACAAACGGCATATTTTGAATTGGCAAGTATTGAACTTTGGCTCTTATTTCACTTTTATGTTTTTGTTAGAAATGAGATAGCATTATTGCTACTAGAATCAAGTTGAAAATATGAGCTCTGTATATGACGGCAGAAGTCTGTCCGCCATATTGCACAGAGGCAAATAAAGTGTCACTAATAAGGCCACCGTTTGTTTAAATACTTTAAGTACTTTATTGTTTTTTATTTCTTTATTGGTGTAAGCCAAAAAAGAGGTATGTTAACACAGGAACAATTACCGCGTTTCGTTTGTCAGAGTCTGATACATAATTATAACAGCAGTCAGCGTTGTGGTAGGTACGTTTAGCGTGGCGAGTCAGTAGACTACCTTGGTGAATACGGTAACCGACGGCTGTTGCGTATCATTTAGGCTTGCTCCGTGAAGTTAAGTTGAAGTAGGCGGTGACGTGGCACGATGACTCACGTGACTCGCGTGGTGACTACCTTGAGGGATAACACGGGAACAGCTGCTACGTGTCGTTTGTCAGAGCTTGATCCGTGAAGGAACGCTGAACTGTTATATAACAGCAGGCAACGTGGCACGACTCATGTGGCGTAGCGTGGCGTGAGTCAGTGGTGACTAGCGTGGGACATACGATGGGAACGACTGCCGCATGTTGTTCGTCAGAGTCCGTGAATGAACACCGAAGTGTTATGTGACAGTAGGAGGCGTATGGCACGTCGCATGGCGTGGCGAGAGTCAGTAATGACTAGAAATAACATAGGAACTGCTGCAGCGTGTCGTCTTCTAGAGTTTTATACGTGAAGTAACGCTGCATTGCTAAAGTATATGACAGCAGGCAGCGTGGCACAACTCGCGTGGCGTAGCTTGGCGTGGTATGAGTCAGTGGTGACTAAAATAAGACAGGAACGGCTGCCGCGTGTCTTTTATCAGATCCTTATACGTGAAGTAATTCTGAAGTGACAAGAATGAAACAGCAGGTAGCGTGGCACGCGTGGCTTGGCATAGCGTGAGTCAGAGGTGACTAGCGTGGGGATTCGTGGACGGCTGTCGTGTGTGGTTCATCGTTAAGTATGTGACAGCAGGCAGCGTGGCACGACTCGCGTGGCGCAGCGTGGCGAGAATCAGTGTTGATTAGCGTGGAGATACGGCAGAAACGGCTGCCGCGTGTCGTTCATCATGGCTTGTTCGTACGTCGGCGGCGGCGCTGTAACATTACACAACACAAGTTAGTGCAGTCTATTATCATTGTCAAATTTACTCGTCTTAACTACAAGCCTTTAAGTAAGCTCAAAGTTACCCAACGTGCTATAGAGAGGGCTATGCTTAGAATACTCTACGGGATCGAATCAGGAATAAAGGGATTTGTAGACAAACCTAAATTACAGACATAGCTAGCGGATTAGCAAGTTGACGTGGCAGTGGGCAGGGCACATAGTTCTTAGGACGGATAGCCGATAAGCCTGTGAAGTTGTCGAATGGAGAGTACGTGACTACACAGAGGAAAACATAGAAAGGTAGGGAGGGGAACTTGGCATTTACTACGGATTGTAACCAAGGTACGGGAAGGGGGTAAACAAATGTGAAATAATGTTCCCGAGGGTCCACGTATCGGCCGAAATCGGCCTGATCATACAACTACAAGTCAACGGATGTGTCCAATCAACGCGGAGCTTCATACTTATGAGCTCCAGTCAGGATTGGATACTGCGCAGCTTGTAGCTAACTTCACACCCGCCGACTTGTATGATTTGGCTAATAGCATGGGTACGTTCCCTTGTCTGAGAATTAACTTTGATTACCACGATACGATTAAGAGCCGTGGTGGTCAAGAGGTAGTGACACCCGCCTTACAATCGTGAGGTCGTGGGTGGCTTTTCGGTGAAGGAAAACATCGTGAGGCAACCTGCGTACGTCCGTAGAAGAAATTCGATGGCGTATGTGAATCCACCAACCCGCACCGGGCCAGCGTGGTGGATATGGCCCAATCACCCTTCGTGGGTAGGCCTACGTCCTGCAGTGGACTATTAAAAAGGCTGGTACAGTACAGTACAGTACCACGATACCATACCATATAACTTAGTCACACACCAAAAAAAAGAACAGTAACAAACAACAGGGCGGCCTTATCGCCTTGAGCGTTTTCTTCCAGGCTACCTTTTGATGGACAGAAATCAAAGTAGGTACAAAAATGTGGTTGGTGGTGTGTCATATAAACAAGGGTAGGAAAATAGGCACGATAACTAAATAAATTATTATAAAAATGTAACTTTTTGAGATCCTGGATATCATTTAGCAGAAGAGTGCCAGCCAAGACAAGTAAAACGAGCCCAAACACGACGGGTCTATCTTGTTTAGTACAGGAGTTTATATGGCCACCTTCCGACTCCATCATCAGATCAGCTCCAGGGTACTATAATATTGCACTTTCACGCAATATACATAATAATTATGCGTGCAAAATTTCAGCTTAATAGACAACCAGGAAGTTGGTCAAGTTTAACTTGCAAGATTCCACCCGAACTTACATACACATTGCAAGTTACATAAAAGCTTGTAAAAATATAATGAGTCCGTCAGATAGATTATTAAAAAAAATATTAGACACATAAGTATTTTTATTTTGCTAACCAAAGTAATAATGAAGATATAGCCCGTTGAAGTTCCGCATGTCGTCACGAGCCTTATTCACGAGTTTGTCATTTGTTGTTTGATAGACAAAAGAAAATATACGTGTCCAATACGGCTAGGACCTGCGCGGGTACAGGACTCAGGCAGACTCCGCCCCGCCCGGGTACGGCACGGTCCTGACAGCGCCTGCCGCGGCACTGGTCGCGTACGTCATTTACTAACCAGAAGGATTGTCCGCAGTAGCCACGGCACTGGGCGAGAGTGCCACGGCGGGAGGGTACGCGCGCGGGTACAGGACTCGGACGGACTCCGCCCCGCCCGGGTACGGCACGGTCCTGACAGAGCTCGCCGCGGCACCGGTCGCGTACGTCATTTACTTACCAGAAGGATTGTCCGCAGTAGCCACGGCACTGGGCGAGAGTGCCACGGCGGGGGGGTACGCGCTCGGGTACAGGACTCGGGCGGACTCCGCCCCGCCCGGGTACGGCACGGTCCTGACAGCGCCCGCCGCAGCACCGGTCGCGTACGTCATTTACTTACCAGAAGGATTGTCCGCAGTAGCCACGGCACTGGGCGAGAGTGCCACGGCGGGAGGGTACGCGCGCGGGTACAGGACTCGGGCGGACTCCGCCCCGCCCGGGTACGGCACGGTCCTGATAGAGCACGCCGCGGCACCGGTCGGGTACGTCATTTACTTACCACAAGGATTGTCCGCAGTAGCCACGGCACTGGGCGAGAGTGCCACGGCGGGAGGGTACGCGCGCGGGTACATGACTCGGGCGGACTCCGCCCCGCCCGGGTACGGCACGGTCCTGACAAAGCAAGCCGCGGCACCGGTCGGGTACGTCATTTACTTACCACAAGGATTATCCGCAGTAGCCACGGCACTGGGCGAGAGTGCCACGGCGGGAGGGTACGCGCGCGGGTACAGGACTCGGGCGGACTCCGCCCCGCCCGGGTACGGCACGGTCCTGACAACGCACGCCGCGGCACCGGTCGGGTACGTCATTTACTTACCACAAGGATTGTCCGCAGTAGCCACGGCACTGGGCGAGAGTGCCACGGCGGGAGGGTACGCGCGCGGGTACAGGACTCGGGCGGACTCCGCCCCGCCCGGGTACGGCACGGTCCTGATAGCGCACGCCGCGGCACCGGTCGGGTACGCCATTTGGCTCGTGGGGTTCGCCACGCGCGAGATGAGCTGCCGATCCGTGCGACACACTGGCACTGCGCTCACTGGAAAGGAAATAAGATGTGTTTTGATCGTGCAATCAGTGTTAAATGTTTTATTGACTGCCTCGGTGGCTCAGTGGTTAGTGACCCTGACTCCTGGGCAAGCATTTATGTAAGTAACATAAGTATTTGCTCTGTGTTTTGGATGTTATTAGATGTTATCTATATTTGTATGTATTTATAAATATATATAGGTGCATTGGCGTATTACCTATCTCAAAAGTAAAGTAGGCATGTGGTTAGGGGCGCAAAGGTACAAAGGGGCGCGCTTGCGGAATTGTAAAACAAAGAAAAAATATAATTTAGCATTAAAGCACTAAAATGAATCTGTCAATAAATACTCAATTTGCTTCAATTTATAATAAAATATAAATTTAACGGATGGGTCTAACTTAAACTTCCAACACCTACAAACAACCTTGTCAATGGTGCATTGATTTCTGATTGAAATTGTAAAGATACGACTGCAATATTCGTCGCGTAGACCGCCAGTGAGTATGTGTCGGATGTTCCAGCTTCTATAATTGCAGGGCCGAGCGTGCGGCGCGGGGCGGGGGCGGGGGCGGGAGCTAAGCAGTCGGCGCAAACAGGGTTGTACTATTTGTACCATTATTTTATAGTGTGTGTAACATGTAGTATCGTAATGCCACTACTCTAAAATATGAGTAAAAATTTGTATTGAAATTGATAAGGGACCTATAAAAACAAAAGATCATGGGGATCATTACACCCCGCCTGAACAGATTATTATTGAACTGATTATTACTGAAAAATATGTTAAATTTTAGCGCTCGCTACGCTCGCGCATGTTAGCTACCCGGAGGTTTGCTTTGCTTAAATTTGTTTTAAATTTACTGGCAAAACTTGAAAAAATTTGCGGTCTCTCCATTAGTCTAAAACCAATAGTTACGAAGATATACCACTTTTAAATTTGACAGCAGTCATCTGAAATGTAGAATCTGAAGTTCTATCACTTTTGTGAGGACATCAATGGTCTAAAATCGCTAGTTAGAGATAGACTTCTAAGTTTTGACACCTGTCATTTGAAACGTAAATCGAAATCATTAGATATTGTAAATCGTAAACTCGTGCTCTTTTGTCCGTGGCCCCCATCTCACCTAGTTTTCCTAAGGTGCAGCACAGCGGTTTTGGTCAAACTATAGTAGGTAAATAGTTATTTTAATAAAGGGACGCCGATGAGATTCTTGCCTACAGCTAACACAAACTATGGTGACATGGACATTCGGACTATACAATATATTTTCATTATCACAATAAAAATAAACCTGAAATAAATACGAATACATTTTTTATGAAATATTTTATATGGTGTTCATTAGTTCCCCATACAATGCTCTAATAAAATTATATATTTCTATGAATCTTATGATTTTATTTTTAGCTCGACTGTCACAGAGCAAGCTTGACAAAAAGCTCATTTGACGCATTAAGTATTATTGAAATAAGAATTTGCCGAATTGAGAAATTGACAAATGATCAGTCCCGTACTTGACAGATTAAGGATTGTGTCGCGAATGTGGCAAACATAGATTTGACGAGTATAAGTAGAACTGAATTTGACGAATCAAAATTTGACGACCGCCTGCGTAATCTAAAATAATAATTCCATTTTAGAAAACATACCAACTTTTTGAAAAAAGCTGATATTTTGACGGGTGAATTTTCGATTGAAAATTAGTGTTTTTTCGATATTAATTCAAAATAAGGTGAAAAAAATATATTTTTGATCAAATAAATTACTGCGTATTTGAGACATAAAAAGGTAAGTTTTCACCAAATTTTGGTAAAAAAAAATATTTTTGTAAAAGATAAAAATAAAAAACCAAAAACTTGGTTTTTAAAATTTTTCACATAAATTTTGAGGTTATGTGAAAAAAGTGTATTGACAAAAGTTTTAGATCTTTTTACTACCTACAACTTTGCTGTTTGACTTTTTTCGATAGGACTTTTAGTTTTGCCGGAAATCGAGAAAAACCGTTTTTTACCCTTAAAAACTCACTCCCATCCCCTTCCCGACCTCAAATCGCCCGTAAATTATTTTTCCTTTCATTTTTATAATCATCCCCTCCTTTTCTAATGGGTTTCATCCTACTATAATTTTTTTTCACTTTTTATTATTCTTAAAGGCTTCTACTCTGGTCTATTTTGGAGCCATGTGTGGTTACTTTCGGCCGTGTGTGTAACCGTATTTTGTAACCGGTTACAAAAGAAGCAAATTTTTACCCAGTTACAAACCAAACTAACCCAATTACAACTCACCTGGACCCTTCGGAGTAATCCGCGAAAAACACCATATTATTGCTGACACCAACAAAATAAGTAACGCAAGCTGTACAACAACTAGACTACCATTTATCATGATATCTATTACTGCTATTTTATTACGTAGGAAAATTATATCAATTAATAATTTACAACTTGAGGTAAACTAAAGGCAGTAGTGAAATGTTATTTTATTATGTTGCGTTATTTGGAAATGTGGGTAGATCAAGATATTATTTGTATACTTATGTACTGATCGTCTCGGTCAGCAAGCGAAATTTATTTATTAGGGTTCAGTAGTTATTACTAAGACTTCGCCGTCCGTCTGTCTGTCTGTCTGTCACCAGGCTGTATCTCATGCACCGTGATAGCTAGAACGTTGAAATTTTCAGAGGTGACGTATTAAAAATATTAGGGGGGGGGGGGGGGGGTAGATGCTTTAAATTTTCACAGAATACGAAGTTAAATTATTTACTTCAAAAATAAATAATTGAGGGAATATACCTATATTTTTTTTTTCCCATAGAATAAACGTGATTATTTTTCTCGATATTGATATGCTTCAAATTTTCACAGAATATATTACCTTAGTTGTATTTTCCCTTCAAAAATAAATAATTAAAATATATTGAATGGTGCTTCCACGCGGTACTGGGCCGATTATTTTTAGGTTTTTTTGCCTTTTACGGATAAACTAGAACAAATATACCGTCTATTTATGGTATTTGCCTCATTATTTATGGCCGCTATATGAGTGTTTTTTTAACTCACACAACCAACAGTTTATCCGTAAATGCCAAAAATATTTGAATTTCGTGCGGTGACCTAGTGAACCCACCATTCGGTTATGGCACAGAAAATATGTAGTATTTCACTATGAGTCATAACAAGCTCAAAGTAGCCTAGCGAGCCATGAAGGCTATGCTCGGTGTCTGGCTGCAAGATCGAATCAGGAATGAGGAGATCTGCAGATAAATCAAAGTTACTGGCACAGACCAGCGGATCAGCAAGTTGGAATGGCAGTAGGCAGGGCATATAATTCGAAAAACGG
This sequence comes from Hypomecis punctinalis, assembly GCA_949316475.1. Taxonomy (NCBI): domain Eukaryota; kingdom Metazoa; phylum Arthropoda; class Insecta; order Lepidoptera; family Geometridae; genus Hypomecis; species Hypomecis punctinalis. The sequence goes on from OX438817.1 coordinate 19,698,258, forward strand.
ATGGCCAATGGAGCGGTAAATTTCTCGAGTGGAGATCACTTGCTTAGCGGCTTCGACTGCCTCGGTGGCTCAGTGGTTCGTGACCCTAACTTCTGGATCAAAGAGGCGTGGGTTCGATCCCCACGCAGGGCAAATATTTATATGATGAACTTAAGTGTTTGCTCTGTGTCTGGGTGTTATTTAGTTACTATCTATATAAGTATGTATTTAAAAATAAGTATATGTAGTATATCAGTCTCTGGCAGCCATATCACAAGCTTTGCTTAGTTTGGGGTCAGAGGCCGTGTGTAAGATGTCCCAAAAAATATTTATATATTTATATTTATGGTTTATGGCTGCTGTATCAGTGTGTTTTAACTCTCACAACCAACAGTTTATCCGTAAATGCCAAAAAACCCAAAAATATTTGAATTTTGTGCGGTGACATAGTGAACCCACCATTCGGTTATGGCACAGAAAATATTATGTTAGTACTTCACTATGAGTCATAACAAGATCAAAGTAGTCTAGCGAGCCATGAAGGCTATGCTCGGTGTCTGGCTGCAAGATCGAATCAGGAATGAGGAGATCTGCAGATAAATCAAAGTTACTGGCACAGACCAGTGGATCAGCAAGTTGAAATGGCAGTAGGCAGGGCATATAATTCGAAAAACGGATGGCCAATGGAGCGGTAAAGTTCTCGAGTGGAGATCACTTGCTTAGCGCAGCGAAAAACATCCACCGACTAGGTAGACTAACGATATAATTAAGACAGCATGAGCTCAAAGAGGCGTGGGTTCGATTCCCACCCAGGGCAATTATTTATGTGATGAACGTAAGTGTTTGCTCTGTGTCTGGGTGTTATTTGGTTACTATCTATATAAGTATGTATTTAAAAATAAGTATATGTAGTATATCAGTCTCTGGCAGCCATATCACAAGCTTTGCTTAGTTTGGGGTCAGAGACCGTGTGTAAAATGTCCCAAAAATATTTATTTATTTATATTTATTAGAAGATAGTTACAGAGGACTAAGCGTTAGTGGGTAGATTATTAAATATGTAACCCAAAAAACACTGTATAAGAATATGCAAGATAAATCCCCAGACATGTCTCAGTTTCAAATTAAATAGATAGATAGAAAAAATAAACGCTTATTTATAGAGAAGGAATTACAATTAGATACAAATTATAGATGTGTTGCTGAATTATTTAAGTCACTTAATTTTTTACTTTTACGCCATGGCAAAAGTAGTTAAGTATTTGCTAAACAAGAGTTCGAAATTGCTTTTTAACCGCGTGCTCAGTTTTGATGACCGAGCAAGCGAAGGATTCTAAAATTGAACCACGCGAGCGCAGCGAGTGAATCATCCTACAAAATTAGAATCCTGAGCGTTAGCGATGGAATCAAAAGAGCACAAGGTGAAAAATCTTTGCACTTGAGTCCAACACGTAACTTTTCATCCCCCCTCAGCGAGGAAATGACTAAAGTCGTCTACATAACGCACTGTTTCAAATACTTCTCGCGTGATTGTTGAGGGAGAAAGCTCATTTGAGAATTATTAACAGTTTCAGTCAATTCTGTTGGCGTCAAATAAACTTCCTCGTCGCTAGAATCACTCATTTTAGGTGTATCACTTGTTTTCAAGTTTAAAGTTTTAAATATGAGGTAAAAGAAAATGGCGCGTAAAAAGCAAATTAAAAATAAAGCTCTATGCTAATGACAATTTCGATCTATAATTATTTTTCGCAAAAAATAGTAACTAAAACCTACTTCCATCGTGTACATAATTCGAATAGTTCACTCGAATTGATAAATAATTGATGTAAACAATTTTTACATTATTGTTGATTTTTCAATAACGGCTCAGCCGATTTCGATAAAATTAAATTAGGTGGTCCCATTTAAAGTTTAGGGATGATACATACTCGTTCAAACTATTTTTTTTAATTCGGTTCACAATTTGCGAAAATATCGATGAACATACACAAAAAAAAATACATACAGACGAATTTAGAACCTCCTCCTTTTGGAAGTCGGTTAAAAACGAAATTTGGCCACTAAATTATCAGTTGTATTGCATCAAGAGGTATCGAAATATAACGCGCTCTTGCGTCATCCATCGTAGCTTTCATGTATCCAGCTAGATTAGCATACGACCACGAAAAGACTTTTGTCTACGTGCGAAAAAGTGACACGTATTATGTACTTCACCATAACTCTGTCCCGTTCTGACACGTCGAAAGAATTATTTCGTGGTGCGTAGACGTGGTCTCTTACTATAGGCCTTATTGATAAGCTCCAAGTAGCACAACGAGGGCTTTGCTCGGAGTCTCCCTTCGAGATCGAATCAGGAATGAGGAAATACATAGAATAACCAAAATTACCGACACAGCCCCGCGATTTGGCAAGTTGAAATGGAGTGGGCAGGGCACATGGCACGGAGGACTGATGACATTTGGGGTCGAAAAGCTCTTGAGTGGAGACCACGCACCAGCAAGCGCAGCGTAGGACGTCACGTACAAAGTGGACAGATCAATAATAAGACCGCAGGCTCGCGCTGGATGCAAGCCGCAACCAACCGGTCTTATTTTAGATCCATAGGGGAGGCCTATGTCTAGCAGTGGTCGTCCTATGGCTGATGGATGGATGGATGGAGGATGTCTACTATTTTAACAGTATTTATGCCATGACGTGATGCCCTTTTTATAAATCCGAACCCAAAGGGTCAAAACGGGACCCTATTACTAAGACTTTGCTGTTCGTCTGTCTGTCTGTCCACCAGGCTGTATTGAATGAACCGTGATAGAGAATTGAATTTTTCACAGATTATGTATTTTTGTTGTCGCTATAACAACAAATACAAAAACAGAATAAAATAAATATATAAGGGGGTCCCATACAACAAACGTGATTATTATCGCAGTTATTTGCTTGAAATTAACGACAAACTTTTAAACAACATTATTATTTAGTATTTTTAAAAATAAATATTTAAATTAATTAAAAAGGGGTATTGTATGGACTAATGGGACCGTATGGGACGGTACAACTAATTATTTAAAAAGAGTAAGCCGACTTACAAAGCCCCAAGTCTCGGCGTCTCCGCGCTGTCCTGGCCTGACAGCAAAACATCATCACAGTCAATATTATAACAATACTTATAATCATACAAAAAAAGATAAGAGCGTAAACTATAAGCCGAATCGCGAAACCTTCATCAACAGTCGCCATAACTATTAAAAAAAAATTCAGTAGCTGATGGACTGTATGAGTATGACACACAGCAATGTCCACCAAAAGTTCATGCAACTGAAAATTTACAATTTTATGTCCTCAATAATGGCGAAGTTTAGCACTTTATTTTAATTTAAAACGTTAATCTGTACACTTATTAGCAAATAAACAAATTTGAATACTTATTTGAGCAACTTGTACACATTTGAAGTTAAACGGAATAAAAGTCAACACTGCACAACCGCGCGATTGTAGTAAGTACATGATAAATGTGCTATTTTAGACAAATATTACACATTTATCCTCAAGTATTGCAGAGGGATAATAAATGGCGCTTTCCTTAACAAAAGGTACAGACATAAAAGCCATGTACGACAATATAATGAAATTAATTAAATGGAATTAGTTTTTACCCGACTGCCAAAGATTATAAGTATTGTTTTTACAAGTTTTTATTTAGTTTCACCTGTCCCGTTGTCTGTATGTCGGTCTGTTAACAAATCTTGTAAGTTATTTATCCACTTCCCAGTTACCGATTGAACTGAAATTTTACATGTGTAAATTGCGTGACAATGCAATATTATGATGACATGGTGCTGATTTGATGATGGAACTGGTAGGAACTTTGCCATGAAACGACACAGCCTCATCGACTTTGAGCTCATTTGAATCGTCTTGACGAGTAGTTTGTCTTTCAATGATAATCAGGGTCTGCTGATGGAGCTGGAAGGTGGTCCTAGGAACTCTGTAACGAAACGACGCAAACCCATTGAGTTTCGGTTCGTTTGATTCGTCTTGACGAGTACTTGTTCAGTAAGTTTAATTGCAAGGTTGTTTTAAAAATAGATTTTTTATTAATTATTCTTTTTGCGCGTAACATGTATGTTTGTAATGTTTTTTTATTCTCACGTATCTTCCAAAACGCTAGATGGGTTTCGACAATTAAAGTATCGTCGTATTCGTCTCAAAATCCCAAGTGGCCTTAGATAGGTTAACAAAAACAAAATGGCGAATTTTTGGCGCCAAATTGTATAATAGCTTAAAATTTTTTGGTAACCAAATCTATCGCGGCAGTAGGTAAAGCGATGGCGAGACGAACTTGACAGGCAGGATAGAGATAAGTGGAAAGAGGGTAGAGAGGCCTTTGCTCAACATTGGGACAATATAGGCTCCTAATAAAAAGTGAGTGGCGACACCGCGAACCCTGATTCCCTGGGGCTAAATGAGCTCCAGGGTGGAAGTGTTAAAGTTAAAGCCTTTATGGGGGGGGGGGGATGATAAGTGAAACCACTCGACATAGTTACACCTTACTATACTATAGGCTTTACCCATCCTGCTGTCTTTAATGAGATCATCTGTCCACCTCGAAGGTGATCGTCCTACGCTGCGCTTGCCGGTAGATAGATAGATAGATAGATAAACACTTTATTGTTAACACTAAAATACAATTCAGAAAACAAAAATACACAGAGAGGAAAAAAAACAACAACATAAAATAGTGCAACAAAGGGCGGCCTTATTGCTTATAGCAATCTCTTCCAGGCAACCCTTTCTTCTGGAGAGGAATTAATAAAACAAAAAAAAAATAGAAAATGCGGAGTGAGTAGCAAAAAAGAGAGTTGATAAAAAAAAAAAACTTATTACAAATAATAAATATAACGAGCTAAAATTCGAATACATTTAGTACCTACATCCTAATACATAAATAACATAATAATAATATAAGATACACTAAAACATACAGTTTGATATAAATAAAAAAATACATAGCAATAAATTAGAACAAAATTAACAACAGAACTACTGCGATGACACCTGCGAAAGGTATAGCATTTTAACGCTTTCCTTAAAAACATCAAGAGATGGAGCTTTGCGTATTGGAACAGGCAAAGCATTCCACAATTGGACAGCTTGAAAAGCAAACGACTTGCCATAGAATGTTTCAGTGCGCGCAGAGGGAGACATAAGAGTGAGGTTATCTCGAGACCTAAGAGGAATAGAATGAGAGGAATGCCAATAACAAAAGCAATCTTTTAAGTAGCATGGTCTCCACTCGAGAACTTTTCGATAACATCCGTCATCAGACCTCTAAGCTATGTGCCCTGCCCACTGCCGTTTAAACTTGCCAATCGGCTGGGCAATGTCGGTAACGTTGGTTTTTTTACGGATCTTCTCATTCCTCATTCCTTATAGCCCTCTCCATTGCCCGTTGGGGCCGTTGGGCTACTCCACTAACTGCTACTTACTAGTAAGGGCCAAAAGTGAGGGACCACGTTTCTGTGCCATAACATAAGTCATCATTAGGTTGCTACAGTGCCACACACTGGTCTAAAAATTTCGACTTTAGGCACTGAGATATGTCGGACGTTACGCATTTTTCCAAACGCTGATGTAAATGATTAAAATATACTCACAATGGTCCGGGTGGCGCGGTCCACGGTTTTTCGGACGACAGCAAAATAGTAATGCTGCATATATCACAGTAATTACTAACATGGCCCAAAAAACGTACATCGTCACTGTGGCACCGCCCATTTTAACTATTTACCTATTACCATTAAAATAATAAACATAGAATTGTGGACACAATTGTACCAGTCACAAGTGATCCAATAACTGACAGTTTATGTATAATTGTTTCCTCTAAACGTATTAATCATCGACACAAATGAAGTAAATAATCGGCTAAGTGCGAGTCGGGCTCGCGCACCAAGGGTTCCGTACCGTATGGCCCCCCTTAATATATTTTATTTATAATTTCTAATTCTGCGAATATTTCAAGCATCTTCATGTTGCCACACCGTTATTAATATCGAGTAAAAAATCACGTCACGTGTATGGGAGCCCCACTTAAAAATATTTTTTTTTAAATTAAATTTGGTATTTATTTTTAGAGTACATATTTAACTAAATATTTTGTGAATGTTTCAAGTATCTACTTGTCGCCGTTATTAATTTCGAGCGAAAAACGGCTAAAAGTTTAGATTAGTTTAGATATGATATGTATGCGAGCCCCACTATTTTTTTTCTGTTTCTAGTATTTGTTGTTATAGCGGCAACAGAAATACATCATCTGTGAAAATTGCAACGTTCTAGCTATCACGGTTCGTGAGATACAGCCTGGTGACAGACAGACGGACAGCGGAGTCTTATTTATTTATTTATAACTAAATATTCAAGCATTTACAGTACTTAATACCAAAACATGCCTGAATCATTAGGTTTACATTTCTTGAATCTTAGTGCGACTAAAATGATGTAAACAACATTGAATTAAAGTATTAATACCATTAAAAAACAAATCAACATCCGGCTCGTGAGCAACAAGGTCATTTAGCAAAGCGAGTGCGTGGTGTGTGGGTGCGTAGCGCGAGGTATCGGTACGGGCAGCTCGCAGCGGCGCCAGCAGCGGTAGGGGCCGCCGAGCTTAGTAATAGGGTCTCGTTTATACCCTTTGAGTACGGAACCCTAAAAACAACACAGTGGCATAATGGAATAGAGGTCCGAGTGGGAGTTTTTAACTATGTTCAAAACCTGCTCGATGGCGTTAACGTTTGATGTGATTTATTCGATTTTATTAGCAAAAGTCCCACTCGGTACTCGGTAGTCCTCGCAGCACATTCATAAGTGCCATATCTCGACTCGCTCTTGACCGATTTGGTTCATATTCGCAAATCTTCTCAGGATTCAGATGTTAAACGATTTCCCAAATTTTATTAAAATCAGATGATAAATAGCGGGATAGCAATTTCCACCCTTTTTTAGGGAAATTACTTTACTTTATTGCTAAGACTCTGCTGTCCGGCTGTCTGTTTGTCCGTCTGTCTGTCACCAGGTATCTCATAAACCGTGTTAACTAGAACATGCTAGAACGTTAAAATGTTCAAAGAACAAATACTAAAAATTAAAAAAAAAAATTAAGGCGGCTCACTTACAACAACCCTGATTTATTAGACGTTTTTTGCTCAATATAAATAACGGTGACAGGAAGATGTTTTGAAATATTCACAGAATATATAGTTAACTATGCAATATTTAAGGCTCTCATACCAGTAACGTGATATTTTTTTTTTCGATATAATATAATAATATCGATAACGGCAGCAGGATGTGCTTGAAATACGTCCTTTTGGTAGGTAGGAACCACAAACTTTTACCAAAAGGAAAATTGCTACCTTTGTAAATTCCTACCTATGTCAATTCTAAAAATGTTCCACGCATATGTATATCGCGTGATAATGCAATAACATGGTACTATGGTGCTGATCTGATGATGGAGTCAGACGGTGGCCATAGGAATTAGGAACTCCTCTACTAAACAAGACAGACCCGCCTGGTAGGGGTAGTTTTACTTGTCTTGGCTAGCACTATGTTGCTACACGATATCCAGAATCTTAAAAGCTTGTATTTTTGAAAAGTTTTATGTATTTTATAATCATTTATTATTAACACACTCGGAAGATTGATTTGGTTGGTAGGTAGGTACATAAGCAGGTATCGAAGTGTTAAAAACCCCATTACGCATCTATCGTTTTCATATAGTATCATTATTTTTCGCAAAAAATGGCACCACACACTTCCACCGTGTACAAAATTCGAATACGAGTAGTTTACACGACTCGATATGACATCCATGTAAGACTAGGTACATTATTGTTGATTTATCAAAAACGGCTCAGCTGATTTCGATAAAATTGTATCTAGACAACTCGGGAATATACCCTTTCGATATAAAAAAATGTATTTTTTTATCGGTTCACAATAAGGGAGTTTCCTTTATCATAAAAACTATTTAAAAAAAGGGATTTCGTTCGCGATTTGGGACGGCGGCTTAGAGAAAGAGGCCGTGATCCTCGCTCTGGCTTTTATCTGACCCAGCATATATCACTGGCGATCCAGCGCGGCAACGCAGCTAGCATAATGGGCACCTTCGGCCAGGGCACTATCACTATACTATCGGCGGCTCTGGAGCCGGATGACGTCACACGCGTAAATCCGTCGCGAGGTTTTTTGATTTCGTGCGGTCATGTTTAAAAATTCATAACTCCGTCATTTTTGGAGATAATTGAAAAATAAAAACACCATAATTTATTGCAGACTTAGTGTAATTTAATAAAAATAAAACTAGAAAACGGGAAACTTCCTTATTGGCGAAAATATTGATGAACAGACATAAAAAATACATAGGTAGGTACAGATGAACATAGAATTTCCTACGGAAAGTAAACAAATAATGATCGAAAAAATCTGATACGTCTGTGTGTAAGGTTGATGATTACCGCTGAGGCGCCATTGAGAGAGCCGAGGACGGTAATCATCAATACACACGTGTAGCAAACGACGTTTTTCAACACACTTGTGAATAAGATAACACTAAAAAAATATTTTCAGCAGTGAAAACGAGTTGTGAAAAATGTTTCGAAATAGCGGTAAAAAATAATCAGGTTTCCTATGCGCGCGCAATGGCAATGGCCATAGACCGAAAAAAATGAGGTTGCATAGGTACATTCATTTGTTTGTACCTACTATTGAACACGATCTTTTTTGTATCTAAACTTTTTTTAAGAACAAAGCAATTCAACCAATCTAATAAAAAAAACTCACATGTGAACAATAGCAATAAAAAAGTCACAGTTTGATGTGCCTAATTGCGGTGAAATTAGAGCCACTTTATGAGCAAGTGTGTTGAAAAAAATATTAAAATACTCACGCTGGATTCCGAATCTCGGGGGAGTCCGTCGACAAAAACATAGCAATACTATTATCGTTACTAAACTTATCGGTATTATAGCCCATAAAAAGTACAAAATCACATTAGTACCATCCATATTAGCCATTATGTACCTATGTATTCTATTACCATTAGCTAAATAAAAGTTTATGAAACAATTTTATTTTTAGTTATTCCTCAGTACGTACATAGGTCTCAGAGCAAATAAAAAATCAAGAGAGAATGTTGTGAGCAAACAAGTGAAGCCAACCAAAACTACGCCTCGCGCGTGTACAGACAATCACACACACATCCACGTTCAACTAAACTACGCCTTGGCTTGTCAGTCAAACTATGGCGGCGCAACACCGACGCACTCACACATGTTTAAAAAACCGGCCTCACTCGACAATTCAACGACGTTCCCTCTTGATTTTTTTATTTGCTCTGAGACATAGGTATAGAAAAAATATTATCTCAAGAATTATTTTTGTAATAAACAATTTAAATATGAAAAAGGATTTTTTTTATTGGACAATTACAAAGCACAAACTCTAGGGTCTGTGTTGATGACTGAAAGATGTACCAGTATTTGAAACTGTAAGAGTGTAACTTTGAATTTCGAATATATAAGTTTTTTAAAGATAAATAATTCAATTTGAATAGAAGGCACAATTGTACTTGTTCACAAGTTATAGAGTTACTGAGGGTAATTTTGTACGTAAAACATTTTTTCCTTATAGGTATTTAATTATGTATATTCATGTTATTCAGTAACAGGAAAACAACGTTCAGTACCTACTTATAGCTGCCTAATCATCATTGTGTTGTCAATACTTTTTTATTTTTTTCGAGTTGGATTATTTCAATGGTACAGTTGGTATGGCATTAAAAGTGTCTTACTTACCTACTGTACCATTAAAATAATGCAGCTTGAAACCAATTCATCGTCAACATTAGCTTATTTCGGTTCACTGCAGGGCATAAGCTTCTTCCTTTAGCCAATATTATTTTTGATAAAAAAATAACCTTATTATAATTTTCCCCAATAGTTATTTAAGTAGGTATTTTTTGGCTTCATAGATACGAATTCAGGCTTCAAATAATGTAAGTAGATACAAATGTTATGTTTTGTAGGCGCTGTATACCTATGTTTTGTGCATACCTATGTTCTAGCAAATAAATAACTTTGTTTGATATTCATATTTTTTTAAAACAGCTTCAAAATATGTACCTACGGAAAAAAATCCTTTTGTGACTAGGTTAGCTCCATAGTAAAAGTTCATAATGATGGTTTTAATCACCCCTTGCGGCTTAATAGGTACACTCTTTCGGACCCACCCTGTAGAATATGTCCACCATTTTAGAGACCTAGGTAAGTTCACCCCGTATTATTCTACCTAACATACATACTCGTACGTCTCAAAGACTCCTCAGGCTGGAGTTCATCAAATGCAAAAAAACCGAGGGTTACGCAAGTGCTCGGTTAAAAATTGTCGATTGGCGCTTTATTGGTGTTCGTCATTTGCAGATAACCGGGACGTAGATAATCATACGTTTTTCAATGAATGACTCGTATATGAATAAATGGTATTATATTACTATAAAAAAATGACAGTAGTGTCATAAGCGTTTCGTGTCACTTTTATGTAACCTGATAACTAATTAATTAACTAACTAATTAACTAAATAACCATTCAAATAAAAACGTAGCTAAAATGGCACATGGCAGGGATGGGGAGCAACATCTCTGTCGCGAAGCTACGTTTCTGCGATCGCCACCACGCTTGCCCAGCGCGGCGATTATGGGCAAATACCCCCAATATATGGAAAAAACAAATAGACCAGGCCCCCAGTCCGCAGCAGCTCCGCTAGCCCGGGGCTACGTTAGCGGCCCCGGTAACGGCGGAGAAGGGGGTGCTAAGAATCCCTGGCAGACGCCCGGCTACCATTCCCGCAAACGACGACTGGCCCTGGTAACACACAACGTGCGCACAATGAGGACTGACGAGAGGATTGCTGAGCTGGAAGAAGAGTTGAGTAGGTTGCGTTGGGATATTGTGGGGTTGTCTGAAGTCCGTAGAGAGGGGGAGGACACGATAACTCTGAAATCCGGCAACCTGCTCTACTACCGGGAAGGTGACCAGCGGTCCCAAGGTGGTGTCGGTTTTCTCGTTCACAAGTCCCTCGCTAACAACGTTATCACCATCGAAAGTGTGTCGAGCAGGGTAGTATATCTAATACTCAGAATATCCAAGAGGTATTCGCTGAAGGTCATTCAGGTATACGCACCGACCTCGTCACACCCTGATGACGAATTGGAGACTATGTATGAAGACGTAAGTCAGGCCATACATACGTCTAAGACCCACTTTACTGTTGTTATGGGGGACTTCAACGCAAAGTTGGGCAAAAGAAGCGATGATGAGCTGAGAGTGGGGCAATTTGGATATGGACAACGGAACCCCAGGGGCCAGAGGCTGGCTGACTTTCTGGAGAGAGAGGAACTCTTTATGATGAACTCTTTCTTCCAGAAGCCGCCTCACAGGAAGTGGACCTGGATGAGCCCCGATGGTTCCACCAAAAATGAGATAGACTTCATCATGACCACTGAGAAACGGATATTTAATGATGTCTCCGTGATCCACAGAGTGAAAACCGGTAGTGATCACAGAATCGTAAGAGGCACATTGGATATTCACGTTAAACTCGAAAGGTCACGCCTGATGAAGTCTACGCTCCGGCCTACTCGTGCCCATATCCAGAACCCCAAGAGCTATCAGCTCGAGCTCTCAAATTGCTTTGCTTGCCTGGAGAACTTTGCGTCGGTGGACGAGATTAACAATGAGCTCGTAGAAACTGTCCAGACGGTGGGTGCTAAATTCTTTAGACCCCGTCATACAAATAGACCTCAACAATTTTCCGATCAAACTCTAAATTTTATGGCCGAACGACGCTTACAGAGACTGCAGTCTTCCGATGATGCAAAGTCATATAGGCAGCTCAATAGACAAATTTCAAAATCCGTGCGGCGCGACATTCGTCTCTTTAATACTAAACATATTAAAGAGACAATAGAGCAGAACAAAGGCTCCAAAGTGTTCGCGAGGAATTCGTCTATTGGGCAAAGCCAGTTGACAAAGCTGAAGAGAGAAGATGGCAGTGTAGCGTCGACCAAGGCAGAGGTATTAGAGGAGATCGAAAGGTTCTATGGACAGCTATACGCTTCGGTCGCTAAGCCTGTTAGCAGCGCGGCCAAAGATCCAAGAGCCAAGCTGACCCGACACTTCACCGAAGATATCCCGGACATCAGCCTGTACGAGATTAGAATGGCCCTGAATCAGCTTAAGAACAACAAGGCGCCGGGTGACGACGGTATCACATCAGAGCTGCTGAGAGCGGGTGGAACACCGGTACTAAAAGTCCTCCAGAAGCTTTTCAACACCGTCGTCCTCGAGGGCATCACGCCAGAAGCATGGAACAGAGGCGTGGTGGTGTTGTTTTTCAAGAAAGGTGACAGCACCTTATTGAAGAACTACAGACCCATCTCGCTTCTGAGCCATGTTTATAAGCTGTTTTCAAGGGTCATTACGAACCGTCTCTAGCGCAGGCTTGATGACTTTCAGCCTTGCGAACAAGCCGGTTTCCGAAAAGGCTTTAGCACCATAGACCACATTCATACGCTGCGGCAGGTTATACAGAAGACCGAAGAGTATAATCTGCCACTTTGCTTAGCGTTTGTGGACTATGAAAAAGCCTTTGATTCGGTCGAGACATGGGCTGTGCTTGAGTCTCTTGAGCCACTATGTTAGTCCGAGTACAGGAAAAGAGATCCAAGGCGATCCCTTTAAAAAGAGGCGTAAGACAGGGAGACGTAATTTCTCCGAAACTGTTTACGACTACTTTGGAGAACGCCTTCAAGCTCCTGGAATGGAAAGGATTCGGCATCAATATCAATGGCGAATACCTCACTCACCTTCGGTTTGCCGACGATATAGTAGTCATGGCAAAATCGATGGAAGAGCTCAGCACTATGCTCGAAGGCCTCAATCGGGTTTCTCAACAGGTGGGTCTTAAGATGAACATGGACAAGACGAAAGTCGTGTCTAATTCCCATGTTTTACCCACCCTGATTTCTGTTGGAAACTCGGTTCTTGAAGTCGTTGAATCGTACGTCTACCTAGGACAAGAAGTAGTCCAGTTAGGTAGGTCCGACTTCAACAAAGAGGCCAATCGCCGAATCCAACTCGGCTGGGCAGCGTTCGGAAAATTGCGTAGTGTCTTCTCGTCCGACATACCTCAGTGCCTCAAGTTGAAAGTTTTCGACCAGTGTGTGTTGCCAGTGATGACTTATGGCACAGAAACGTGGTCTCTCACTATGGGCCTTATTAGTAAGCTCCAAGGAGCCCAACGAGCTATGGAGAGGGCTATGCTCGGAGTCTCTCTGCGTGATCGAATCAGAAATGAGGAGATCCGTAGAAGAACCAAAGTTACCGACATAGCCCAACGGATTAGCAAGTTGAAATGGCAATGGGCAGGGCACATAGCGCGGAGGACTGATAACCGGTGGAGTCGAAAAGTTCTTGAGTGGAGACCACGTACCGGCAAGCGCAGTGTAGGACGTCCACCCACAAGGTGGACAGATGACCTCATTAAGGCCGCAGGATCGCGCTGGATGCAAGCCGCTATCAACCGGTCTTATTGGAGATCCATAGGGGAGGCCTATGTCCAGCAGTGGACGTCTTTTGGCTGATGGATGGATGGATGGATGTATATCTAAGGTCTCTTGCAGTTGTGTAAAAGAAAAACTTCTCAGTTATCGTTTAAAAAAGTTTGAGCCGTTTATGACCTAAAAAACCGCATATTTCGATACTCACAAAAACCAAAACCTACAGGGTACTTCCCGTTGACATAGAACTATGAAATTTGGCGAAAAGCATTGTCTCAGAGTACACATATAAGAATAAACCTGATAACTGTTCATTTTTATTTAAATCACAAAAAAATAGGGCCTCAAAATTCACAAAATATGGGTTCAAAATTCAAAGTGATAGGTATAAAAGAACTTCATTAGCACATGCTAAACAGGTTTTTAATTATTATAGCAATGTGTAATTTTTGCAGGATGACGAGAAGAGTGAAAAAAAATTTTTTTTTGTTGATTATAGTATAGGTGACCCTGTGATGTACCTAGGGACATTTTAAATTTCTTCGACATTGAGTTCACATATCTCTGAACATTATGAAGATTTTTAAATGAAAGTTACTATAGTTCGTAAGGCATTTCATCGCTAACGATTGCGTTAGTTTTTGTGTGCTATATCAATGCTGTTTTTTTTTATTAAAGGGCAAATAAAAATGGAGGTTTTTGTCCGAAGGTACTTTACCCGTCTGTACCTTGGGACAAACCTGTATGTACCTTGGGACATAATTAATTTTAACCAAATTTTCTAGCAAAAGCTTTTTTTACTGTCGGAAAATACTTTTTTCACTTCATAATGTTGTATGAATGAAATTTAAATCAGTCTTAGAACCACTCTGAATAGGGGTTACATAACTGTGTAAAGTTGATTTTTTGAACCCGAATTCTTTGCTACACTTCTTATTTTTCCTGTCTTAATTTTTTTAGCATTTTATTTACGAGCTTTTTGCATCTTTCTTTAACTTCTAATACATGTGGTTACTAAGAACTGTTCATGGATTCAAGCGTCCCAAGGTACAAACAAAATTATGTCCCATGGTACAAAAACAGCCATGTTAAAACAAACTAAATAATATTAATTTGCATGTTAGGAAACTGCTTTGGTATTTATGGTATTGTAGAAAGAAATTGCAGACTACAATACACTTGATTTAGTTTTATCAATAAAGAGCACCTATGAAATGTAAAGCTACTCAAAAATATCTAAAAAAATTAGTTTTGACTTCCAAAAACTTAACTGTTCTCAAAATTCACTTGAAGCCGGAATGGTCACGAGACTCACTAGTCTTGCTAAGTTATAAATATACTACGCAAAGGATATTACTTAACTTTATTACTGTCGCTAGTTTTCGAAATATAACGAATGTCCCTAGGTAAAACCATCCCAAGGTACAACACATGACCTAGTGATTTTAACAACTTACTTCTCAATTTTGTGAAATTTTCTGGATTTGTACGGAAACCTCGGTGTGCGAGCCTGACTCGCACTTGTCCGGTTTTTTGTAATTAGAGACTGTAGTGCGTTGCTGAATTGTGAGACTTTGATGAGAGAAAAAAGCGAAACAGGTTTGTTTAAAATTATATTTCGGTAAAATTTGAATTAGGAATAGGTAGTAGAATTTCTCTACAATTCTTTCGTTCTGTGCATATGATTTTTCTATTAATAAAACAAACACTCACGTCGCGCTACCGTGGCGCCACTGTCCCGTTTCTTTATAACTATACGGACAGCAAGTTGCTAGTAATAATTATCGCCCCCCATCAAGACAGTTATACCGAATTTCAAGTGATTGGGGTAAATTCTCCTGATTTTCTACAGTTTTAGATTTTCATCGAGCTGAAATGAAATCGAGGATAGATTATGACTATTTTATTTCTGATGTACTACACTGATACCGATTTTTTCGCGTTTCTACCAATTCTGCAATGTTTCGTTCGATATCAGCGTCTGGTAAAGAATCGTAGAGATTCCTTGCAGCATTAGCACGTTGTGCCAGTTATTTTGAGCTTATTTCTAAGATCATGGTGCCTACTATGAAATCTTACATTTTCGCGCGTTGCCTAGAGAAACTTGACTGACTCGGTGGCTCAGTGGTTAGTGACCCTAACTACTGCGTCGAAGAGGCGTGGGTTCGATCCCCACCCAGGGCAAGCATTTATGTCATGAACATAGGCGTTTGCTCTGTGTCTGGGTGTTATTTAGGTACTATCTATTTAAGTACGTGTTTAAAAATATGTTTAAGTAGTATATCAGTCTCTGGCAGCCATATCACAAGCTTTGCTTAGTTTGGGGTCAGAGGCCGTGTGTAAAATTTCCCCAAATATTTATTTATTATTTATTTATTTACATATTCGCGCGTTGTCTATAGAAACAACACTGGGCACCATGTTAATTTGAACTGATCAGTTCATGTCATATCAGTTCAAATGATTGAACCTGACTGAAATGTCTGATCATGGCTGATCATGGCTGATCATGACTGATCATGACTGATCGCAAATGACCTTGACCAATCATTACTGATCATGACTGAAATTACCAATGAAGGCTGAAATGACTGATCATAAATGACCATCACCAGTCATGTGTCCAGTTTTACAGCTCGTAATTCATTTAAAAAATACTCACATTGCGTCACCGCAGCGCCACTGTCTTGTTTTAAACATCGAACGCAACATGATATTAGTGACACCACCACAAAGCAGACTATAAGACACCCTATCAGTAATATAATCATCTTAAAAAACGTGTCTGTTGACTGGTTCATCGTTAGTATAGTAAGTAAAATAAATAAAGATCAAATGCAATGCGTCGTTCTACTGACACTCACGCTTAATAACTAAAATAACAATTTGACTTGAATGTCTTGGTAATAAGGATTAATAGTTTTAAACAATAGTTTCCTTGTAGATAAGTATGGGGCCAACTGTACGTAAATTAGGTTTTTTATTAGTGCCTACAATGATGTTTATACGTCATGTTCGTCATCTATAGAGATTAAATTTTTAGGGTTCCGTACTTAAAGGGTTACGTACACAGATGGGGAAAGCCGCTATGAGCAAGATGACGAAGATCTGTCGAAACAGGAACTATCTATGTGTAAAAAACGTGACGCTTTATATAACATGTGGATAAAAGATACAAGTAATATAAAAATAAGGGTTGAATATAAAAAAGTTAGCAAATCAAACCAATAAACTTGTACATAAATGTAGAAATAAATAATTACAAGCAAGAGATAGATAAATATAAATGTGATACTAAAATGTTATGGAAGATAATAAATACTATGGCTGGAAGAATAAGCAATTCAGTCGATGGTATAGTACAAAAAGCATTTTACCCTGATACGAACAAAATTATTGCTGCTAATTTTGCTACGCAATTCCAAAGCAATGTTAAATCTATCATACCTACTTGCTCGAGAAAATTATTAAAGGAATGTGAGTATGAAAAGCCTATAGATAAATCTATTTACTATAAAGCAGCTACTGGCCGTAAAGTGAGTAAAATTTTGAGTAATATTAACATAAATAAAGCGCCAGGAGCAGATGGAATTAGAGCTGTAGACCTAAAGAGACTGTCTGATAGGATAGCTGAGGTTATCGCACGATTAATAAACGCATGCGTTGCTAAAGGTACCTACCCTCGAGAGCTTAAATCAGGGATAGTAAGACCTATTTACAAAGGTGGCAGCACGAGCGACTACGGTAACTATCGGCCAATCACAATATTGCCAGTCATTGACAAGGTAGCAGAAAAGTACATCTGTGGCCTGATAAAAGATTTTTATCAAACGCATGAAGTGCTATCTACCGCGCAATATGGTTTTCAGCCAAAAAAGAGCACCACACTACTGCTATCGCGTTTTACTGATGAAATAAATGCGAGTCTAAATGAGAAAAAACATGTGTTGCTTGTTTTTATTGATTATAGCAAAGCTTTTGACATGCTTAGACACAATTTACTTGTTCGGAAGCTAGATAATAGTGGAATAAGAGGCAAACTATTAGATAAAGACTATCAGAAAGATCGCAATTTTCAGGTAAAAGTAGGTAAAGAGTTCAGCTATACTGTTGACGTCACTGAGGGTACAGCGCAGGGCTCTGTAGCCGGTCCGTTGCACTACTTGGCGTATGTAAATGACGTCAACAATGTAATTGAGCATTGCAAGGTGTACCAGTTTGCCGATGATACGTGTTTGGTTGCTGCTGACAGTGACATATCCAAGGCACAAAGCTATATTCAAGCTGACTTTACAGCCATTTGCAAATGGTCCCATGATGCAGGGTTAGTCTTAAACGCGGAGAAGACAAAACTACTACACGTTCACTCCAGCCATAACATATGCACAACAAAGGTCAGGGTTGTTGCGCACAGTCACGATTGTTTGCACGAATCGGTAGTCGCCGATGGAATCACGTGCACTAAAGACTGCATAGATCTAAAACGGGTGACTGAGCACACTTACCTAGGCCTAATTATTGATGATAGATTTAATTGGTCAAAGCATGTAGACAAGGTATGTGGTAAGATTAGAGCAATAATGGCTAATTTTATTATCATCAAAAGCCGAGTGCCCTTCTCTGTACTCATGACAATGTACAGGGCACTAGTAGAAAGCATAGTATCTTATGGGTTAACTAGTTATGGGAGAACATACAAAATCGACGCTTCAATACAGATTGCTCAAACTAATTGTCCCAGTTAAAATAAAAGAAAAATATATAAATGACGAGGGGGGTTTGTTTCAATACTGTAATGTGATGCCCATTCAAAACAAAATTAAATATAGTTTACTTAGTGAACAATTTTTCAGAACAGACATTCAGCACGAAGTTAAATCAGTCGGTGTGCCAAGAAGCAATAGGTATAAGAAATTGATAGTGCCTAGGTATAAAAATCTTTACGGAACACGTACATCGCAATATTTAATTCCAACCCTTATTAATAACCTCCCACGTGAAATAAGGGATAAACTAACAGTGTCAAATTGCAAGCGAATCCTTAATCAATATTTTACGACTTTGAATGAACACTAATACGGAGCATCCTATATGTATCCAAAGCCGAGCGACCGGCCGCGTGTGTTTTATTGCACCTGGTTTGACGAGGTACGTCGGCGTCGCATCGGTCTCGGTTGAGCCGGAGCGAACCAAGTAGGTACCTACGGCAGCCGTAATGAATAGCGGCGACCGCTCGGCTTTGTTTATTTTTATGCTGAGCTGGTACTTGTTAGGTACTTGTAATAACTTGTAATTGTAAGTAGAGAACTAGAACACTTGTCAAACCTACGCTAGGTTTATAATAATAATATAGCCTTTTATTCAGATCTCTTACAATGGTTTTTAGACTTATGTAAAACTATATAAACTTATTTAACTTATTTTACTAACATATAGACTTGTTTAGCTAACATTAACTATATAAACTTATTTAGTATCTAACTTTAAAGACTTAAACTTAATATATATTAATAAAATTAAACTAATATTTGGTCCTTGGTTATTTTGCCAAGATCTGTTTGCCAGTCGGCAAAGGCCTCCTCCAACCTTTTCCACTCCTTTCTTTCATGGGCCACTCTGTTCCATGTAACACCTGCGACTTGCCTAATATCGTCGACCCACCTTTTCTGTGGTCGGCCTCTCTTCCTTTTGCCTTCCTTTGGGTACCACCACGTCACCCTTTTGCTCCATTTGTCTTGTCCTCTTGCCAGGTGACCAGCCCATCGCCATTTAAGTCTTTTTATTTTGCTCATTACATCGGTAGTTTTTGTTTTGTTTCTGATGATGATTTTTTTAATTCTGTCGGACTTCTTGATGTTTAGCATGCTCCTTTCCATTGCATACTGGCATGTTGCTAGTTTGCTTGAGGTAGCCTGATTTAAGGACCATGACTGACACCCGTACGTAAGGACTGGTAATATGCAGGTGTTAAAAAGTTTACTTTTTAGGTTTATATGGAGCTCCTTATTTTTCATAGCCTCTCTTAAACTCCAGTATGTTTTCCAACCATTTGTAATTCTTCTGTCCACTTCCTTCTGCATGGGATCTTCTTGAGTTATGAGTTGCCCTAGATATATGTACTCATCTGTATAGTTCATTTCAGTATTTCCTAGATCTATAATGTGTTTGTCCCCGTTTGTCATCACCTTAGTCTTTTCTAGATTCATTGCCAACCCTACTCTCTCACTTTCTTTTGCAAGTTCTTTTATCATCCTGGTTAGGTCTTCTGCTGTTTTTGCCAACAACACTATGTCGTCAGCAAATCTTAAGTGCGATAGCAGTTGACCGTCTATATTAATTCCGAGATGTTCCCAATTGAGTCTTCGGAAGATCGATTCCAGTACTGCGGAGAATAATTTTGGAGATAGAGGGTCTCCCTGCCTTACGCCTTTTTCTACTTTGAAAGGAGTACTTTTCTTTTCTAGTTGGATTCTTGCTCTACTACAGCTGTATATGTTTCTTATTAATCGGATGTACTTGTGTTCTATTCCTTGTTCTAGTAACGCCTCCCATATTTTGTCGTGTTGTAGAGAATCGAATGCTTTACTATAGTCGATAAATGCAATGTAGTATGTGAGTTGGTATTCATTGAATTTCTCCAGAATTTGACGCACCGCGTGAATGTGGTCGATCACTGAGTAGTCTCTGCGGAAACCTGCTTGCTCGATAGGTTGGTTTTCGTCTAGGGTTCTTTCAATCCTTTTTAGGATGATCTTAGCAAAAATCTTATATATATTGGACATGAGGCTTATAGGGCGATAGTTTCCTATGTCGTATTTATCACCTTTCTTATACAGTAGGATGATGTGTGACTCAGTCCATTGCTGGGGGATGATTTCAGTATTCATTATATCTTTGAACATATCTGTGAGGACAGGTAGTAAGATCTCTTTGCTATGTCTTAAAATTTCATTGCTTATGCCGTCAGGACCGGGTGCTTTCTCTCTCTTTTGGGTGTCGATAGCCTTCCTAACTTCAGCTTGGAGAATGCTGGGGGTGTTCGAAGTATCCTCTAGATCGATTTTAGATTGCGCAGTGTTATTTCGATAAAGGTTTTTATAGTACGAAGTAGCTGTTTTTAGTATGTTAATTCTGTTATAATTGAAGTTTCCTCGGGCGTCTTTCATTTTTACTATCCAGTTTTTCATGTCGGTCAATTCTTTGAGTGCTTTTTAGTTCCTCCAGTTTTTTGTATGTAACTTTCTATCGTTCGCATCCTGCGTTGTTTTCTACCCTTTCTCAAACTTTCTTTGATGTCTTTGCTGATTTTGGCTATTTTCTGTCTTCTATTTTGAGTACTTCTATCATTTATAAGGTGACTTCTTTCTTCTAGGAGCTTTAAAGTGTCTGTTGATATTATTCCTTTTGCATCAGTTTTGGTGTCTGTTATAAGTTTAGTTTGGGTTTTGATAATATTCTCCATATAATTGTATTTATCTTGGGTTCCCATTTCCTTAGTGTTTTCTTTAAAGTCACTAAACTCAGCTCTTAAGGCTGTTGTTATTTGCTCTAATTGCTGTTCGTCAAGTTTTGTGTTTCCTGGGTCTTGTCTCGGTCTAGTCTTAGGCTAGGTTTAATAGTGTTTTAAGATTTATAACCTAATGTAAATTTGATTGAAATAAATAAAAAAAAAATAAAAAATCTCCAACGCAACCAAAATGACATGTAAAAACGCTGGTATTCTCGATATTCTTGTATGGCTCCGAATCATGGTCAACTCATGCGGTGGACCGAAAAAAGATCGAATCTTTTGAAATGTGGTGTTGGAGGAGAATGTTACGCATATCGTGCACAGCGAAGCACCAATAAGTCCATTCTTGAGCAATTAAAGATTAAGACTAGGCTTTCCACAATTTGTTTTCAACGAGTCTTAACTTTGGTCACATCGCCCGTAGCCAGCCCGATAATTTTGAGAAACTGGTTGTAGCTGGGAAAGTAGATGGCAAAAGACCACGTGGACGCTCACCTACCCGTTGGTCTGATCTGATTAAGTTGATAACCGGGCTTCCAGTTACCACTGCTCTGAATAAAGCCAAAGATAAGGCGGCGTGAAAGCAACACGTCACTGATTCCATCAAAGCATTTCAAGACGGGCACGACCTTCAGTAATGAAGAGTAATGAAGACGAATAAGAAGAAAACCCAAAGGGTAAAAACGGGGCCCTATTACGAAGACTCCACCGTCCGTTTGTCTGTCCGTCACCAGGCTGTATCTCATGAACGGTGATAGCTAGAACGTTGAAATTTTCACTGATGACGTATTGCTGTTCCCGCTATAACAACAAATACTAAAATCAGAAAAAAAAATATTTAAGGAAGAAACGTGATCTTTTTGCTCGCCATAACGGCAACGGGAAGATACTTGAAATATTCACAGAGTAAAGTTGCATATTTCCTTCATAAATAAATAATTACATTAACTTAAAATATATTGATATATTTTCCATATGGTACAGAACCCTGTGTGTGCGAGTCCGACTCGCACTTGGCTGAATATTTTAAACTAAACAAAAATAGCCTATGTTTTTATTTAAAAAAAATATGGGACGTGCATTTTTTCTTTTGTCAATCAAACAATAAATTACAAAATTAAACCTTGTTAAAATTTGGCAGTGGGGCCTCGTGACGTCACTAGTGCGACGTAGTCTGTACATTAAAATTTGTAGTACACTCGTGACGTCACGGGGAATTTTAGCGGGCTATATCTTCATCAATTTTTGTTTTATTGACAAAAAATACGTGTGTAATATTTTTTATACTACACCTGCTCGGAAAGTACCTTGATACTTTATCAAATTTACGGTAGAAAGTACGTCATTGCATATCGAACAAATATGCGGCGAGAAAACGCATCTGAGCGGGAGAGAAAAGTGTATGAAAATCCATTTCTTACGTGGTTTTATTTTTATTTTGGGTAAGACTATGCGCTGGTAACCTAAATATCAAAAGCCAAAAAGTTTTTACAGTGAGTTTTTATCTCCAAGTTCGCAAAATTTCACTGGCCACTAGCTGTGTGTTGGATGGTGTCAAACAATTTGAAAAAAGAACATGTGAAAATTGCAGACGCCATTGGCGCCATTTTCAATTAAAAGTGTTACATTAAGCTTCACTAACTGCAACAATTTCAATATAAATTTCAATTAGTAAAGATTTAGTTTTTTATTTTCCTCGTAGGTGTAGTATAAAGCACTATGTATCACTCGAGAGAAAGTGCGATTCCCGATCTCGGGTGGTTTAAAACGACACCCTCGACGGTAATCGGTCACTTTCTCCTCTCGGTGAACAATGTACTATTTTTAAATCTATCTGACGGACTAATTATATTTTTAGTCTTCACGTCTATTATAACCCATGCCAAAAAACAAGTCTATCCGTTGCTGTGTTGCTATTGCCGCGCCGTGTAAAAAAGTAATAAAAAAAGAAACACACTTTTGAATTAAGAATATTAATTAATAAGGACTAAGGACTATAATTTTGGTATGTCAACAAATTAAAAATGGTATATCAAATAATAGATAAAAAAATCTAACCAAAATGATATAAGTACAAGTATACATTATTTGAAAGCTTGTTTAATGGGCTTCTCATAAATATTTAATTTATAATTTTTCATCCCTCCATTTTTTTTAAATGAAAATAATAATACATTATTATTGCTAGAACAGAACAAATAGTAAGCTGTGTTTCATATTTTTCAAAATATTTACTTCACTACATACTTAGTATAAAACAAAGTCGCTGTCGCTGTCTGTCCGTCCCTATGTATGCTTAAATCTTCAAAACTACGCAATGGATTTTAAAGCGCTTTTTTAAATAGATAGAGTGATTCAAGAGGAAGGTTAATATGTATAATACATGCATAATATTGGAGAGAAACACTGATTAATTTACAGGTTTCTAATGTGATGTCGTAAATAAACACATTTTTTGCGTTTACATTGCAAACGCTGACTGAACCCTACGAGATAAATCAAAATAATGTACTACGGTATTGTACACTTTAAAAAGGTCAACAAAAAAGTCCGCGATGGTTTATGTCTATCTCTTAAGAATAACCTACAATAACCATTTTTTATCCTTTACATTTTACGGGAAAATATAGCTTATTTAGGAAGTTATTTTAAGCAATACAGCATTAATCCTTATGCAATTAAGTAACTTAAATATGATGTCCGTTCAATGTAGATCAATATGGCCCTTACAGCATGTAATTTAAATGAATTTTTCCGAAGATATTACAGATTTAAAATGCAGGGACATAGAAGTGTGGCGGGCGGTACCGGCCCGACCGGCGGCCATGCCTATATTATATGTATAGCTATAGTGCATCGAAGGCCGCGCTTCTCCCTGTTATGTATAACTGTAGCACTTTATGATTAGCAGTTGATGGGACGTGTTTATCAGAGCTCTCTAGCGAGAAAAATAATGATTAGTAAAAACGTGCTTTTCGGCGCGACAATCCGTACTTATAAGTCGTATGAATCGTCCGCACACACACACATAGCAACGTCGAACAAAACGGACAATCGAACAGCGGCAGATGGATAAATAACCCTTCAGCTGTCCCAGCGCTTTACGGCAAAAACGCGATCTTGTCCAGCCACGCGCGATTTTTTTTTAATTTCCGCCGCTACCTTCTAAAATCACGATTTCTCGTAATTTTTGTATGAATAGTCCCAATAAACTTTACATCATAGGAATTGTCTTGAATTCAGCTATTAGAATCTGTTTATAGAATGTGTAAATTTTATTTCACGTTATCTTTAGGAAAGTAGGAAGTTGAAAAAAAAATCTCCTCTCTCAAAAATTTGAATTTTTTGCAAAATACCTCAATAATCTATTGCCAATGCATTAAAAGTATAAATAACTTACCCTCCCCTTACCCTTCCATCATTTAATTAGAAAAATGGGCACCAAAGCCACTTTCGCACCAACAAATTGACCATTTTTATCACAAACGCAGACGGTTGGAAAACTCCGATGCGCGTCCGAGCACGTGTGACGACTTGTCGGCGAAATTAGACGAGGTCGAAGTAGGAATCAAATAAAAAGTCACGACACTATATTCTTCTCTGTTTTTCCTATTACTAATTGGTATAAGTTAAAACGTGACAGCACAATAGGCAGACGTCCAAAAAATTGCTAAAGAAAAAACGGGCGATTAACCAGATTCTGGCGGCTGGGCGAAATGGGACAAATTGTTCGTCACCAGAATCTGGTGACTGGACAGTTGAAGGGATAAAGATAATTCTGCCATGAATTACGATCCTTTGATTCCTTACAACTTTACAAGGACGATCGTATAGTATCAATAGGTACCATGTCAGTAGTATGTGAACATTGCTTGGCATTGAAATTCAAGGACGAATAGAAAGGCATGTGTCGTTTACAAGGAAAAGTAAAATTAGAAGAAATTCTTCCTCCACCCAAACCTCTTCACTCTCTCCTTGCAGGTTGATGATCCGAAATCGATACAATTCGTGCTTCATGATGTATCAGCATTGCACCCGTGTGAAGCAGGGGCGGGTCGCTAGTTTTATATAAAATAAATATTTTTGAAAAGCCCGTAATTAAAACAAGCTTTCAAATGATGTAGGTACATAATCATCTTTACCACTTGCGGACGTCCTTTATAAAAACTTATTCGCTTCAAAAAAATTTTGTTTGGAAGTCATTTAAAAATGTACCTACGTACTCACTTTGCACTGTGAGATGCTCATTGGGTCTGCAGCCGCAACAACACGCGTAGAGCATCATTATTATTACAACCAGTAAAATAAATATTAAACAATACAAAGATTTGGTGACATTACTATCCATGATAAATTTCAGTAATGATGATAAGTATATTGACCTCTCAAAGCCCCTGCTCTTTACAAAAAAACACTTTGGTCTCACTTGTAACAAATTTAACCAAAAAGAGACGAAACAACTGGACTGAATGCGTCTCCTTACTGGACTAATACAATTAAAGGTAAATCAATTTGGTTTAAAATAGGTATCAGAATAAATACCTAATTATTTGCAAATGTTTCCTTAATTAACTAAAATGTTTCGAGTATGATAAGGTGCTGTAGATTAATACGCTTTAAGGTACATATAGTTCGAGATCCCACCGCAAGAACATCCCGCTCATAGCGTACACGGTTCAAACCAAATTTTTACGTAATTATATGAATAGGAGAATAATTATATTTAACTAAGGATGCCTTGCGAAATCAGGCCGCAAGTATTTGAAATTTAAAAATGTTTTATTAATTTATAGGAAAACATATCCTTCATATTTTGTTTTTTATACAAATATATTGAATAGGAGAATACATATAAACCAGGTTGCCTTGCGAAATGGCCACATTTGGCCTGTATTTTTGAATATTTAAAAAAAATATTTTTTTTGATATAACCTTTCATTCACTTATTTTTTTAGATACTTTACGAAGCTTAGAATACTTATATGTATACAAGGTTGCCTAAGGAAAATTTTAGCTTCTCATTTTTGTCATTTTCTAACATTTAATTTTCCACATTTCGTTTGATAACCTTGTATATATATATCCTAAGCTTTGTAATGTATCTGAAAAACAACTGAATGTAATGCTTTGTCAGAAACAATTTTTTTTTAATCAAAAATATTAGCTGCCATATTTCGCAATGCAACCTGGTAAATATACAGGGTTATTTCTAATCAATTTACATCCTTTTAGGGGCTTATTCTGTACATCAAAATAAACAACATTTGTTCTACAACTTACGTCAAAACTCGAAAAAAAAATCAGCTGTTCCATACATTTTGTCACGGGTGAAAGATATTTTTCTATAGAAAAATATTTTTTTTTGTTGAGTTTTGACAAAAGTCGCAGAACAAAAGTTGTTAGTTCTGTTGTACAGAATAAGCCCCTAAGAGGATGCTAATTGATTAGTAATAACCCTGTATATTCTCCTATTCAACACATTTATACATAAAACCAATGAAAGATATATTTTCCTATAAATTAATAAAACATTATTAAATTTCAAACACTTGTGGCCATATTTCGCAAGGCAACCCTATTTAAATATATTCTCCTATTCATATAATTACGTAAAAATTTGGTTTGAATCGTGTACCTAAAACGCTATGGGCGGGATGTTCTTGCGGTGGGATCTCGGGCTAATAGTATTAATATATTTTCTTTCCTTAATATATGAGTGTATATGAGTTTTTTTCCGTATCACGCTTGCGTCATTCCGCATAAGCATTGGCTTGTTTCAGTTGTTGATTCAACAATGTTTCCATAAGACGTTATCAGGTATATCAGATTGGAATGAGTCATGCGTCGTTTCGCCCCGCAAGCGGTTGGTCCCACGGGGCGAATCGACCAAGACTCTTTTTGAAGGTCCCCCCCCATTCGGCCCGCTCCAAACAATGCGGGGCGAATGGGGACCTTCAAAATGAGTCTTGGGCGAATCGCCCCGCGATTAACTTTTTTATCTGTACATTTAAGTAGAAAAGTAGTCAATGGAAAAAATAAACAATTGCATTATTTTGAGGGCGTCATTCTATGAGTCCTATGGGAGTGTATGAACAAAAATGCATTTGATTGAATGATGCAATTGATGATTGAATGATCATCACATGAAACCAATGTGCCAAATTGGTTTCACGTGTTTTGTAAACATAAATGCCCTGCCTCCGTCTTTGTTTCCTGACAATTACAATTTGGATATCTTCAAGTCAAGAGTCAATAGGTATCTTCACTATCTTCTAGCCTTCTATACTTTATACAATTTAACTTGATCTCTGCGACAGCTGTCAGAAAAATCACGCCTATGAAGTCCTGAATTTCTTAATAGTACAGACAGTACCTGTCAATGTCAGAGTTTATGGGCATGCCGATTAGTGATGGGCGACGAATGATCGTGACCACAGAGTTTTATATAGAGTTTTAATTAAAATATCGATAGTTTATACTGACGATATTTTAAATAAAACTTAATTTATCATTAATTTTATTGTATATTTTAATATCAAAACATTTGTTACATGTGTAATTAAATTAAACCCAATTAAATGTTACATTAGCATCGATAATAGTGAAAAACGTCGACAAATACTATCGCTACATTATTATGAGTATTTAATTAATATCATAACATTATTTACATGTGTACATACTTGATCTTAAAAAATAGTAAGTAAATAAAATCCAATTTCTCACCTTCAACTTCTCATTCGATTTCATTACAACATTGTTTGAAAATCGATTTTTTCCACCACTATCTCAACTCCAAAAATGTCAATCTTCTATGTCAATGTCACTGTCGCAGAGATCAAGTTAAATTTTATAGAGTATAGTTAACATTTTTTGTATAGTTATAAATATGACCCTATTATATGGCAATTTTATTATAAATAAAACTTATGAAATGAATTTGTATTGGTCTATTGGAACGATTTATTATAATGTTTTCTACTGTTTTGTGGTTTTCTAGATTATCGTTACAAAATTCGTCTAATGTGTAAATAGGGTAATTATTGTTGTTTTATGAAGCAGTTCTCTCTTTCGATATCTTGTAAATTATTTGGCAATTTATCGAATAATTTTTATAGTCATAGAATTTGGGCTAGAACTGTGCTCTATTTTTATGCGTTTTGTTATGTCAGACGCTTTGTTAAAATAGTCAGGGTGCTTTTTGACAAATTTGCGTATTTCAAATACAAATGTATATAAATAGATACATATATTTACATTGCACTTTATGACTGATAATGATAGCATAATACTTATATTATATTATGGCTATTTCGGGAATCCAAACCCAATGCAAGCGTCACGCGCCGCGTCAGTGGGGAAACCCTGCACTCTGGGTTTTTAGCTCGGGCTATTAATGTAGCTTCGTTAGTTGTACAATTGTTATTGAGCAATTTTTAAATTGATAAGTGCAATAATATATTACCTACACCTACTACCAACCTACTTTATTAAGACGTAATGGGCATGAGGACTAGGTAAAAAATTCAAAAAATCATTACTATCAATACCTACTTAGTATCTTTTTTATTGTCAATCAAACAATAAATTACTAAGATAAATCTTGTCAGAGTTTGGAAGGGGGGCTCGTGAAGTCGTGACGTCACTAGTGCGGAGTAGTCTGTACATTTGTATAGCATTCGTGACGTCACGCCGAACTTAACGGACTATATCTTCGTTAATCTTTGTTTAATTAACAAAATTAAGAAAAAATACGTGTTTAATATTTTTTTTAAATCTATGTGACGGACTAATTATATTTTTTTCGATTTTGCTTTAGGTACTCGGTTTCAACTGTTACAAGTTTACAAGCACTAATCAGGTGACATGACGTCGAGATTCGAGAAAACGGGTCATTGTGAATTATTCAATGTAAATATCTAAGTCGGTATGTATGACGGCGCTCGGACATTTTTTGACTACTTTCACTTAGGGACTGTGGCTCTGTAGATAATTGCTCGAAGATGACCACGCATAACTTTTCACAGAGTAGTCCCATTTCAATAATTATTTCTTTGTTTGGTAGATGGTCAAACAGGTGGTCGCATTTAAAAGTATCAAAATCGGTTGAGCCAATTTTGATAAATCAACAATAATGTGAAAATTACCTACTATGTATTTCGATCTGTGCGAACTATTCGAATTTTGTATGCGGTTGAAGTCGGTTATGCAAGTTTTCGCGAAAAATAATTATAAACAACGTTAAACAATTAAAACTCACATTGGACCTCCGTGGCACCACTGTTCCGTTTTCTTATAAACCAACAGCAACTTGCTATTATAACTCCTGCCACTATGAAGACAATGGCAAGACACTGCAGCGATAACATAAACACCACGAAATTAGTTTCTAACGATTTGTGCATCTTCACTTTTTAACCGATAATATGTATACGTTCCGATATTATGTACACGTTTTTAAAATTACTCTCCAGGTCGAATGATATAAGTGAAGTTCAATCAACGCGTAGCTCTATGTGAGCTTCAGTCAAGATTAGATATTACGCAGATTGTGGCTAACTTCACATCTGTTGACTTGTATAACTCGGATTTTACACTTTAAAAAATGAAGTGATACATGTTAGGAACCGACGCATTGAAATGCAATGCGTTGTTCTACTTGCACTCACGCCGCATGACTAAATATAATAACAATCGGCGTTGAGTGGCTCGGTTTTGGGGATAGCCCGTGTAGGTACGTAGGTACTTTCCTTACTAGTATTATATATCAATAAGTATTTTATTCGTTTATTGCTTTGTTACTCTTTGACGTGGCCGTGGTGGTCTAGTGGCAATAACTGTTGTTACATGCACATAGCGAGAATGCCTAGGCCCTAATGTAGAAGTTGTATAATTTGTATCTTGTGACAATAAATTATTTTGAATTTTTTTTTTGAGTAACCCCCGACCTGCAATCGTGAAATCGTGGGTTCAAGTCCCGATCCCCGTGCCAATGAGTTCCAAGCCAACGTATGTATGGAATTTCACACCATTGGCTTTTTCGTACCACCTGCTCGTACTAAGCGATTCGCATCTTCCTTCATAATGCGGACCGCCAGGATTTTTTTTTATTTGTAGTTTCCTCGGACTTGATCTGAGGTTTTGTTCATTTTGAATTTTTATTTCTAATTTCCAAATTTCCCATCTTCGTAACATATACATTATATTAATCTTGACAATTTCGACATATATCCAAAAAATACTATCTAGACAACAACATACAATTTCAAAAATCTCTTAAAATACTTTTATTTTTATCTGATATATGACAAGTTTAGAGTACAAACTAGTTTTAAGTATTATTATCTAATAAATTCAGTTCCAGACCGCCAGGAATTGGAATGCCCTACCTCCGTTGTTGTTTCCTGACAATTACTATATAGATATCTTCAAGTCAAGAGTGAATAGGTATCTTCTAGGTCTACATACTCCACCTTCGGCTACAAACTTCGCATTCCAATTGGTGGCCAAATGTAGACCTATTCTACATTAAAAAAAAAATGAATGGTCTAAAAGTATTCCAGACAACGATTACTCACGCTGCATCGTTGCGGCCCCACTGTCCTGTTTGCCACACTGGCAGCAGTTCCAAACTATTATCACCCCTATGTAAACAATGACAAGGCACGCCAGCGATATCATGACCGTTATCGAGATGTTGTCTATCGTCTGGTTCATCGTAAGTGCTAAACTGATAGTTTATACAAGTTATTAATTTAACACTAAAGTTAAAAAATGAGGTGAATTAAAACCAAAGTCCAATGCGTTGTTTTACTGACACACTCGCCGAGTAACTAAAATAACAATTTCAGTTTAGTAATTAGTAGTTTCCAGGAATTATGTTTTTTACGCAATGGTTTCCTTATGGTAGCTAAATTATATCTATAAATACGAATCTCCTCATTCCTGATTGGACCTCGTAAAGGTTTCGAGAATAGCCCTCTACACAACGTTGGGTTACTTTGACCATAGGTACTTCTAAGATACATATTTACAAACAGTGTTGTCCAAGTCAATTTTAGAGTGGCCGTAAATGTCAACGTCTAAAAAGCCGTATTTTAGTTTTTGTTTGTTGGGTCCGAATGTACGTAAAGCACAACGTAAGGAAAAGTCAGGAGGTGTTCCCAAGCGTCTATCGAATTTTTAGAAATAACTTTCCGGATTGTAGCAGTTAATATTGGCCAACCGAAAAACGAGCACCACGCGGAATGCGTTTTAGAACAGGAAGAGAACTTTTGAGTGAGCCAAGAACCTCCCAAAGCGGTTTGGAAGGAGTAAAAGTGCTCACAAAACTGCTGAGTGGAATTAGGCTATTTTTGTGGTACCGTGTGCGGTGAACTTGGGAATACTCTAAGCACTGAATCATGTCCCCCTGCGACACATTAACGTATTGGGATACTGCATTTGGCCCGGCCGGGGCGCAAAATGCCATGAATAACAAAAAAGTATGAAATATAAATAAAAATAAACTTAAGTTCTCTAAGTGGAGACGTCAGGACGTCAGACCGTGACGTGGGCGGTCTGCGCAGACTCCCCGGATAGCGTTGACATGGAAACAAGAAAACAACACTGAGCCGCGACTGTCACAAACCTACCGAATATTACAACACAATAGAAAACGATTATTCGACTATCTCTAGTTCTTCAAATATTACCTCGAAAGAAAATAAGAAAGAATGGAACGATTCGAGTAGAATTTGACCTGATAGAACAGAATAATCTGAAAAAAGGGCCGAGGAAAAAATTCTGGCAACATGCGTTGACAGAAACTTTTTTTTATTGATTAATCCAATATTTTACAAGTTATCAATCGGCCGAGATAGAAAAACCGGTTCATTAAATGGGCCATAACTCGTAAACGGTAAGTTTTATAAAAAAAGTTCAGAGGAAATAAAAGACGCGAAATTGCCTTATAGTGCATTGATTCGAGATATCGTCCAGAAACATTTTTCGAGATGGCGCTTGAAACTCTCGACCTGCATCTGTCTGCATTTTGTGATTTTTTGCTCAGTAAGTGACACCAAATCTTTAAAAAACATGGGTTGGTTTAGTGCGAGGTTGACTATAAATTGCTAAGGGGCTCCGCATCGTCTAGACTCCGGCTGTAAAGGTCGTAAATAGTGGCACCTGATAGGGTTAATACGGCACTGATAGATAGTCGACGTACCACCTGCTTGTACTAAGTGATTCGCTTCTTCCTTCATAATGCGGACCGCCAGGGATTGGAATTCCCGCCTCCGTCATTGTTTCCTGACAATTACAAGTTGGATATCTTCAAGTCAAGAGTGAATAGGTATCTTCTAGGTCTAACTCCATCTTCGCTGACAACTTCGCTTTCCATCAGGCAAGTTAGTGGCCAAATGTAGACCTATTCTACCCAAAATAAATGATTGGTCTTTGGTCTAAAAGTATTTCAGACAACGATTACTCACGCTGCGTCGCTGCGGTGCTACTGTCCTGTTTGCCACACTGACAGCAGTTCCAAACTATTACCACCCCTATGAAGATTATCACAATGCACACCAGCGATATATCCGTCATCGGGATGTTGTCTATCGTTTGGTTCATCGTAAGTTCTAAACTGATCGTTTATACAAGTTATTAATTTAACGCTAAAGTTAAAAAAATGAGCTGAATTAAACCAAAGTCCAGTGCGTTGTTTTACTGACACAATCGCCTAATGACTAAAATAACAATTTCAGTTAGGTATCCGGGAAAAACATTTTTACGCAATAGTTTCCTTATGCCGTGGTGGTCTATAGAGGTAGTGACGCCCGCCTTACAACCGTGAGGTCGTGGGTCCGCATCCCGGTCCCCGTCTTTGGAATTTATGTACGGAACTTCACACCACTGGTTTTTTGGTGAAGGAAAACATCGTGAGGCAACCTGCATACGACCGTAGAAGAAATTCGATGACCTATGTGAATCCGCCAACCTGCACTGGGCCAGCGTAGTGGAAGTGGCCCAATCGCCTTTCATGCGTAGGCCTACGTCCTGTAGTGGAATATTTAAAAGGCTGATACAGTACAGTTTCCTTATAGCTAGGTAGCTATATACGTAACTACGAATCTCCTCATTCCTGATTGGACCTCGTAGAGGTTTCGAGAATAGCCCTCTACAAAACGTTGTTGTTCCAAAACGAACAGTGTTGTTCCAAGTCAATTTTAGAGTGGCCGTAAATGTCAACGTCTAAAAAGCCGTATTTTAGTGAATATTTAGGGGGATATTGGATAAAAAAGTCGTATTGTCAGATACGGCTTTAGAAGGCTTGGCTTTTCCTAAAGGACCTGAAAACCGTACATTACGGAAAACCCTATTAGAAACATCACTGGTATAGGTATCGCCACACAAGTCTGCGGATGACAAGTTGAAGACATTTCGCGGTGATTCGAAAATTATTGCGCATGTGTGCACAATGCCTACACGAGTGGCGAAGTAGTGAGCACGGGAGCGAATCGAAAAATTCTTATTTAGTTTCAAAGGGTTTACACCCGAAGTGGTCCTATTTAAGTTTCACAGCAATCGGCTGAGCCGTTTTTGATAAATCAAAAATAATGTTAACGATTCAAGTGAAATAGGTAGGTATGTATTCGAATTTGTACACAATGGAAGGCGGTGTTGCCATTTTTTGCAAAAAATAATTATATAGGCTTACCTTTCGGCTTTTCCAGGCAATTTAAAAAATGTAATCTCTGGATTCACTATGAAGAATACAAACAACCATAAACAGCACAATCTACCTACAATATTTTCATATCTAAAGGTCAGTATGATGCCGCGTAAATTCAGCTATGAATAAATATTACTTATTTATAGGGCAACAGTGAGTAGGCAGTTTATCTCGCATTGCAAAAATGTTTTATATAGATCGTAATTATAATAGCAATTTAGAGTAGTCCTGTTTCTTTTCCACTATATACATTTGATAGAGAGAACACTATATTTTGAAGTAGGACATGTCCACAAAATCTATAATAATAATCAAAAAATCTAACCGCAACACTTGTTACATTTTGAGTAAGTTCATCAGTTAAAAACAAAAAAGAGCCCTGCAGTTTCTTTAAAAATTAATTTTGAATTTATTAGGATAAATAAATATATTTGGCTCAGTAAAAATTTATCTCTATCAACCCTCATTAAGTAATCTCCAAATTGTTGAAATAAAGCATTTGTACCAATTAGACTCACTTTTTAAGTATCTTTTTGTCACATTGAACCTACTTACTGGTCACACTGGTAGATTAAAAAAATAATTTTAGCAAATTAAGAGATGAATGTGGAAGAATCAGCTACAAATGCAAGTAAAATAACAATACAAGCACTTTATTATTGTTAAACTAGAAAAAAATAAAAAACTGTATTATTCACATTTAAAATACAATGCAGGGATGAAAATATCGAATCATTGTAAAATATCATCTTGGTTAGATTTGATTTTTCTCTGAATAATAGGTATACCACTTGTGGATATCTCTTTTAATATGACGCCTTTAAAATTAAAAACTATACACTATTTATTTTTAGCAGATTGGTAAAATACAGAATTAACTGTGGTATTTAGGAGGAAAATGTCTAGACAATGCTGTTAGTGTTGTAATTTGATATTTTGTAAATAAGTCTTTGTCATAACATGCTTTGTTTTGTCGATAACAGATAGCGGGGGCGGTGCATTAGCTAATTACTTACTGAGAAAACAAAACCTTTTACCTGATACCTGGAACAATCACTGGTCAGGGCTTTGTGTCTAGGTTCTTGTAAACGAAAAATAAAAACTTCAGAGTACTCTGATAGGGCAGGCTTTAAGTTACACGTGTACTTAGGTACACAGCCCTGTCTTTAAGAAAAAACGTCCTATGCGTGAAAGGAGAATAGGTGGAGAAGTAACTGGCGTATATGTACGTAGTATTATTATAATATCTTATTTGGTAAAGGTATAGGGTGTGAGAAAAAAGATGTGCTATACATTTATATTTATTTTAATTCATTTTTAGGGTTTCGTACCTCAAACGGAAAAAACGGAACCCTTATAGGATCACTTTGTTGTCCGTCTGTGTGTATGTCAAGACTCTTTATCTCGGGAACGCGTAAAGATATCGAGTTGAAAATTAAATTGTATACGTATATCTATGTAATGACCTGTAACTATTGTTATCAATAAATTGATTATTATGATTATGATTATGATATCTTGCAGTTGTGTAAAAGAAAAACTTTTCAGTTATCGTATAAAAAAGTTAGAGCCGTATTTTTCGTAAAAAACCGCATATTTCGACACTCACAAAAATCAAAACCTACAGGGTACTTTCCGTTGACATAAAACTATGAAATTTGGCGAAAAGCATTGTCCCAGAGTACACATATACGAATAAATCTGAAAATTGTACATTTTTATTTAGATCACAAAAATAGGGCCTGAAATTCACAAAATATGAATAAATCGTATCATGTAAGGTATCATATAAAAGAACTTCATTAGCACATGCTCAGACAGGTTTTTAATTATTTTAACAATATTTTTGTACGGAACCCTCGATGTGCGAGCCTGATTTGCACTTGTATGGTTTTTTTGTGAATATATTTCAAGCCTCTACCTGTCAGCGTTATTTATTAAGATCGAGCGAAAAACGGCTAAAAATTTAGGGAGCCCCTCGATGTTTTTTCTGTTTTTAGGATTTGTATAACAGCCGCAAAAATACGTCATCTGTGAAAGTTTTAACGTTCTTCTAGATAACATGGTTCTTGAGATACAACCTGGTGGTCAGACGGACGGACAGCAGAGTCTTAGATAGGGTCCCGTTTTTACCCTTTGGGTACGGAACCTTAAAAAGAAAGGCCTCTGGCTGCAAAGGCCTCTGGCTGCAATGATGATAATGGTATTTACCTACTCGGTGATTCACTCCGTGCATCATGTGGTGATAACTAAATCTAGCTGTGTATTTCGGGAATACGAACTCGATGTAAACATCGCGTCACTGGGGAAGCCCGCGCTGAGGGACGCCGGGTCTTTTAGCTCGGGTTATTACATGTTATCGCTTCGTTATTTATTTATAGGTATATATACCTACTATGGCATTGGTAGGTGTAACATATTGGTAGGTAATAAATAGCCATGTGTAGTGTGTAGTATATTGAATATGGAATTTAATACTTATCTATATCAAATCCGAAGGTATATTTGTTGGTTTGTTCCTCTTTCACGCAGCAACAGAGCAACGGATTGACTTGATTCTTGGCATGGACATAGTTTGAAAGACGGACAGTGACATGGGCTACTTTTAATCTCGAAAAAAGAAAAGGAAAAAGCCGCGGGCAAAAGCTAGTACTCCATAATTTATTACAACTTAATGGACCAAGCGTGCGAAATGTGAGAGTCTCAGTGCGACGTTGCTTTCTTCTGTACGGATGTTGATTCTCCTACAGGTTGCATTTTTCAACAAATCTTGACGAAACATGGTACACAAGTTTTTTAAGTCTATTTTTTTTTTATTGGAGGTTATTTCCCTCAAAAGAGGAGTAAAGGACATGTCCACAAAATGTATGGAGGCCGGTATAATAATAATCAAAATTCTAACCACAACACTCGTTATATTTCGAGAAAGTTCATATTTTTCTAAGTCTATTACAACAGTTAAAAACAAAAAAAAGCTCTCCGATTTTTTTTAAAATAATTTTGAATTTATTTGATTAAATAAATATATTTGGCTCAATAGGTAGTTTATCTCTAGCAGCCCTGATTAAGTAACCTCCAAATTATTAAATAAAAGCATTTTTACCAATTAGACATAGTTTTTAGGTGATTTTTGTCACATTGTACCAACTAACTGGTCACACTGGTAGGTTATAATTTTTAATTTTAGCAAATTAAGAGATGAATGTGGAAGAATCAGCTACGAATGCAAGTAAAATAACTATAGAAGCACTTTATTACTGCTAAACTAGAAAAAATAATAAGCTGCATTGTTATTTTTCATACAATTTATTTTTCGCATTTAAAAAAAATCGGAGGGTTGAAAAAATCTAAATTAAATATTTTTAGGAAGCCCATATAACAAGCTTTCAAATGATGTATATATCATCTTGGTTCGATTTTTCTCTGAATAATATACCACTCATGGACGTCACCTTTGCCACTTTCTGTCTTATTACCGTATTTTATCATTATTTTTAATTGCTGTAAACTAACAGCCATTCGCAGATAATCAAGTTTTTACGTATCCTAGCTTGCATAAAACTATCAAATTAAAAGGTGATGTCCACAAGTGGTATATTATTCAGAGAAAAATTGAACCAAGATGATATATAGGTACATAATTAGAAAGTTTGATTCATGGGCTTCTCAAAAATATTTAATTTAGATTTTTTCATCCTTCTATTTTTTTTAAATGTGATAAATAAATTGTATGAATAACAATAATACAGCTATGTATTGTTTCTAGTTTAGCAATAATAAAGTGCTTCTATCGTTATTTTACTTGCATACGTAGCTGATTCTTCCACATTCATCTCTTAATTTGATAAAATTAAAAATTATAACCTACCAGTGTGACCAGTTAGTAGGTACATTGTGACAAATAAACACTTAAAAACTTACTGTGTAAAAACTACTGTGTCTTATTGGTAAAAATGCTTCTATTTAACAATTTGGAGGTTACTTAATAAGGGATTGATAGAGATAAACTACCTATTGAGAAAAATATATTTATTTATTCTAATAAATTCGAAAAGTATTTTTTAAAAAAACGGAGGGCTCTTTTTTTTTTTTTTATTTCGAATAGGTTTGCGTTTGACTACACACAGCCTGATGTTAAGCAGATGTGCGGTCTAGGATGTAGCACGTTTTTGGTTTTAACTGATGTAATAGACTCAGAAAAATATGAAGTTTCTCGAAATGTTACGAGTGTTGTGGTTCGAATTTTTGATTATTATTATACCAGCCCCCATACATTTTGTGGACATGTCCTTTTCAGTTTGAGTTAAATGTTGTTTTTAAATTTTCGCTATTTGAACACATTATTACTATATACTACGGGACTGATAGGGCACTAAAATTACGAGATAAATAAATACCTCCTCAGTCCGACGTTTCGGCCGAGTTGCATCGACCGTGGTTTCGGGTAGACGGGTAATTTTAGTGCGCGATTAGTCCCGTAGTATATAGTAATAAAATTGAGTCAAATCAACGAAAAATAAATACCTAAGGGTATGATAATTATTACAAAAAGCTCGCCAAAATAAAAAGTGACCGACTAACCGTTTCTGATTTGGCTGTTTTATTTTTAGTTTTGACCTAAGTCGCAAAACAAAAGAGTTATAACAAATACTCACGTTGCACCTCCGCGGCGCCACTGTTCTGTTTTTTCATAAACCGACAGCAACTTGCTATTACTCTTGCCACTATGAAAACAACGATAAGGCACACCAGCGATAACATAATTGCAAATAAAAAAGTTTCTCCCGATTTGTACATCGTAATTGTTTTCACTACATTAAAAAATTAGCAAAAGAGAACCAACACGTACAACACTAATGCGTTGTTTTACTTGCACTCGCCGTATGACGAGAATAACGATATGAGTATCCTGTATAATATATCCCACCAAAACATTTTCATGTAAAATGTTGCCAAGACGAGACCACTGCACAGCCCGGACACTCCGCGATTATTCTTACAAAATCTGCTATTCAGCGGGGCAATACTGCTAACTGATCTCTTTACTGAAGTGATACGTTCTTGAACCTCTCTCGTTTTTCTGACAGTTGTGACATCTCAAAGCTGTCATTAAAACGAGAGAAATTCAAGAATGTGTCACATCAGTAACGAGATCGGTTAACAGAATTGTCCCGCAGAGTTTAACATTGTTAAGGCAAATGCCGTGTTATATGCCAGAAAATGCCGACTTATATGGGAATCGGGATTACCAAAACACGGTAGAAATTTCCGGAACTGTCATTATCATAAACACGGCAATCAGAGGAATGAAAAAGTATGCAAATGAATGGGACGCGGCAATTTTTGTAATTTTGCCTCAAACACGGCAATTTCTTATCCAAAACACGGCATTAATTTTTTTTAACTGTAACCCTGCTGCTAGCTTACACAAGCACTCACTGTATACATATATGCACGATCGCAAAACGGGCAATTGTGTGCAGATCGTCTATAGTTATCAATTTTAATGAATATAAATCAACTTTGTTCCTGAAAATGTATTACAATTACTTAATTTGGAAGCATCATAATAGCTAAAAATAAGCGATTCATTGGAAACAAAATATCAAGAGAGAGTTACCAAATAATGTAAAATAAGTTCCTTTTATTTATCCTTAGGGAAACATAAAACATTCTTATTTTGTTAGGTACTTACGTATCATTGATATTCAATTATACAGAGCCCAAAATTTGCCTATTGTCACTGTCTAGGTATTTTTATTGGAGAAACCACTGGCCAGTGCAGCCCGCGCGCAGAGTACACGCTACGATTCTCTCGATCTTCTACGATCTTAAAACGCGGGGTGGAAGTGAGGAACACCCAAACAGGTGTGGGGGTGGGGGGGCGCTGGGGGGGGGGGGCTGGGGGGGGGTAACGAATAACCGTTCTATACCTACGTAGTAGGTATTATTATATCTTCTTTGACGAGACTACAGCTCACTTTATCAGAAAGTATAGTCCGACCGCTTCACTCAGACCTCGCCTGCGCAGTACAGGGGCGCGGGGGTAAACGACAAATGGGACTGGGACAGGAACGGGCGACGGGGAAGCCTCCCCGCCGCCCGGTCCTGAGTTATCCGGTCGGATTATAACTCTACACGCCCTTACTCTGCTAGCTCTTACTCCACACACTACCTCTTAATCTAAAAATGTTTTTTGTTGTTTGGATTTGAGGAGAGATAAATAATTAGTGGCTTTCTAATTAAAATAGTGTTGGGTGTTGGGATACTCATGTATTTATGAATAATATCGACTTTCGACCGCATTTGCTATATTTGTTTGCCATGCGAGACAAGCCTGCGCTAGTACTCTAGTCCTGAAAAAGATCGCACAATGCGGTCAAAATTCGAATAGATATTACTCAGAAATACGTGAGTAACTCAACACTTGTACTGTATTTTAATTATAATGTGTGAAAATCACGTTAATTTCTATAATCAAGTAAGCGCCCCTGCGCTTTGTCACTTTGGCCTTGCCTTGGCGGGGCACTGCCGTGTCCCGGTATTTTATTTGCTATTCGCTGGGTGCAAAGCGGGGAGTAGGGACAGACGAATCGATCGCAGCGCCCGCCGTGGCTAAAAAAAGAACTCGCGGCGGATGTCATCCTTGCGTATACATAGTGGAGTGTTGTTGTTTATTGTATTTCGTTAAAAATAAAGAAATATGGGCCACGATACCTGCTGTGTTGATAACTGTAAAAACACTGGCCTAAACAGTGCTTGTAAATTCTACAAATTTCCACAAGCACGTTGGAAACAAGAACAACGAATGAAATGGATAACAGCCGTCAAGAAGAAAAAGTAAGTTAACCTATAAAATAACACTTTTATTGTTTAATTATCCATGTAGTATGAGAATGTTAAGTGACTTTAATTTATTTGTTGGTTTATTTCAGTGCTGATGGATCGCCGTGGTACCCAAAGCCCCATGACAAAATTTGCAGTGCACACTTCATTGGAGGCAAAAAAGCTGAAGAACAGGGCAGTCCTAGTTACGTCCCAAGAATATTTCAGACTACATCCACCTCCGCGAGGGTTAAGGCAAATTTAGCCATGTCAAGGTATAACCGATACATGGAACGCAGAAACAAAAAAGAAAAAGAATTGTTGAGCAGAGCAGAAGAACCTAATATTCCTTACGAATCAAGAATCGAAATCATGGAAAATACTGCAAAAAAAATGATAAAGGATGCCAAATACTTAGAAATATTTTCGAGTGTTGAAAATGAAGGAAAAACATTTATATGTAATCGGTATATATACAGTGGCAAAGAAATATGTGATTCTGAAATACAGACTGATATACCAAGTGACCTCAAGATTATTAAATATGACAAGAAGACGAAAGACCAAGGGTGTAACACTATTCAAAAGACTTTCGCTCATCAAGGAATTATGACAGAAAATAAATATTTTAATGGGTTTCGTTCAATTACTAAGGATGAAGAACTCATTGATCTTGCTGGTGTAACCCGTGACAATTTTCATTTTTTATTGAAACGAATAGTGGATAATCAGAAGTTTATGATTGCCAAAGAAGACAGACTTCTTATTTTTTTGATGAAAATGAAATTAGGAGTTACATTTCAGCTTTAAGTGTCTTGTTTGGTGTACACAGAACGACAGTATCAAGAATATTTTATTCATATCTAGTAGATTAGCTTCTAATTACTCGCCATTTGACACTTCAGAGTCCGCCTAAAGTTCATCCGCTAGTTGGCGCTGCCGTCACGCACCCAGCGAATAGTTTCCTTATGACTGTTATATATTATGTAGTTATATCGGTAACTTTAGTTCTTCGTATGTCTTCTCATTCCTGATTCGTTCTCAAAAGAGAGACTTCGAGAATAGCTCTCTCTATATAGCACGTTGGGCTACTTCGAGCTTACTTACAAGGTATAATTAGTACCTACAATGATATCTTACATGTCCGTCGTCTTCACCCCATAACCCATAAACCTAATTCAACCTTACTGAAATATATACATAATAATAAAGGGTCATCCTGATTCCCTGGGGCTAAATGAGACCCCTGACTCCTCTCTTGCCTTAACCGGCCGGTTTGGAGTGGAAACCGCAAGAGCTAAGAACCTAAGCTCCAGGGTGGAAGTGTTAAAGGGCATAACGCCGCGAGTAGCGTCTAGTGAAAGCGCAGCACACCTCTCGACACCCGACAGCCGTCCACACCAATGTTGCCCCTCCGGCGCCAATATACGGTAGCTATTATGGGGGGCCCATTTAGTGGATGGCAAGTCACCACCCGCCTGAATATTTGAAATGAGGCATTATTTGGCGGGTGCCGTACCTCATTCCATAGCCCGTATTAAGTCATCGAACAGCACATCACAATAGCCCGATATACTGTAAGTCACATCTAGCAATAGTTTTTTCATTCTACTTTATGTACTCAACATTTTATATTAATTTTATAAAAAAAGATGTAAAAGGGCCTCTCAGTGTTGGTTTCGGCCCCATTGATGCCTACCAAAGGACCAAGCTTTGCTTGTGATTTTAAGAAGGGTCATAAGTATTAAACGCAAACCTTTTAAAGGCGGGTCTAGTAAATCTAGCTAGACAAACGCTTTTGAACTACGACTTTGAAAATTCGCAAAAAAAAAACGCTTCTCCATAAATTATATTTAGTAGTAAGTATTTATTTCAAGGTCAGGGCCGAGTCGCAATACTGCATAGATACCAAGAATGTATTATTATAGCTAAATCCTAAAGTGGTTCTTTTACGCAGCAATAGGACAACAAATTGACTTACATGCTTCGAGCAAATATCTATAGAGTCACAATCGTGCAAAAAAGTGCCCGAACCATAACCCTGCCCAAGTTACGTACTGGCAAAGAAGATATAATAATACTACGTATAGAACGGCCACTCGTTACCCCCCACCCGTTTGAGTCTTCCTCACTTCCACCCCGCGTCAGGACACGATTTACTACTCTGCGCGCGGGCTGCACAGGCCGCTGCAAATACCCGTGTAGCGTTCATGCGTATGTGTAGTGTCTGTGAATAAATATAGTGTTGTGTACGTAAGACAGCAGATTTTGTATGAAGAAACGCGGAGTGTCCGGGCTGTGGTACTGGGCAGACTTTTTAGTTAGTCATAAGGCGATAGCAAGCCGACTACAACGCCGCGAGATGCCAAAGTGCTCGGTTACAAGCACTAATTAAGTGACGCTACGCAGATATTCGAGAAAATGGGTCATTGTGATTTATTTAATGTAAATATCTAACGCTATAATATATGACGGCGCTCGGACATTTTTTTACTACTTTTA
Organism: Hypomecis punctinalis; assembly: GCA_949316475.1. Classification (NCBI taxonomy): domain Eukaryota; kingdom Metazoa; phylum Arthropoda; class Insecta; order Lepidoptera; family Geometridae; genus Hypomecis; species Hypomecis punctinalis. The sequence goes on from OX438817.1 coordinate 19,741,399, forward strand.
CTTAGGGAATGTGGCTCTGTAGATATTTGTTCGAAGCTTACATGGTGATAGTTTGAAAGACTAAATGAGACATAGGCTACTTCTTATCCCAGAAAAATAAAATATTTCTATGGGATAGCAAAAAAATTAAAATATCACGCGGGCGAATCCGCGGGCTAATATTAAGACGGTAAACATTTCAGACAAAGAATACTCACGCTGTATCGTCGCAGCGCCACTGTTTGGTTTTGTACATCGACAGCATTTTAATATTATTAACACCAATGAGTAGCCTATTAAACTACATACCATCGTTAACGCAAACGAAATGAAAAAGTGTTCTGTCGTCGAAAACATCGTAACTTCAGAACCAATAATTTCAAATTAATTTCATAAATAATTTGTACAAGTTATTACGGTACACTACAGTTAAAAATTGAGATAAATTAACAAATACGTTGTTCTACTAGCACAACACGCCCAATAACTAAATTAACAAATTGAGTTTGAATTTCCGGGATTTATTTTTAATACCATAATGTTATCTTTCCTCATTACTGATCACACCTAAAAATATATCAGATAGGTACTGGATGTTATTATTGTACCTAACAATATATCATAACTATCTCAGATCTTCCAGAAGTGCCAGAAGCATATCACTTTTGTAGATAAGATGTGAAACAAAAAAAGTAGGTTAGGTTAGAATATGAGAAACAACTAACCAAATCCAGGACCAAATTGGTCCCTGTTCTTTAGTATGTACATTAAACTGCTGGTCTTGATCAACTCGTGAAATCCCTATTTCACCTTCAAAATATTTGTTGTAAAATTACATTTTGGTAAAGGTTAAAAATGTATAAAAAGAAATGAAATGAAAAATGTACAAAAACCAAATAATATATCATTCGAGATATGGTCTAAGTGAAATGTTTGCCTTATAATTGGTTATAAAATGATGGTTTGTTAAATAAAACAAAAAAATGTTTGTAAAACATTAGGGAACCGTTCCATGCCTCAGGCGTTATGCCCTCGAGGACGACTGTGTTGAAAAGCTTCTGAAGGACTTTAAGTACCGGTTTACCACCCGCTTTAAGAAGCTCTGAAGTGATTCCCTCATCACCCGATGCCTTGCTGATTCAGGGACATCCTAATCTGTACAGGCTGATGTCCGGGATATCCTCGGTGAAGTGTCGGGTCAGCTTCTTCCCGGGTCTTTGGCCGCGCTGTTTACAGGCTTAGCTACCGACGCTTATAACTGTCCATAGAACTTTTCGATCTCCTCCAATATCTCTGCATTGGTCGACGTTATACTGCCGTCTCCTCTCTTCAGCTTTGTCAGTTGGCTTTGCCCAATAAACAAATTCCTCGCGAACACTTTGGAGTCTTTGTTCCGCTCTATTGTCTCTTTAATATGCTTGGTATTATAGAGGTTCTGCTGTTCTGTGATAGAGACGTATATCGTTCCGCAAGGATTTAGAGATGTGACTTATGATGTCGCAGCCGGAGCGTTATTCGATTTGGCCTCAAGTGATACGAAATATGTAGTAGTAGGTATTAAGTAGTTAGTGGGCTAGAATAAGTTAGAATAAAAGCGGACTGTCATGTATTTTATATAAATAAAGTAAATTGGAATAAAAATCTATATTTATAAGTCGTTATACTCTATAAAATTTAACTTGATCTCTGCGACAGCTGTCAGAAAAATCACGCCTATGAATTCCTGAATTTCTTAATAGTACAGACAGTACCTGTCAATGTCATACTTTTTGGGCATGCCGATTAGTGATGGGCGACGAATGATCGTGACCACAGAGTTTTAGATAGAGTTTTAATTAAAATATCGATAGTTTATACTGACGATATTTTAAATAAAACTTAATTTATCATTAATTTTATTGTATATTTTAATATCATAACATTTTTTACATGTGTAATTAAATTAAACCCAATTATATGTTATATTAGCATCGATTATAGTGAAAAACGTCGATAAATACTATCGTTACATTATTATGAGTATTTAATTAATATCATAACATTATTTACATGTGTATATACTTGATTTTAAATAATAGTAAGTAAATAAAATCCAATTTCTCACCTTCAACTACTCATTCGATTTCATTACAACATTGTTTGAAAATCGATTTTTTACACCACTATCTCAACTCTAAATATGTCAATATGTAACTGTCGCAGAGATCAAGTTAAATTTTATAGAGTATAGTAATTTGTAATTTGACTGAATGCTGTTTTAATTTTAACTAATTTTGATCTTTTTATGACGATGCTATTACAGATACCTACTATATTGTTTAAAATTTTTTAGACTATTTTATGTTAGGGTTTTCTAATTTGTAATAAATTATTTAATGTAATGAATTAAATTGTAATTATACTATGTATACTGAGCGCCACACAAATTGGCAGATGACATGTTAGCCGCAGATGACACTTCGCCGTGATTCGCTCATTATTGCGCATGTGTGCACAATGCAGTACCGCGGAGCGTAGTCACAGCCCGGACACTCCGCGATTCTTCATACAAAATCTGCTGTCTTACGCACACAACAGTACATTTTACTCACAGACACTACACATACGCACGAACGCTACACGGGTATTTGTGTGTAGAACGCCTATGGTTGTCAACGACCCATGTCGACCGTATGAATTGTAATTCTGACTTACCAAGAAGTTTTGTGAGTACTGATACGATGTACTAGCCGCTGCAGGTTTCACATACAATCGTACATACACTTATTTCGATGAAATCACTCATTTACCTACGTAGAACATAACCAAAACACGGCACTGTTACGAAATTCCCTTAATTTTCTCACATATTGTTGAAGTATCCAGTAATATGAACAGTTGAACACGCACACACACGATTATGTATATTTGTAAAATCATCCCATAATTTAAACAAAAGATATACATAGTAATTAACGATTAAGTAAATCACGCGCTAAACGCACCGACCGATGGCCAACTGAGGGAAGTCCCTAATTTCATATTTCATACACCTACGCTAGTGAGGCCCCTCACTGGTTAAATAGCGGTTGCGGGATCGTTGCTGGTTTTTATAACTGTTTCTGGCAATGTTTCCGAATAATTGCAAAAAAATATTTTTAACCCTTGACGCAAAAAAGGAGGCTCTAAAAGTTTATCACAATATTCTTAGTAGCTTAACATGTATCGAAGAAGATATAATAATACTACGTACAGTACATGTCTTGTGCCAGTGTGATGAGAATCCAGAATTTTAAACGGTATTTTTTCGGTGTCTCTGTCGACTTTTTAGAATATAATATCAGAATTTTAGGCATATTTGCAGAGGTCGTTTTTTTCAATAAATATTGATATTTTGGGAAAAATCTTAGTAAAAAGATTTTTTGAGAATGTCTAGAAGATTTTTTTGTAAAAGGTATAATTGGCTTGATGACAAAAAAATATAATTAGCCCGTTAGATAGATAATTATTAAATAATATTTGACACGATTTTTTTCTGATGTCAATTAAGTAGCACTAAATATTTATTCAAAACAATGATTTAAAAATTGTTAATGATACGAGTATAGCTCGTTGAGGTATGATTAAGGACAGGGCGGGCTCAGGACAGGCGCGGACGTGGGCCCGTACAACGCACGTTCCAAACATTTTGTCTTATGTAAATCATCTCCGCGAAAAGCAAAAATAAAAAAGAAAAGTATAACTCCCTACTCCCGAACTTTGACAAGGTTTATCTTTGTCATTTATTGTGAGATTAACAAAATCTAATTCTTTATGTATGAAAAAATATTTAGTATTAGTATTTATATAGAAAAAATAACTACAAATTATAGGACTGTACATATTAACTCAATGTTATATACATGTTCGTTTATTTACAGAAAATATACAAATACAAATTAGCACTTATCTACTAGGTATGTATGTGTTAACGCGAAACAATACATTGCATATCGATACCGATATTCTGTAACAGTTGCGTTACGATGATAACTAGTATTTTCACGCCCATGGCAACTCTATCTGTGATCAGCACGACGAGCGAACGAGAGATTATGCGCGCGAGTAGCGGCGCTACGTACGTTATGTTGGTAGCATTACGAATTCTCTATCAGCATTGAATTAGTTCCCAATTTTGGCCGCGCGCAGAATTATCTTGGCGTACTTTACGACCGATCCGCCATACTTTCATGCGGAAGTGAGCTAGATGCGAAATAAATTTACAAAAATGAATATCATTCTAGTGCTTATAAAGTATAATGAATTCATAATAATTTGACAGCACTGTAACTAAAAGTAAGCGATTTATTTTATTTGAAACAAATTATCAAGAGAAAGGAACTAAATATGAATGACATAATTTTTATAACAATATTATTATCTACCTACTAAAAGTAAATAAGGTACCTTATTTTATCTTTAGGGAAATAATGAAATGATATCTTGTCGCGAATTGTTGTAGAACAGCCATAAACAGCACACGTCTTCCCCATTGTAAGTCTGTATTTTTTGTAGTCGAAATCACCGGCCTGTGCAACCCGCGCGCAGAGTGAATTTGACGAGTCCTGACGCGGGGTGGAAGTGAGGAAGACTCAAACGGGTGGGGGGTAACGAGTGGCCGTTCTATACGTAGTATTATTATATCTTCTTTGGCGTAGTGTTGAACAGAGGCGTAGAGAGCGCGTGGGAGGCATGAGGTTGGCGGGCGTCTCTCTGGCTCCCGCGCTAGGTGTGCGTATTTAGTCTTTCATAACGAAATGTGGAAATCAAAATGGGATAGCAAATGACAAAAAATAGAATTTACAATTTGCGAGGCAACCTTTTATAGATATATTCTTAGTGCCGTAATGTATCTAAAAAACAGGTGAATGAATTGTTTTGTCAAAAAATAATCATTTTTCAATCAAAATACTGGTGGCCACATTTCGCAAGGCAACCTGATTTATATGTATTCTTCTATTCAATACATTTATATAAAAAAATCAAATGAAGGATTTGGTCATATAAATTTACATTATTAAATTTCAAATACTTGCGGCCAAATTTCGCAAAGCAAGCCTATTTAAATATATTCTCCTATTCAGATAATTACGTAAAACATTTGTTTGAACTGTGTACGCTATGAGCGGGATGTTCTTGCAGTGGGATCTCGGACTATGAAGAATGGTTGCTCCAGTTGTTGTATGTCTTTTTGACCGACGAACCACCGGAGGAGGTATACAATTCGACGCGTATATTTTTTTTATGTATAACCACGCATAACTTTTTTCGTAGTAGTCTGATTTCAATATTTCTTTTTTTATTGAAAAGAGTATACTTCGAAATTGGTCCCATTTAAATTTTATCGAAATTGGCTAAGCTATTTTTGATAAATCAACAATAATGTGAAAAATGTTACACCGGGCCGTGCATAATATTTGCGTTCTAGCGACGCGCCCCGGCTTCGCACAGGTGTATTATACATATAAACATTTATCTTGAATTACTCTATCTATTAAAACAAACTGCATCAAAATCCGTTGCGTAGTTTTAAGACGAGGCACCGGGCCGAGAAACACGAAAACGGCAAAAACGAGTACTTTTGAATGCGCGATGTGAGAGGATGAATGATATCGATTCAAATTTAAAAAATGTCATAGATAAGGGAAAATCTTAATAAATTGAATGAACCGGACAAAATTTTGAAAAGTAACCGGCTTTATTAAAAAAAAAATAAATCAAATTGCTCACCAAAAAAATTTTAGTAATTCGAATGCTCAGAATTATCAGCGACAACACCCCATTATTTTTTACGAATAAAATAGCCAGATCCCTTTTCTTTATTATAAACCGAGAATTTTTTTTTTTTAAATTGTATATTATGAGTAATTAATTAAAAACTCAATCAAATCTCTTCGCGCCTACTCTAGTTTAGCTTTTACTCTACAGTGTTTGCTCAGAATATTTGATCCGGCACTATCTGGGCCGCCGCCGCCGTACCGGTGCGACGTTGCGACTCCGACGAGCGCATGATTCGCTCAGCGTCGGGCTGGCAACGCCGCAAAGTACGGACGGCGCGAGATGCGTGCTGTTTGTTTTTGGTTATTGTCTTCTAGGTACTCTGTGCGACGACAACCGAGTAATTTACTTCAGAATTATTTTCAAAATTATAAGTTAGACTTTAGTGTACTATATTATATTGTAGCTTTAGAACATTATTATAGTAGGTAGTAAGTTAGGTACTTAGTATTTTTATTTGGTAGTGTGTAAATAGTAGTGAACAAGTGTGCATAGAAAATGGGGAGGAAAAATAAGCGGAAAGAATTGTTTTTACAAAAACGAAAAAGAAAACCTAAAAAAAATGACGGAATGTTTGGGTAAGTCGAATTACATATATAATAAACTTGCAATAAATAGTTGCACTCTAATGCCCTAATAATAAAGTCTATATTTGGCAAATACACATTCGTCTACAGATTATGGATTATCACATTCTTACTACCTAGGTACTTCAATTTTTCTGCATTTACCTATATTTACAATTTTTTTAGGTCAAAAAAACGGAAACTGCAACCTGACGATTGTCAATCCACATCCTCAACAGGGCCAGTAGATAGAGAGTGAGTCCATGCCAAGTACCTATCTATCATGTCAGCAATCAATTTAAAGTATCTAGTAATAATACTCCGTCTATTCTTTATTTTCAAGTGTGTACCTACTAAGATTTGTCTGTACAAACTAACCATACTGTAGGAAACAAATATCAGAACAAAAAGCTATGGAGTCGTCTCTTGATATTTTAGAAACCTATCTAAAATAATGATATTTATTAGGTGATGTTCTATCACCTAAATAATTGTGTTAGCTTTAACTTTTTAATAATTATATAATTACATCATTTTATTTTGTAGCCACCCAGAAATATCACCAACATACGCAGAGTTACACAACGTGTTGCCGACATCTGGGGATTCAGAGGAAACGGTAAATTTAAACACTTTTTTTAAATTATCACGGTTATAGTATTGTCTTTTACCGACTTTTTTTGAAAGCAAATTATATGTTAAAAAGCAAAGTAATGTTCACTGATTGAGAGCGAATACGATAAATTCGACAGAATGATAAACTTTGCAAAGTATATACGTATTAATGGTGAATTAATAATGTAACCGATCAAAGAGGTTTAATATAAAACACCCTTTATTTGACGTGCATACAGTTATGTGATCTATAGTCCTTCCGATATTTCCGAAATTATTTTGCTAAGCTCAATATAATTTAAAGTTAAAAATTGTCAATGGTGTAAATAATGGTGTTGAGTTTGTCAAATGAATAATTGATAATGATAATGAGTTCTGTTTGCAATATTATAGCGGGTATTTGGCTACCACTAAACAGTGCATCATATTGACAAATAAATGGTATGATAAATAGTACGTATTACGTACGGAGAATAAAGAACGTATTGTATGAAACGTTCAGAAGTAAGGTCTCGGAAAATAATCTAGGTGAAGTCAGTGACAACTGCTTCTGAAACCTAAGATGTTGAGCCCTACAAAGCACTGAATAACGCATTTTGTGCGTCGCTAACACACCAATAAATTATAAATTTAGTCGCATCTGGCGGCAGTATTATTCGGTTCAAAATTAAAATTTTAACGATGGAACCAAGTTTGATGAAAAATCAGTGAAAGTTATCTTGGCCGATTACTTTGATTTATTGTTAACAATATTGTCGTTACTGTTGATGCTAATTTTATTAGTGGTGCAATGGTACATAGACTTTATTGGTGTTATTCTATGGTTTATTGGTATCGATTTCGTTGTTGTTATTGTTGATGCTAATTTTATTAGTGGTGCAATGATACAATGACTTTATTGGTATATGTAACCAGGTATACACAAAAAAAAAAATGTAATCATAAAATAATGTACTTTAATCTTGACTTCTATTCTATTGAAGACTATTTTTTTTTGTTTAAATTACTAATTTATTAAGTTTAATGAATTTATTTTTATTAATTTATTGAAGTCAAGAGATATTGTAAGTAAGTTCACTAAATTAGTATGAACCGAATTAATGCAAGGTGTGAGATGTGGTAAACGAAAGGTTTATAAAGCCAGTGGTCAATAGAGTGAACTCTATAGAACCAGGAAATAGATGAGAGACAATTAGCTCTTATCTGGTAGATCGTTACGATCTAGCGATAACGATAGTAGAATAGATAGTATAGAAGTTCTAACGATAATACAAAAGCCCGTTGTAGAATCAACCGACATAATGTTGTAAACATCCAGCAGATTTGATAACAATAACAATCATTTGATACATTTTAAAAAGGGACCTACTCGTACGATACTTGAAAGAGTTGAAAGGGACCACAGATTTAATTTAAAAAGGACATTTGAGAACTGAGCCAAATATTTATGTCACGAGAAGTAATGTTGTTATGATATTTATAGTGGTAGTGTATTAGAACAATCATCAAAGCACACTATTTGTTTGAATTCTTTGAACAATATGAATCAGAGTACAATACTATACCTTATTGAAAAGGTAGTTTCAATTACTGAAGCCTATGTAACTCACTGTATGCATAAATAAATAACATTTTGATATTTAAATTGTAGAGTTACTGAAACAGTATATTTAAGATGAATAATTGGTTTGATTGGGTTTTTCTGGGTTTTCCCCAATCCTGCGCAACAAATGTTGAACCAATTTGAATGTATCCCCAGACAAGGTAGGAAGGTGTGTTGTGTTATTTTAATTGTATAAAATTTCGTTATCAAAATAGGAATTGATTTTTAAATAGATTAATTTTTGAGGGGGCGTGTTGGAATATGATACAAAAACTAATCTATCTCACTCTAACATGTAATGTATGTGAGTGTTTCTCTTTCCTTCACGACGTTTACATTATAGTAAAATACCCCTTTGTTCTACAACTTTAATGCTTATTATGAATTCCTCACCACTGTTCTTATAGAGCTGTGCTAGACCGCACTCGCACCTATCCTACCAAATATCGGTAAATAAATGATTTATATTTTAAACCGATTAACTAAATATTTTATTTCTGGCATCCAAACCCTTTTCTAAGTGTGTGAAGCACGATAAAAATAAGTTCATTGATTATGATACCTGTACATAATCAACATTAATTTGTATACAGGGTTATTTCTAATCAATTAGCATCCTTTTAGAGGTTTATTCTGTATATGTACATCAAAACTAACAACTTTTGTTCTGCAACATTTCTCAAAACTAACAACTTTTGTTCTGCAACATTTCTCAAAATTAAAAAAAAAAAGCTGTTCCATACATTTTGTTGCGGGTCACGGGTAGACTCACTATTCTACGGAGTGTCTACCCTTGACCACGGTTGATGCAACTCGGACGAAACGTCGGGATGATGAGTTATTTATTTATCTCGTAATTTCAGAGCGCGATAAGTCCCGTAGTATATAATAATAATGTGTTCAAATCGCGAAAGTTTAAAAACAGCAGTTGAAATAACCCTGTATTGTATGAAAAAAAAAAACATTAAAAAGATCAAAATAATTTTTGCCTTTTTTTTAAATTGTTGATTAAGGACAAGGCGACTCCATGATTATCTATGCTCTAGGCAAATTGAGTTGACGCGTGCCGCCGCCGCGCCGTTAGCAGCGCCACGTACGCTAGCCCAGCGTTGCCGCCCGCCGCTCTGGCGTGATCCTGTCAAGTGAGACCGCGTAAAATTTTGTCCGAGTGAAGGGGCGCGGTACTCGATTTTGAAACTATAGTTTATCAATGCGTCACCTTAAAGATATGCGCATACACCACAGACAGCGGAAAGCGACTTTGTTATACAATGTAATGATTCTGTACACGGGTGAAGTCGGTCATGCTATTTTTTGCAATAAATAATTATTACAGGCAATGTTTTTGTTGAGATAAGTATTTCAGACAGCGAATACTCACGTTGCATCGCGGCGGCGCCACTGTCCAGTTTTATATAACGATAGCAAAAAGTTATTATTGACACCACCATGAAGCCAATCACAAAACACACCATCGATAACATAAAAGTCATCAAAACGATTTCAGTCGTAGAGAACATCGTAACTTTACAACCGATAATTATGTTTTATTTTTCAAATTATAAAATACTACAACTGAAAAATGAGGTAAATTGAACAAATGCGTTGTTCTACGGGCGTGAGCGTAAATTGGCAACTAAAGGAGTTCAAATTAGAGTATTCTCAAATAACAATATTTAGGTATACCTAAATATAAAAATATGTTTTTTAGCAGCAGTTTCCTTGTGGCAATGTATGGGAACGCGAATAAGGCAAAGGCGAAGTAATAAAGTAAGCTTGTACCTATAGACCCGGTGGCTAGCCCTGGTGTCAGAATATTTAAGCCGCCTAAAGGCCTTTGACATGGCTAAACGGTTAAAACAATCTGAATTGCGTGTTATCCGCAACGGTAGCGCTCAGTTGTAAATACTACCCGCGGTCACCCATCCGAAGACTGACCGTGCTGAACGTTATCAACGAACCATTTCATTTAATACGCATACTATAATAGGAAAGCATAAAAAACTTAAGACTAAAAAAGGGTGATGTCAGAATATATTTCTAATTATTCTCGACAAGCCCTTTCATTTAATGCCCATATTGCAGAAGTGCATTAAAATAACTATTCCTCTATCTTGGGTAATCCGCCATATTGATTTAGAATGACGTCACATTATTTTCGAGTTAGTCTCAACCATCTCTTTCATTTGATACCCATATTGTAGAAGTGCATTAAAAATAACTATTCCTCTATCTTGGTCTATAACCATATTAGAAATGCGTTAGAAATAACTATTCCGCCATCTTGGATGGTCCGCCATATTAGATTAAGAATGATGTCACATACCATAACATATCGTGCATTGTCATCCAAACTAAACGTGTATACAAAATTTCAGCTCAATCGGTTAAAGATAAATCTACTTAAGTTCAAAGATTCCACCCGAGCAGACATACGTACAAAGACCTCATATGTACTTACATACATACATTTCAAGTTAAATAAAAGCTTTTAAAATGAGATAAAATAAACAATTAATTGAATGCGTGGGTCCCGCACGCACTCACTTACCGATGACTTTCCGATATACTACTTCAAAAATTGAAGTAGTATATCGGAATTATATTATATTTTTGTGTTACAGTTTCCTTGTAACTATTGGTAGGTAATTCCGGGGTCAAACGTGCGCATGTTTAGTAGATTTATTTTAATTTGATCGCGGCTTCGCTTACGTGATAATTTTATTTATTTACTAGTTTTTACCCGAGGCTTCGCCCGCATACGCAATATATCATTATAATTTATAGTCTATGTGTTATTTTGATATAATATAAGCTACATTATTGCAAAGTTTCATCTCAATCCGTTCAGTAGTTTTTGCGTGAAAGAGTAACAAACATCCATCCATCCACCTATCCATCCATCTATCCATACATCCATCCTCACAAACTTTCACGTTTATAATATTAGTAGGATATGAGTATTGAATTAATGACAATGTTGTCAACTTTGAAAATTTAAAATATAGCTGTTTCTTCTTCACTAGTATATGTATTTGAAAGAAATACAATATTTTAAGCTGCTATTAAATTTACGATGGCGCCTGCGAAATAGCCACAATAGGTATTGAATCATTCATTGCAACATATAATGTAATGCTAGTTTTATCCACGTGATGTTTGAACTTTTGTTCTGTTCCATACTTTGAATCTTCTTTGCCCATAGGAACCTTATATTTTCCGCTCAGAGCAAATAAAAAAATCCAGAGGGAACGTCGTTGAACAGTCAAGTGAAGCCGGTTTTTTATACATGTGTGAGTGCGTCGCTGTTGCGCCGCCATAGTTTGACTGACAAGCCAAGGCGTAGTTTCATAGTTACCTGGATGTGTGTGTAGTTGTCTGTACACGGCGAGGCGTAGTTTTGGTTGGCTTCACTTGTTTGTTCACAGCATTCTCTCTTGATTTTTTTATTTGCTCTGAGATTTTCCGGTATAAAATAGTAGATTATGTACCAAGAGAACCAAGTCATGTTTTACGTCACGGGCGACATATTGGACCCGAGCGTAGCGAGGGACTCTATATAGTTAACCTCCGAGTGCAGCGAGGGTGATTTAAGTTATTTTTTAGAGTCCTTTCACTCAGGACTCGAGGGGTTCAAGTCGCCCACGATGAATATAGACTTCATTCTATCTAGTGGTGCATACTAGAAAATAAAACTCCAGGAATATGAGTAACACTTACGTCATAAACTCACTAAAAAGGTATCGGTATTCGCTAGGCAACTCGGTATTGTTAACGATAAAATAAAACAAAATTAGGATATACCTACGAATACTCATAGAAAAGCACACAAATCAGTAATAAAACAGAGAATGTAAATACTACGTGAAAAACATAAGACTTGGCTAGTTCGATTATCATAGCATACGTAGTATATATAGTAGTCTGTGATCATAGCTAATACCGTTGACGTGCAATGCAAGGTTATATTCGATTTTGCAAAATGAAACCTAATTACGATATCCTTAAATGTTCTAAGTTGAGAAATTTTCATACGAATTAAGCTCGAAACATATTATCGGACGCGGCTTACGGACGCGACTGACAGCCGCGACCTAGACTATGAAAGTACACTGAGCCGTGCACACTTTCGGACATAAGTCGCGGACGTCACCTTCGGACGACCTTGAGCGTTCGGACGTCCGAAAGCGATCTGGCACACCGGATGTCTTAAGACTGTGCACTTTGCTAAGTCGCGGTTGTCAGTCGCGTCCGTAAGCCGCGTCCGATAGTATGTTTCCGGCTTTAGACGTTCCTTTAAATCACTTTACAACCTATCAATGAAACTTCCTTGCAACCTATATTCTAAGCCTATACTGCATAAAAGATAGTTTGATCTCCGCGACAGTGACATTGACATAGAAGATTGACATTCATGGTTGGGATTGTGGTGGAAAAATCGATTATCAAACAATGTTGTAATGAAATCGAATTTGTAGGTGTAGGTGAGAAATTAGATTTTATTTACTTACTATTATTTAAGATCATGTATGTACACATGTAAATAATGTTATGATATTAATTAGATAAATTATAATAAAATATAATAATGTTACGATAGTATTTACGGCCTTTGAGCCAAATGTTACATGAGTAGGTGAGAATTTGGATTTAATTTACTCACTATTATTTGAGATCAAGATTAAATCAATTATATGATATAAAAAATATACAATAAAATTAATGATAAATTAGGTTTTATTTAAAATATCTTTAGTATAAACTATCGATATTTTAAATAAATCTCTATCTAAAACTCTGTGGTCACGATCATTTGTCGCCCATCACTAATAGGCATGCCCATAAAGTATGACATTGGCAGGTACTGTCTGTACTATTAAGAAATTCAGGACTTCATAGGCGTGATTTTTCTGACAGCTGTCGCAGAGATAAAGCTATATTTTATGGAGTATAGACTACCTATGATAAGATAATAATGACTCGTTTTACTTTAAGATTTTATCACCCACTAAGTTTCAAAGCTGGGGGTTAAAAGTTGGTATGAGACTACCTACCGCAAATGTTAAAGCTAGAGATGTGAAAGTCGATAAAATTACTCCTTGTAGTAAACAACAAAAAGAAGTGAAATCCAACAAAAACATTTTCATGTGAAATGTAGCCGAGATTAAATCACAGTTCACACTATCCAAAAGTTGTCAGATCTTACGTAAAGCCAAGCTTCTAACTCTACACGCCTTACTCTACAAGTCTACTTCACAAACTCTACACCTTATTTAATATATACGGCTTGGCTGTTTCGCTAACTGAGCATGGGCGTAAAGTGAAGATGATTATTATTAACTGTTCATTAATTCTGTTATACAAACCGTGTTGTAACGAAACGGCCAAATCACATAATTATATTGACTAAGCTGTAGAGTTTGTGGAGTAAGAACTTGTAGAGTAAGGCGTGTAGAGTTTGAAGCTTGGCTCTACGTGAGATCTGAGTGTGAACTGTGATTTAGTCTTGGCGACATTTCATATGAAAATGTTTTTGTTGTATTATCTTTTCCAAAATAAGAATGTACTCACACTGCATTCGCCTGAAACCATGGTCCGCGACTACGCCCTTCCAGCAATATAGTAAACACACTACCATTAACACAACACTTATGATTACCAAAAGCATAAATTCAATTGTGAATTGATCCATCAGGAGATCATCAAATTAAATTATATAAATTGTTATTTAGTATAAATTCAGTAGTGACACGTGTAGGTAATTAGATGGTAAGTATAGACTAAAACAGTATAGAAAATTGTCGTGCCACGGAGAAACACATTTCTTTTAGCACTACTAGTTGTGCCAAGCAGTAGAGCCACGAGGGATAGACGAATGTTGCAGAGTATACTAAAACTCTACTACTTGTGCACTGAACTGACTGCAAATGAACTCAACCTATATGGATACAGTGCCACCAACTTAGCTGTTCAGGAAGGCAAAATTGGAACTACATGTACGTCAGTCGCCATTTTGAATTTACGTCACTAGCGATGCCGTCAACTGAACAGAAGTTGGTGGCACTATAAGTTTGTTACGCTGTTATTATAGTATGTAACATGACTAATATTGAACATTTACCCTGTAGAGACTTCACACCAAATAAAAAATCAGGACAGAATATAGGGAACATACAAGTGAGGCCGGTTTTTATACATGTGTTGAGTGCGTCGGTGTTGCGCCGCCATAGTTCGATTGACGAGACAAGGCGTTTGAAATAATCTACCTATTCTGTCAAATATTTATTTACCCTTTAAAAATAATTTAAAAAATAACAGGGCTTTTTTTTGTTTGTGGCTGAATTACTAGTTTTTACCCGCGGCTTCGCCCGCATACGCAATATATCATTATGATGTATTGTCTATGTGTTATTCTGATATATAAGCTATATTATTGCAAAGTTTCATCTCAATCCGTTCAGTAGTTTTTGCGTGAAGGAGTAACAAACATCCATCCATCTATCCATCCATCCACCCTCACCAACTTTCGCGTTTATAATATTAGTAGGATTTGTTTAAATTTGTTATATATGTACCTAATAGACTCAAAATAACATGTTCACTTTCACGAAATGTAACGAGTGCTGTGCTGTGGTTAGATTCTGTTATTATTATACCAGCCTCCATACATTTTGTGGACGTGCCCTGTGTTTAATTCGTAGTTTCCTTATTGGTATCGACGTAGGTATAGGCTGGATCAAACAACTTAACGGCTGTGAAGTTAGTGCTACAAGCCGCGCATAACCCAATCCTGACTGAAGCTCACCCGAGTGAGGATTGGGTTATTTGCAGCTTGTAGCCAACGCCACAGCAGCCAAGAAGTAATGTAATGCAAGATGCATAAGTTATGGTATAATCATATGGGGCAACAGTACCGATGCTAACGATTTATTCATAAAACAGAAAAAATGCCTCCGCATTAAAATAAATATCCGCCAACGTGAGAGCTGCAAACCGCACTTTAAAGAACAAAAAATACTAACTCTACCCAGCCTTTACATATTAGAAGCAGCTTTATTTGCCAAAAAACACCCACACCTATTCACTGCCTCAACAAACCCCAGACGCCAAAACCAACTAGTAGCACCCGAACCATTATTAGAAATAGTCAGGAAAGGCCCAGAATACATGCTAATAAAAATATTTAACAAGCTACCAAATAACATTAGAAACGAAACAAACGAAAATTTTTTTAAAAGAAAACTAAAAGGGATTCTCTTATACAAAAGCTATTACTCAATACAAGACTTCCTAGACGAAAAACGTTTCGACACCGCAAACTAGTAAAAGTAAAATAAGACATAATACTTAGCTAACGTTCCCATTACCTTAGTGTTTAAGTTAAAGTTGCAATACAGGGTCCATAAGTATGTAACTCTAGGTTTATATAAATGATACATTTATAAATTAGACTAAGAGAATATGTATTTATGGTGCAATAAAAACGATTGAATTGAATTGATGTTTTATTATATACAAAGTCAAATCATCCAGGAACGCTCTAGGGAGCTCCGGGCGAGATTCATACCGTCCTACCACAAAAGTTTTACGCACGCTTTAGACAATGTTTAGCAGTTCAAATTGCACGGATAAATAGTATAATGTTGAGTTTTGGGCAAAAATTGCATATTTTAAACTCCATTTTTTTTTAAATGTGAAAAATAAATTGTATGAAAGACAATAATACAATATGTATTTTTTCTAGTTTAGCAATAATAAAGAGCTTTTATCGTTATTTTACTTGTATTCGTAGCTGATTCTTCCAGATTCATCTCTTAATTTGCTAAAATTAAAAATAATAACCGACCAGTGTGACCAGTTAGTAGGTACAATGTGACAAATAAACACTTAAAAACTGTGTCTAATTGGTAAAAATGCTTCTATTCAACAATTTGGAGGTTACTTAATCAGTGTTGCTAGAGATAAACTACCTATTGAGCCAAATATATTTATTTATCCTAATAGATTCAAAATTAATTTTAATAAAATCGTAGGGCTCTTTTTTGGTTTTAACTGATGTAAAAGACTCAGAAAAATATAAACTTTCTCGAAATGTAACGAGTGTTGTGGTTAGAATTTTCGATTATTATTATACCAGCCTCCATACATTTTGTGGACATGTCCTTTACTAAGAATAATGGTTTGGGACTGGCAGAGGTTTAGAAGACCATTCTGGTCGAGCCGTCGGAGCGAAGAACAAGTATAGATTAGTTATTTTTAGAGCTTAAAGAACACTGTGATGGAAGAAATAAATCTGCAAAGTTTCATTGTAATAATATTGGTGTTTCTAGTGCATCGAGTCCTCGGTTTTCCTAACTATTTAAAGTGTGTTTAAATATTTTGTGGTGAGACGAATACCGTCCCGATTAACTGAGATACCCTAAAGCAACCGAAAGCGAAATTTGAAACACTAGAAATGAAAAATATTTTCTAGGTAAGTAATCAAAAAATGCCAAGTCGTTGAGGTAGGTATACGCCGAATCAAACTTCCTGGCGTCTGTGAAGTTGGCCGCAAGCTGCGCAAAACCCAATCATCAGGCAGGTTATATGTGTTGTCCTTGTACTACGAGGCTTATCGCGCAATAAAATGTAAGCTCATAAGTGAGCTTAAAGGCCAAAACACACATACGGCGGGCGCGGGTCGGGCGCGGCACCGCGCCCGACCCACGCCCGACCCGCACCCGCCGTGTGTGTGTGTTTCGGCCTTGTCAGGATTGAGTTTTGCGCAGCCTGTAGCCAGCTTCACAGGCGACAAGAACTTTGATTCGGAGACTAAGTTTGCTTAAGCCTTATACTCATACTCATTTATTTATAACAGTAAGTTACACGTCATTAATTGTTACATGGAAATAATTGAATAAGGAACAAATTGAATTCATAAATAAAAAAAATAATAATAAGTAACAAATAAAAATCAATAATCGAAATATCGATGTCAAAAATGTATCACATAATTGAAGTCAAATTAATCTCTATATTCTATAGGTCTTTAAAATTACCAATACATCAGTCACTCTACCTTATTATACTCTATAAAATTTAACTTGATCTCTGCGACAGCTGTCAGAAAAATCACGCCTATGAAGTCCTGAATTTCTTTATAGTACCGAGAGTACCTGTCAATGTCATAC